>CM029123.1:19559118-20071618 GCA_016859345.1 Istiophorus platypterus
TAACACAGACAGTGACTTGGTGTTTTCAGACACAAAGGGGTCTCACAAGCTCGCAGTCCTAGCTGATCGAAGATGTGTAGATTGCCTGGGAACAGCACCCTCACAATAGCTGGCCGCCTGGCAGCTGCTGGCCTCTCTTTCTGCTCCTTTTCAGCAGCCTGTCAGACAGACTGACTTCCCCCCACACCCAACCCCCAGGGACCTGCTGACCCTAGAAAGTATGTTGGAGGGGGATCGGTCATAGATCCCTATATAAACAAGCCTGAGGATATCCATCTGCAAATTTCTTTTTTTTTTTTTTTGTAGGTCAGGTAATTTTGTAATTCAGTGCTCATATTATTTCACAACTGTATATAATTTAGTTGAAATAAAAGTCTCCCTTCAGTCACTGGTCACTGCAGTATATTTCTCCTTAAGTGTAAAAAGCAAACTAATTTCAAAGCTTCATTATCAGAAAAGTGATATGACAGTAATCAAACAGAATCAGCACAGTATAATATTGATACAGCAATCGAAATAACCAATATCTTTTGTAGGTTTTGGGCCATTTGGAGAGCATACGGTCAACGCTAGCTGGGCAGCTGTACAGGTATGTTTCATCCCGCAAATGCTGTCATTATACACGTATTCATGAATTATACTTGAAGGATTTTTTTCTTTATTTACAAAGCACCTCGCCCTAAATAATATGACTAAGTTGTCACATGAAAATGTTGACAGTTTTGAATTTAAATGATTATTTCCCTAATTTACATTAGACATATTCACACTTAGTTATTATTTAATATGCTAATCCAATATATTACATATCCATTCTGGGGGAAAAATGTCAAAATTTATCATGCTTTCTCATGTTGTTAGCCAAATTTTAACCTGTTTGTATGGAGGTTATGTGATGCTCTGGTAGTTGCTGCCCGGCTTCACACTGTGCAGCAGTGTGTCTCAAGGCTCCCTATGTCCTGCTTCGATGTGGGGGATGATGGAGGTTGTCAGGGTGTCTAGACGGACTTGATAAGGATATTAAAGGCAAACAAAAGGCTGCTTTGTGGCGGGGTCACAGACGTGGTCAGACAAGACTCTTTTTAATACAAGTGGGGGTCAGTGTCCAGGGCTGTTTATCCTGCAGGGAGGTTGGGGGAGGTGTTGGTCAACCAGGCTGTGAATCTGAAAGTGATTTGTCTACATGTAATATGTAGGATTGTATCTGTTATTTCTTGCTTTTCTCATACTGGTTTTATTTATGAAGATTGTTGAAAGGGCAAGCCAACTGAGACAACCCGGTCCTCCAAGAAAAATAAAAAAATAACTTTACATTCACCTCCCTGATTTTCATTATGTACCAAACATTTCAGCTTAATTGCATGTCACCTAAACATTTGCCATTATCATGATCATGACCATGTTTTTCTGTGTCCTGTCAGGAACTGAAGAAGCTTGGACTCGGCAGTGAAGTGGACCTGCATGTGTATGAGGTTCCTGTAGAGTACCAAACAGTCCAGAGTTTGGTCCCTTCATTATGGAAGCAGTATCATCCACTGGTAAGAGGAGAACATGGTGTGACCTTTTTGACATTCCTCTACTATAGCCTGTCTGCTGCAGGTAAAGGTTACCTCTGATTTTACTGCCACCAGTCTCAGGTCTGTGTAAAGGCAAACACAAGTTATAACTGAATTTGACAGGCCCTGATAGCAAGCTGAATATAAGAAATTCAAGGAGCATATGCTGCATTAAATGAAATTATATACAATTATCAAATTATGCAATAAATTAGGGGTTTGGTGTGGCTTTGATGCTAAGCTAAACTTAAAAAAATTTGTAATTAAATTTCAACTTGTGTTCAAATGTGTTTTTGTGTCTTATTAATTGGACCATTTCTGGTTCATTTAAAATAGCGAGGGATATATATATATATATATATTTTTTTTTTTACCGTAAACACTCAGGTGAAGGGAGCTACATGTAAGGAATGAAAAGAGCAGGCACAGATATACTGTAATTAATGTGTACTATGGGACAGTAATATTTTAGTAATCCTTACGTTGTGTTCTTATTGTTTCCTTTATTTGCCAGTTGGTAGTTCATGTTGGAGTCTCAGGTATGGCCACCACTGTCACGCTGGAGAAGTGTGGCAGAAATAATGGCTACAAGGGTCTGGACAACAGAGGCTTCTGTCCTGATTCACACTGTTGCATTGTGGGAGGCACAGAGTGCATTGACTCAGTTATTGACATGGAATCCGTCTGCAAGAGAGTGGCTGCCTCTGGGCTGGGAGTAGCTGTGTCTGTCTCCAAAGACGCTGGAAGGTAATTTTATTTTTTCTAGTTAGAATCAGCCTTTTGTTCTCACTTACATCTCTGGACCTACATGTTTTAGCTGTTAAACAATATTGTGTATGGCGGATTCATGTATTTAACAAAGTGATGTTAAATACATGAACCATAAACAATAATTACTCTCTGTACTGTGAAGTGCATCAAGTTTGAGAGTTTCCGTTCATTCTGACAGTGTGACAGACAGCTGGGGTAAAACTGTGGGAAACAGTCTGAAGTCAATGCATAATCTACTATTGCTTAAAGGGAACTCAAAACTATTCAATGTGAGCAATTCGAGACTCCAAGTGTGTGTAAATGTGTATATAGAGATAGATATAGATAGATATATGTGTATATATAGAGATAGATATAGATAGATAGGTGTGTGTGCGTGTGCGTGTGTGTGTGTGTGTGTGTGTGTGTGTGTGTGTGTGTAATCACATATGCCTGGCTGAAATGGGGAGCCTTATAAACAAATATTTGTGCACATTGGATAAATAGGAGAATAACATAATCGATGTAATAGTGAATCCTCCCAAAGTACTTATAAATGCATAATTAAAGATTTGACCAGAAAATTGTTTTTATTAGACTTAAGGGTTTTTGGTTTTTGTTTTTTTTGAGAGACCAGTCCGTCACTCATTCATTCAATCATCCATCCATCCATCCATCCATCCATCCATCCATCCAACCAATACGTGTCTCTCTTCTCTGACAGATACCTCTGTGATTATACCTACTACACGTCTCTATATCTGAGCCACGGTCGCTCTGCCTTCATTCATGTGCCTCCTCTCGGAAAGCCTTATAGCAGGGAAGACCTGGGTCGTGCATTGAAGGCCATCGTCCATGAGATGCTGGAGTTTCTGGACCAAGCCGAAGAAAAGATACACTGCCAGCAGCACTTCCACTAAGTGACCTCCAGATGCCAACCAGCCCCTTCAGCCCTCACCACGCAAGAGAAATTGCACTTAAACACAACTAGCCAAACTTCCTTCTTCTTTTAAGGTTGTTTTTACTTGGACAAAATGAGCTTCAGCATATAGGATTTTTTCCATTTTTGGCCTCTCTTTGTCTTAGGGTTTCGCTTTTTTGTTTCGCTAAGTGTGATTCAGTTATGTTTTAATGTCTAACGATAGTGAAAAGATTAATCCGGAGTCGGAAGACAACCTTTCGTCACATTTTAATGTAAGCTTTTGTACCACTTCCGAGGAACATGAATTATGAAACATTCTGGCTTTGGGGTTTAAAATATGGGAGTTAGGTTCTCTTAGGAAATGCAGCAGCAAAGTGCTGCTCATATATACACATGAAATGAAAAGGGTAATGAAAATCCATAAGGTCTTTAATGTGGAAGATATTACAACTTATAACCCCAAAAGTGACTCCTATTATTGCACCTTATAGGGTTAGGGTTATTGAAATAGTTATAGAAGTCACATTTGGGAAAACCGTTAATATACTCTGTAATGTTTCATCCTCAAATTTTGAATTTTACTCTTACAATATGTTTCGTTCAGCAGGTCTTTACAACTGAATATCCTTAAATGGTTAATGTGCATGATACATTATGGTTTTAGTAGTAATGTTTAGCAGTAAACTGTGTTTGCTAATTGTAGTTTCCTCGATTTTTTTTTTTTTTCCCAGCTTTTCTAAAGACTAACTATGCTTTTTCAAATTTGATGCTGAATTGTTTCTTGAGTCCTTTTTCTTTATAAGAAGTTGCAAATTTACCTTCTTTTACAAAGGTTATTTAAATCAGGGAACGGGTTGGTTCCAGCTCATTTTCCCCCAGTTTGTTGACCCAACTCTGACAGAAGACACCCATATCCACCTCACTGAGATCTGGCCCCAGGCTGTGCAATGTTATTGTACAGATGTCAAGTCTGTCGATTCAGGAAGTTCATGTTGTGGTTTGGCTGCACAATTATTTGAGAAAATATTGAGCATTGCAGTTTCTACTATAATTTGCATTAAGCAGTATAGTTCCTCTGAGTGAGTTCAAATGACGTACTAAACAAAATGTTGTATAAGGTGTAAATTGAATATCCGTTAAAAAAATTTAAATAAATGAAAAAACAAGTTACACACTGGATTGTGTAAAGGAACTGATATAACTATACTGGATTTCTGGGTAGTGAAATCCCGTTCACTGATTTTGGGCATCGGTGTGTAAAGATATCTGTTAGACCATTTAGACTCTGACTGAAATTATTTTTACCTTGAACTGTTAAACCTGCAATTTGTCTTCTTTACACTTACAGCTAAATTGTGAAAACAAATTGCAAACTCCAGGTTTTTCTTTTTTCTGTAATTGTGCAGCTTTAATTTGCATTGCTCAATTGAAGCTTTCTGATGTTCCTGTCATTGAATCAAATGTAGCTGCTTATTTTACCTGAGGATTTGATTTGATGAGGTTGGACTCTCCGTTCAGTCAGAGTTGGGTCCTGACTTTTATTTCTGTAGCACTTTCCTTGTTTTTTCTTTTTGTTTCATTTTTCATTTTTACTAAATATGGAATTATGACAGCATTTTTCAAGCAATGTGAATGTTTGCATTTTTATTTTCAGTCACTTTAAATTGAAATATGTAGCTTTCCAGACATCTGCTTATTCTATTTTTAACTTTTTTTCCCCTCATAACATATCATTATGCATGTGAGATATGCTTTATAGATGAATTATGCTTTATCCTCCTGAGATTTGTTTTTTTCTGACTGTCTGTGATGCCACCACTCCCGGATGTTAATGTTTTGTTTAATGGCTTTCTTTTATTGGTTTGTCTGTTTTGCTGTGTAGACCAGCGTTTCCCAGGCTGCAGAACCATCACGGAGGACAGCCCACACTGCCTAACACAGCTCAAGTTTTATAAGTTTCAGTGGACTGTCATAGCTAGTTGTTGGAAACTAAACTTTCACCTGAGTTAAGAAAGGTGGTGTCAGTGAGTCTGAGTGAATCATCATTATTTTTAGCAGCGACTGTCATTTTAATTGCTATTCAGTGTCATGGTTTTTACCACAAAGTCTCACCCCAGAACAGGGAACTGAATAGAATATAACTTCTTCTTGGCTATGTTGTTTTGAAACTTTCTTATAGAGTTATTGAAATGGTGGGCAGGTTTTAGATCTGAGTTTGCAGGTGCTGATATTTTACTTTGTGGCGTTGTGAGTGCTGAGAAGTGAAATGGTTGTGGAGGAGCTGCCCTTAAAATGTCCGCTCTCAAATGTGAAAGCCTCAAGTTTACATATGAGGTGACCTCTGACCCTGACTCTCTCCTGTGCCTTGCTCTTGTTTATGTGTGTAATGAAAAGGCCTTAAAAATGCTCAGTGGTCAGTTCATAGATATAATACTGATGCTGTCCAGTCAGATGTGCGGCTACCTCAAGAATGATTTTTTTTATCTCGGTGTGTGCTCCGTTGTACAATAAAGTTTTGGCTCTGTGATTTTTTTTTTTTGTGAGTTCCTCTGTTTAGAGAGTATCCTCTGGAAAGCTGTCTTCTCCTGCTTCTGACATTAACAAAGCACTGTTACAATAAGTAATCTGGGCTTTGTAAAAGGAAAGGCTTTGAAGTAAAGGATTACAAGTATTGAGTCTGTGTCTGATATTTCAACGATGTATTGTTTCCACTACTTACTAGTTATGCCTGTTGATAGCATGTAATTGACTTGTCATCTGTGCAAATACACAGTTGGTACAGCCTCCATAAAAGGCCTCAATCAAAGATCATAGCTGCTATAATGAAGCGCCACTCTGTAGAAAATAATTGGTCTGATTTCTGCTCACAGGTGGTTTTAACTCCTGCATCAAAAACCGCAGCTCACAACTTTTGAGAAAATGTATTGCCTATATATCAGTGGTATGAAGTATTAACACATTGTAAGTCTACTGTTTGCAAGGAAAGGAAATTAAATAACGTGCCACAACAGACATCATTAAAATATCCCTTTGCAGCAACTCCCAGTTTCAAATTTATTAACATAAATGGATGGTTTCATATCACTGAAATTCAACAACGGCTCGTTTCTGCTCCATTCAACATCCCTTTTCCATTTCCACATTTTTGTAAGAGTTATTATTTTCCCAGAAACTGTTCTGTAATTCTATTCTTGAATAATAAACTTTATGTTACTTTGTATGTTGTAATTTGATTTAAAATAACTTTCTTGAGAAATCTGTATCTTGTAATCATTGTAAAGGTTTTTAAACTACACGGGAAAAATCAATCATGTTATAATGAAGTGCCTGTTTTATTTTAGGGGAGAGAATTTGCAATTAATTACATCATCGAATGCCTATTGGCACGCAGTGAAACTGGGACTTTTGAGACCCCTGGGGATTGGGAGCCAGAAAGGTATCAGAGTCACATTTTACATGAGATAAGGGATGAGTTCGAGTTTTTTAATCCAAAGTTGTTCATATCGGGGACCCCAAAGACATAGCCCAATCTGCTGGAACAAACTGGATTCATACAGGTATTATGAGAGGAAGTAAGATGATTGTGAGATAATTGAAATCACAGGGGGGCCTAAGATTTCAGGACTGGTTTACAAAGCCTGTCAGGTTGCCCGTATACGAAAGAACGTCTTAAGAATTGAAAGATAGTTTAGAATAATGTACTTTAAAATTTACTACATTTTTGATGTTTGTTAATGGAAAAAAACAATAGCAGATTTTAAAAATAGAAAATAGTAGAAAAGCAACTCTCGATTGATAGCTACTGTTGATCTTTCGAATCATTTATTTGAACATATGTTTGTGTGTTGTTTAAATACATGATCAGCACTGAGTAATATAATTATTTGGAGTTTGTCGACCTCTGATGTATTTTGCTTTGAAGAACACATTGTCTCAAGGTAATGATAAGGAGCATACCACGGTTAAAAACGGATAAATCTGTGTATTTTCTTGTGTTATCGAATTCTATTTGAGTACATCTCATTTGTTCATTTTTTTTTTAATGCATCAAATTGTTTTTTCCCACCCTAGAGGTCGAGATGCGGATACACCTATGAATAAATTACTGTGCGAACCTGTCAGTCGATCCAGATGCGTAGATTCTTATCCGCCACACGGTCACAAAGTGACTAATGAAATCATTATCATATTGTTTTTTCGTTATCACATCGTCTTTTCCCCTTTAGGGAGCTGGGTATTTTTTTTTTTTTTGTTCCTCATTCACCCTGCAGCGGTTCATTATTCCGTTTTGATTCCTGAAAAAAAAAAAAAAAAAAAAAAAACAAAAAAAGAGAGCTCTCCTCCTCTCTCTCTCTCTCTGCTCCCCCCCACACGGTGTAAACGTCACGCGTCGAGCGGCGCAGGGAGTTCGACGCCGTCTCCGTTGGACCTGCCGGAGCTTTCGAGGTTCTGATCTGCCCCAGTTTTGTTTTTGTTTTGTTTTTTTTTTTGTTTGTTTGGGTTCGAATCCAGTCTCGCAGCATCGGCCTCCGAAACCGGTCACCGATAAACGAATAACCGCGGGGACTCGGTTTCATCCACAGGTGAACGCCGGAAATCGTCGGGTAAAGCGAAAGTTAAAGAGTCGAGATGAGCGTGGAGGCGTACGGGCCGAGTTCCCAGACCCTCACCTTCTTGGACACCGAGGAAGCGGAGTTGCTCGGAGCGGACACCCAGGGCTCCGAGTACGATTTCACCGATTTCACCCTGCCCAGCCAGACTCAGACCCAAGGCCAGACCCAGAGCCAGCTGGACAGCCAGGTCTGAGGCTTTTAATTTTACGGGACGGCGCGACGAAGCGTGGTTTTTTTTTTTTCAACGGACGTTAGCGGCGGTTAGCTAACCCGCTAACCCGCTAATATTGGATAAAGCTTCGCCTAGCTTCGCGTTAGCTAGCTGTTGCCGTTAGCTCGCCGCTAGCTAGTAAGACCGTTGGCTTAACTCTGAAAGTAATGTTAGTTGTCTCAGGGCGTTTTTTTGAACCGTTCGGAGTCACAGATGCAACTTTATTGAGCAAAGTTAAGCCCCGAGGGCAGTGACAACCTGTCAGCTTACAGATAAGCAAGTAGCTCTTTCCGCGTCCTAGCCGCTAGCTGCTAATGTTAGCATTCAGTGTGTTTGGTAAAGCTTGTTGTGCTGCAGGTAAATGGTCCTGATGAGGGTCTTCACAACGGTGGGGTTGATGACTCCGTGGCCAAAGCCAGCCAGTTGTTGGCCGAGCTCAACTTTGAGGAGGACGAGGAAGACACGTACTACACCAAAGACCTGCCCGTGCACGCATGCAGGTACAGTGACAGGAGCCGCACCATGCCGGGACCTCGGTGCACTTCTAACGCAACGGTCCTGCGAGAAAGCCTCCCTCGGAAAAGGTTATAATTCAGTTTGTGGTGGAACTTTTTTTCACGAGAGGTGTTGATTCCGCCCTATGACCATTTTAGAAGATCTACATCTCATTATACAGACTGCTGTTTTCTGTTTTTTAGCCTAACGTCGTTGACATAAATGGCGTGGGTCAAAATAACGTAGGAACTTGACCATAAGGTCGAATCAGCGCCTCTCTAAAACAGTTTCAACGCTGATTGAACATTAAAACCTTAATGAAGGAAGGATTCATTGCAGGACTGTTGTTTTAAACTGCATTTGTTTAGGCTATTTTACTTGATTAATGGTTACACCGCAATTTTGTTTTGTTTTTTGTGTTGTTGGTTGTTTTTTTTTGGGCTGATGAATAGTTCTGTTTTAATAGTAGTATTTTTCTCTGGTCCTTGATGTTTTACACCACAAACAGTTTTCAGTGTTCACTATCATCTCCTGACAGTTACAACTTTTCTGATGGCTACAATATACTCTCAACGCTTATTTACATTATCAATCAGTCATTTTTTTTCATTACACTATTTGTTATTTAATCTATGCATGTCAGAAAACAACTTTTTGCAAATCCCCACAGGGCAAAGCCACATCCAAAATTTATCACAGCAGAAAATGTGCAAACTTTAAACTATTCAGTGTACTATTTCATATATGGCAGAGTAAAGCAGAGAATCCTCACATATGAGAGGCTCAAAACAGGAAAAAAAACAGGGACTGCCAGGTTTTTTTGTTTATTTGTTTGTTTTTTTTAATGGCAGAAACAATTCAATTGTTATTAAAATAGACAGTTGGCTAATCAACTAATCATTGCACTTCTAGATATACAGTAATATTCACATGTAGGAAAATTGCTAATGTTGCTTGTCAAAAAATGTAGACAATTTGAGAAATTTCCAAGATAAAATTATTATCTTTAGGAAAAGGAGGGTTATTTGTTGAATTTAAAATTTGATTGATTCCCAACCTGGGATTAGTTACAGTGGCTAGGATAGAGCTCCTAAACAGATCTAGGAGTGTTTTTGAAATGAAAGTTAGATTATCCAGGCATAAATTAGTTTTGACAATGACATATGTTTCTTTTTGATTGCAAGTTACCAAATGTCAATAATTTGTTAAAACCACCAAGTTTTCAAAAAACAATTGACTTTTAGAAATTAAGCCAGGATCACATAAGAGTCTTGCCTGTATGGACAATGCATCAAGCCAGTGAATTTCATGTTTACTATACTCATACATTATTTGGACTAAATACTGCGTTAATTCAGATGCTGTTTTGATATGTTGTTGTTTTTCAGCTACTGTGGTATCCACGATCCAGCATGTGTGGTGTACTGCAATACCAGCAAGAAATGGTTCTGTAATGGACGCGGCAACACATCCGGCAGGTATGTAATGCAACTCGCCTTTATCTGATCACCTCAGGTATAACTTTGAGAACAATAAGCTATCGAGATATACCAGAAATCAGAATAACCAACACCTGGGGGTTTTCTATAATTAAATTTAACAATACAATTGTCATTAAGCATTTTCAGTTATTACCCACATCAGGGTAATAACACCATACAATTTATGTTGTATCTATAAAGATAGATTTGCATGATATAGTATAGACATTCTTTTCATTGTATTTGCTTTGGTAGGAAATGTTTTTTACTAACCACGTTTATTTCCTGTCAGTTGTTGACATTTTGCAATGCACTAACCTATTTACCTATTGTTTAACCATGTTACATGGCCTAAATCTTCTCTCCCGTTTTACCGTGAGACCTTAAGATATTTAAACAATCAATAGAATTCTGCTGCAGTGCCTCAACAAGTGTCCAGCAGATTGAAGTGTGTCTTCATTTTTGTGTCTAATTAATTTTTTTTTTTTTTTCCCTTAATCATCTGACTTCTTTTCTCTTACTTCCAGCCACATTGTGAACCACTTGGTGAGAGCCAAATGCAAAGAAGTGACACTGCATAAAGACGGGCCTCTGGGCGAGACCGTGCTTGAGTGTTATAACTGCGGGTGTCGCAACGTCTTCCTCCTGGGCTTCATACCAGCCAAAGCTGATTCTGTGGTGGTGTTACTCTGTAGGTAAGTTCTGGTGGTGCAGAAGCTCTAGAAGCTTTGAACATAGACAGACTGTCCAGTGCTCACAAATCCAGTATGCTAAGTCTAGAATGTCCTTGATGGCAGCTTTGAGCCTTTCATAAGCTACTCTGAAGCAAGAACTGAAAGAGAAACATGCAAATTCTTAATTTGAAACAGAGAGTTTAAAATGAAGTTTATATCCTATCAGTTGTTCAGGTTTCAATCCTTAATTTAGTTTTCTTGCAACCTGAAGATCCAGAAACTGATGCTTCAGTGTCTCTAAAATACTTGAAAGGATAGCCAAGTAGGAAAAATAGCTAACATAGGAAAATATAAAACTTTGCCTTGTCAGTGGTAAAGAGTGAAAACCATGAAAGTAAGAAAATTAAAATAATGAGAATAACATTTTTACTTAAGTGTAAGCTAGCCCAGCTCAAGAACAGCATCTCAATTAAAATGAGATTAAATGTATGACAAAAGGAACAAATGGAATTGTATATATCATATTTCAATTTGCAAGTGTACTCATATGACTAAAAACTAGAGCCTTAGATATTTTTACAGTTACAGAACATTTTACAGTTGAGATATAAACTTGTCGGTGCTGTCTGGTGTGCAGATTGTGCAACTGTAACTTACCTAAAATATGTCATTGGCATTACTGTTGCACAATTTGTTACTTTTTGGCCAACATTTACGTCAAAACATCTTTGATGAGCTAGTCAGAAGCAGAGAGTCTTATACTGATTAATATCATGTTTATCGCGCTTATTCAGGACCTTTCAGATCCCCAGCCTCCAGCAAAATGTGACTTCACTCAGACAGAAGCAAGTGGTCAGCTATTGCTTGGGGAAACCCCTTCTCATTCCCACAAACCTTCAACTACTCCTAGCTGCTCTGTGACAGTTAATTGAACCCTTTCTATGTTCACATGTATACAAGAAGGCCTGCCATGAGAAATTAGTCTGCAGCAGGAAAACAGAAAAACCTCTGCAGTAATCTGTTTACTGCAATACCCCACACATAAGATAAACATAAGATAAGTTTCTGTCTTTCTGAACCTCATATCTCTACACAGGCAGCCATGTGCCAGCCAGAGTAGCTTGAAAGACATTAACTGGGACAGCTCACAGTGGCAACCACTGATCCAAGATCGCTGCTTTTTGTCATGGCTGGTGAAGATCCCATCTGAGCAGGAACAGCTTCGCGCTCGTCAGATCACTGCCCAGCAGATCAACAAGCTGGAGGAGCTCTGGAAGGTATGCTGGGAGGCCTTTTTTTTACTCTAGGGTTACTTGTTCGGAGCAATGTTGTGACCAGAAGAATGTAAACTCATGTGTCTAGCACAGGCTAAAGGCCTGTGAGAGTAGCTTAGCAGGATTCGTATCTACCTGTTGAATACTAGTTTCAAGAGGCATCTGCCAGTGAAAAGTGGAATCTGTTTGTGAATTTAGTATGTGTGATGGTGATGTAAATATGGTTGATAGTTGCTGTGACTTTTCTCATAGGACAATCCCACTGCCACCTTGGAAGACCTGGAGAAACCTGGCGTGGATGAGGAACCCCAACATGTGCTGCTGCGCTACGAGGATGCCTACCAGTACCAAAACATCTTTGGCCCTTTGGTCAAACTGGAGGCTGACTACGACAAGAAGCTTAAGGAGTCCCAGGTACCTGAGCACCATTTCAGAGATGCAGATTTCTAAATTGTAGGATGGTATTTTTCATCCTTGAATGACAATTCTCGTGTAATATGTGGATCATGTTCAAAGTGATATAAAAACATTTTTCAAAAACCCAATAATCCCACCAACAGATTTATATGTACAGTGATTATTTTATTCAGGTTCAGTGACCACACTGAACTGTTAAAATATAGGCACATGATGCATTTTCCCTACTGCAGCTGTAATCTAGACCACACCATTATTTATTTATTTTTATACTTAATTTGATTTATTTATTTATTGTGGTTCTAAGCATTTTGCCTAAACTGTTTTTGTTTTTCTAATTGTGCCCTCTAGATTTTCAGTAAAAATGTCACAGTGATGTGATATTATATGATACTTTGGATCTGTTAATTATCAGTGATGATAATTTATTTTATTTTCATTTTGCAGACCCAAGACAATATAACAGTCAGGTGGGACCTGGGGCTGAATAAAAAGCGGATTGCGTATTTCACACTGCCCAAGACGGATTCAGGTGGTAATTCTCTGAGCTTTACTTACTCCCTGTGGTTCTGTGGTGCAGATAGAACCCCTCCCCATCCCCCTTCGGTCCTCAGAATGCACGCAACCTCCCCCAACCCTGCATCTTTTGGTGGCATGTGTGCTTGGTTTTGTTCTTGTCTTTGTTTTTGTAGTGGGGTTTTGTAGGTGCACGGTACTGTATCATTTGGTTCGTGAACAAAGCTCATCCTCCTTAGATTATTTGTGGGTCATTTTGAGCATAGAATTGTTTCTAACTTGTCTCATTTTATCAATCCCAGATATGCGGCTGATGCAAGGTGACGAAATCTGCCTGCGGTACAAGGGAGACTTGGCCCCACTGTGGAAAGGCATTGGCCATGTCATCAAAGTCCCTGACAGTATCCTTTAAGTTGTTAACAGCTGATTGTCTATTGTATTACAGTGTCTTCAATTCTGGCTCACTAAACTGGCACTAATCCCAGATGGCAGTGTACAATCTAACAATAAAAGACTAATAGAGACAATATAGCCCCTTCCACCCCCATTTACTTGATATTATTTACAGATTATGAGAGACTTCCTTAACAGCCTGTGTTTTAAGACTACGGGGATGAAATTGCCATCGAGTTGCGGAGCAGTGTTGGGGCACCTGTGGAAATCCCCCACAACTTCCAGGTGGACTTTGTGTGGAAGTCCACTTCTTTTGACAGGTAGGCTGAAAACCTGTGCCCCTTAAATTCCAGATGTTATGGGAACATTTAATTTTAATGCTCATTAGTCCCAATATTACTTTACATTACAGAAAGTATTAAGCTCTTTTTTCCCCTCCTTCATATAGTTAACAGATAAATTTGCAATGTTTACAGGAGATAATTTTGTGTAGATCTGACATTTGTAAAGTGAAGATGCAGATTCACTCTTGTGGCAAGGACAGAGGTTCCCTGATGGTACAAATAAATGATCATGACTGACATCTATGTCTGTGTTGATAAAGGATGCAAAGCGCCCTGAAGACATTTGCGGTGGACGAGACCTCCGTGTCTGGCTACATTTACCACAAACTGCTGGGCCACGAGGTGGAGGATGTCACTATCAAGTGCCAGCTGCCAAAGCGCTTTACTGCTCAGGGCCTGCCTGACCTCAATCACTCACAGGTCAGACCTCAATCAACAGAGTCCCTGTGATTCCAGTTATTTTGTCCTTCCCTTTCTTCTTATTTTTTCATGACCTGACAATATCCCTAAAGGAAAAAAAACGAGTTGTCTCTTTTACTGTAATTTATCACCTACATTAGTCTATCAGTTATTTGACAATAACAAGGGCATTTAGGAGGCTTATGACTTCGGCTAAGTAGGGCAAGCCTTTTTTTAAGTGGGCAAAATATGTTATCTGTTATAACTCTAATGTGGAATTCAGATCTTTCATCATCATTGTTGCAAGAGGATTGAATACTCTGTAGATTAGGGTGATTCTTTCTCAGGATGGACTCTTTAAGAAAGGTATTTGCAACAGTTCACCTGTGTTTTTTTTTGTTTGTTTTTTTTCTTGTTGCATTTGTGTGTAGGTATACGCTGTGAAGACAGTGCTGCAGAGGCCCCTCAGTCTGATTCAGGGTCCTCCTGGCACTGGGAAGACTGTCACCTCTGCAACTATTGTTTACCACCTGTCCCGACAGGGCAACGGGTAAGACGAAGACTTTTATAGTTACATACCCCAAAAAACAGTAATGTTACAAATTTTGTCCAGCTATTCCAGCAACTGTATTTCACCAGTTCCTCTGCTAACTCGCTATGATGCATATGTGTGTGTGTCCTGCAGCCCAGTTCTGGTATGTGCTCCCAGTAACATTGCTGTGGACCAGTTAACTGAGAAGATCGACAAGACTGGCCTGAAGGTTGTCAGGCTGTGTGCCAAGAGTCGGGAGGCCATTGAGTCACCTGTGTCTTTTCTGGCTCTGCACAATCAGATCAGCAACATGGACAGGTCAGTGGCTTGTAGGGAAATTAAGTCCTTCAGACATTTTGCCCAAAGTTATTTAGAGATGTGATTTTTCTGGATTGAAGTACGCCTGTTTTGCTTGTGCATCAGTGGTACATTGTCAGTTAATAAGATAATCGCTGTTTCGGATTGATAATTTGGGTTTGTTATGATTCTTTGTTGTTATATCTAATATTTTTTGTAAGATGCATGTCTACTTTGACCTTATTGTTCTATCAGTCAGGTGATCAAGATTGTTGCTTTGTACAGTTTTTTCATTTTGTAACAAGGGGGGAAGATATGAAGGATACAAAGGCTTTTTTCAATTATTACTATTATTTTATTATTATTCAATTCTGATCTTCAATTTAACTTCAAAGTTGATCTGGTTTCCCAACTCTTACTCAAAACTTGGCAAACAGGATCAGTTCAAGTCAGGTTCAATTGAGCAATTAAGCATGTCCTTTGGGATTTGCAGTTTCATTTTCTATCTGTTTGTAAATTAGTTTATAGTTTAATGCACACCTACAGGCAGGTGCCAGTCAGAACAGAATAAAATCTAATTCCTAATAGTCCATTGGCCTTCTGGAATGACAGATGTCAAATATCTTTGCCAACAATTGCAACTCAATCTTGTGAGTTTTTTTACCTTTCTAAATTTAATTGGACAGATGTGAATATTGAGCCATGACTTCTATTTGTAAGGAGCCAGAAATACTGCAGAAATAAGCAAATTCCTCTAATCCTTAGGCTTCCACCACCATGAGATGCATGTAATAAAGAGTAATTATACAGCTTAGTATTGCTAGGTATAACTACCAGTGTAAATTACATCAGGGTTCCCTCCAATCACCCTGATGTGTCTTTGTCTCCCTAGTATGCCAGAGCTTCAGAAACTACAGCAGCTAAAGGATGAGACCGGTGAGCTGTCGTCTGCTGATGAGAAACGCTACAGGGCTTTGAAACGCACTGCTGAGAGGGAGCTGCTCATGGTGAGGAGGATCTTCAAAGCGTTCGACCAAAACAGCTTACGGTTGAAACTCAAAGAGTTGTTACTTTTAATGGTTTCCTGTCACTGCATCTGTAAATTGTTGATTTACAAAGAGGTCAGCTACTGGTACTCCGAGCACAACAAATAGTTTCAGCCAATCAGTCAACTCATTCTGCCCATGCTGATTATGGATCATAATCATCCACGCCGAGGGTTTTGATAACCAGGAAGCGTGTTGCTAGTCTTGACATTCGATATTGTTTGCTTCTGTTCACATCTGTGTTCTCTACTTTGTTTGGAAACAGTATACACCTGAGGTAGTAATCTTAATGTAGAAACAACACCATGTGACACAATGAGTACTTGTCATATAATCACTGTAGAAGACCCCCTTGTGTTTTGCCACTACATCCTGGCTCCCTCTTCCGCTTGAGGATTGTGATTCTCTTCCCCTTTGTTATCCAGAATGCTGATGTGATCTGCTGCACCTGTGTTGGGGCTGGAGACCCCCGCCTAGCCAAGATGCAGTTCCGCTCCATCCTGATTGATGAGAGCACCCAGGCCACCGAGCCAGAGTGTATGGTGCCTGTGGTGTTGGGAGCCAAGCAGGTACACACAGTGTTTAGCCAAACGGCTTATGTCTGAGATGTCATCAGTATAATGTTTCAACAAATTAGTGGTGAGGTGATATTCAAAGATCACTTGATTAGCTCAACAGCATCTTTGACTGAGCAATTTGACAGTAAAGGTACAGACATACTTCTACTAATCTTAAAAAAAATAGCTCAGTACTGTAAGTGAATTAACTGTATTGTATCATTACGTGAATGCTCTCTGTTGATCAATAAGAGCAACGCAGCAGCAAGAGACAATTGGAAATAATAGTGTGTCAATAAGAAAATAGGATAGAATGTCGTAGGACCATGAACGTCTGCCATGCCAGCATATATCAGAATTTTTGGTTGAAATGTGAAGGAAATTGTATGGTTAGCAATACACATTGTATATGTTAAGATATGCAAAACCGTAACTTGCATTATGCAGTTATATTAACCAACATGTTACACTTGTGTGTCCCATCTTCCATCTCATAGCTCATTCTGGTGGGAGACCACTGCCAGTTGGGTCCTGTGGTGATGTGCAAGAAGGCAGCCAAGGCAGGTCTATCCCAGTCCCTGTTTGAACGCTTGGTGGTTCTGGGGATCCGGCCAATCCGCCTGCAGGTCCAATACCGCATGCACCCAGCTCTCAGTGCCTTCCCTTCCAACATCTTCTATGAGGGCTCCTTGCAGAATGGTGTCACTGCAGGTTTGACAAGATTCAGCACCTCGTTATCTGGAAGGGCAAATTAATTTTCTCTTTAGCTGGTACATTACCAGGTAAAAAAATCTATAAACTCCTCTAAAGGCTAAAAAAATGTAAACATTTCTTTGTTCTCCCCAGCTGACCGCATCAAGAAAGGCTTTGACTTCCAGTGGCCACAGCCAGACAAGCCCATGTTCTTCTATGTGACTCAGGGCCAGGAGGAGATTGCCAGCTCTGGAACTTCCTACCTCAACAGGTAATTTTCTTGGGTTTCTTTGTGTAATTTCAGCTAAGAGCTCTAAATTCATATATAATATAAAAACTGCATCGAATATGGTTGCTGGGAAAGGGCTAGCTGAAGCCACACCAGGGTGTGCTTGATTGCAGTCATCACATCAAAACCAGTATGACAGGCTTAAATAGTTGTAAGGTGTATTTTAATGATAAACGCCTTCCCCTTGTCACTCAAGATAAATCCAAATACCAGGATCACCTCCACAGAAGAGTGAAAGGGGAATTCCTTTAAATCAGGATCACAATTTCTTAAAAAAGAATCTACTTATTTCCATAAAAGGACCTCATCTAGGAGGGCTAGACTTCCATCAGAACAGAAAGATTAAACTGTGTGCTGCTATTTCTTTTTGTTTTTTACTTTGGTAGTTTTTTTTTCTTCACCTTTAGCATTGCAGTGAAAGTTGCATCAACTTCACTTAAACTGTCAGCATTCATTTGTTTCCATCTTCAGCAATTAAAATAGTCTCGAACTTTATACATGGTTTGGAAGGTTGATGCAAAAAAGACATGATTTTTAGTTTTAAACCACCACTAGTCTACGCCCAATAAATTGAGAGGTATTTATGTTTCAAAGGACGGAGGCTGCCAATGTAGAGAAGATCACCACCAGGCTGCTGAAGGCTGGAGCCAAACCTGACCAAATTGGCATCATCACCCCATACGAGGGTCAGCGCTCTTACCTGGTCCAGTACATGCAGTTCAGCGGCTCCCTGCATACCAAACTCTATCAGGTACCCCACACACCTGAGAAGATAAATGAGTTATTTTTACATTTAAAATTATTTCATTTGTGCTAGTTTGGTTTTGTGTCTCTTGGTCAAAGGCAACTCAGGAGTGGTTGTTTTGAAAGCCAGAGCTAAAAGTATGTTCAAATTCAGATTGAGATGTAATTCTCATTAGAAACTGTAGAAATCGCCAAGGTTTTCATTGCTTTCACTGTGAAAAAAATCTTTTTTCTATTCTTACAATGCTCTTCCCTGTTTGTGTCATGTTCTGTTTTAGCAAGTGGAAATTGCCAGTGTGGATGCCTTCCAGGGCAGAGAGAAGGACTTCATCATCCTTTCTTGTGTTCGTGCCAATGAGCATCAGGGCATCGGCTTCCTGAATGATCCTCGTCGTCTCAACGTGGCACTTACCAGAGCCAAGTAAAAACCTCCATAAAACTCTTACAGGAATCACGTTGGATAAAGTTGGCACAGCACAAAGCCAGCTCATTAGTTTATGATAAGCTATTTAGATTTTCTTTTAGAAACTAATTTGGAATCATACAAATCCATGCTCTTGACAGCTTGTCAAGTCAGCTGTTGAATTCTTCATGTTGACTTGTTGCAGTGTGAACACCCATTGAATACACTCTAATAATCTTGAATATGTAGATTAGACATGCCGACTTTCATAGTACAAATAATCAGACTATTGGAATTTCTACACACAGAAACCTGAACCAGAGTAATTTGAAACTTGCTATCATAACAAAAATTTCTACAAAAGCTGATTTCAATACAAAACTTTTACCCAATGCCTGATCAGCTGTGTGTGTCTGTCTGTGTTTTGTAAATGAAGGTATGGTGTGATAATCGTTGGGAACCCAAAGGCCCTCTCTAAGCAACCGCTGTGGAACAACCTGCTGAACAATTACAAGGAGCAGAAGGTCCTGGTGGAGGGGCCCCTCAACAACCTGAGGGAGAGCCTCATGCAGTTTAGCAAACCTCGCAAGCTGGTCAACACCATCAACCCTGTAAGTAGAACAAATTGAGCACACCCAGTGGGCTGCGGAGATGTACAGTGCTTCATAAGGCATGATGACGAACTGATAATGACCAAGCTATTAGGAAGAGGATTTGTTTTGCTGCTGTTTCCCACATCCACCATTCAGCAAAAGTATTGATTTAATTTAACTATTTTAAGTTTTAATGTTTTGTTTTGTTAGCCTTAAATCTCTGAAGTGTGCTACTATACTAAATGGGAACTTTGTGGTGTTTTCCAGGGGGGACGTTTTATGAGCACTGCGATGTACGATGCCCGCGAGGCCCTCATTCCTGGCTCTGCCTACGACCGCAGCAATGCTGGTATTTATTTAGTTAGTTAGCTAGTATCTCATCATATGACTCAAGATAATAACCGATGACACACTCTTTTACCAGCAGGCTTGCCTAGTCCTGTTTTCTTAATACAAACCTGACATGAGCCTTGTTCTGTGCGTTTTCCTTCAGCCGGACGTCCGTCCAACATGTACTTTCAAACTCACGACCAGATTGGGATGATTGGGGCAGGCCCTGGTCATATGGCTGCTATGAATATCCCCATACCCTTCAACCTGGTGATGCCACCAATGCCTCCTCCCAGCTACCTGGGTCAGACCAACGGCCCGGCTACAGGTATAGCACAGCACTGAGAAAACCCACTGAACCACCTTAAAGTGAAAGTGCACTCTGTGGATTACTTTCTCCCTCTAAAGAACTGGGTCAATCATGCTACAGGAGAATACCCCATAATGCAAATTTGATCGGAGTATGGAAATTAATGTTGACACCTGATAACCAGCAGTTTCAAATGCTGGCATTGCTAATTATAATTAAATTAACTGAGGGAAAACTACAGTATATACTGCTTAATGTCATGATATGTGGTGTAAACTCTAGGTTAAAAAGAGCTGACAATCCAAAAATCAAGTTAAATGGACTGAAATCCCACCCTGTCTTTATTTACTAACCAACAATAATACCTTTCCCAACCTTAACTTACTGGGGTTCTTCTTCCTTTTGGTATAAATAATATACTGTGACCTCAGAACAATGTTTGGCTACTATGTTTGTTTTGAATCGGGTCCTGATCAATCTCTTCATCAAGGTCGAGGAGCTATGAAGGGCAAGCCTGGGCGTGGTGGGCGGCAGAGGGTCCGTGGTTCTGGAAACCAGGGTGCCAGTCAGGGTAATGGACCGAACAGCCAGGCCAGCCAGGATGGACCCTCCCAGTCCTTCTCCCAGGGGCCGCTGACACAGGGCTACATCTCCATGAGCCAGCCCTCTCAAATGAGTCAGCCTGGCCTCTCCCAGCCAGAGCTCTCCCAGGTACCACGTCACGGTTACTTAGTGAGAGAAGATTTATCCAATATTTAAGATGAGCTCATGATAACAACAGTTGATTATCATCTCAAACATCCTAGGTGTTGGTAATTTGTCCTTTTTCAGTTTTAGTCAAAATTATTAAATTTTTGTTTAAAAATTTAAAAACTACTGATTTGTTGGCCTTTTTGAATCCTTAAAATGTTACGCTTTTCTTACTAGTGAAACAGTTGCCTGAGTTTATTTCCTCTGTCCAGTTGATTATTTTCTTTGCAACATAACTTGTTTTGAATCATCACTTTCTTATCTTATACTTCATATTGGGAGAGGAACTGTTTTTTTATCTATAACACAGCCTATTAAGTTATTTTCCAGCTTGTTTAGTTCTATGTTGTTAAAACTCATTTCTAGATTTGAAAAGTTAATTAGTGCTTTTTATATTTTAATAGAACCTATTGAGTCCCACTTTCTTCTTGCATTGGTCATGTTTCTGATTATTTGAATTAAGCAATTCCAAAAACCAAACCCTGTGGAAAGGGTTGGCAATAGAAAAGATGGAGGGGTCCTGAGCTTATTTATAAAGGTTGTCTGCTGCTGTAATGTGCCTCTCTCTTCTTCTTCTCCAGGACAGCTACCTGGGCGATGAGTTCAAGTCCCAAATCGATGTGGCTTTGTCCCAGGACTCAACTTACCAGGGTGAACGCGCATACCAGCATGGCGGGGTGACTGGACTGTCACAGTACTAAAGTGTAAGTACATGAAGTGCATATTTAGCAGTAGTGTAGCACATTGGTTTCTTTAAGGGTATTCTAGACCACAATATACTGAGAGCTTTCAGTGATATGTTACTTTGTGTTCTCACTGATGTGTTCTTTTGATTGATTGTATGCGGTGCAACAGGCTCTCGGTGAATCTTATGTGATGTTGAGAGACTTAATTATTCTGATTTGATAAGATGATGTAGCCACCAGGTCACAAAACCCTGAATTAAGTACTAAAAAGCACAAAGTACACCTCAGTGATGGACATAATTATCACATTTGTGACATGAAATAAAAGCAATAGGACATTTGGAAATGTGATTTGGCTGTAATGAGTGCTCTATTTTTCACTCATAAAAATCTAGAAGTGCAGACTTCAGCATTTATCTCTTCACGTGCTTTGGACAAAAACTAATAAACCCTGCTTTGTGTTTTGCAGGATGCTTGAAGAAGGGAGCTAGGCTTGAGCTGAGCTTAGTTCATCAGCTTTTTAATCTGGGAAATAATAAAAACATAAAATGGATACCTGTTTTCCTCTGCTACAACCGAAGCACCACCGAGTGAAAGCGACGGGATAGCGAAACCAAACCAATGACCAGCGAGAGAAATAAGAGGGTAGAAGAAGAAGAAGAAGAGGGCACGAACAGATGGGCAGGGAAATGGCAAGAGAGGCCAAGTGAACAAGCGAGAGGCAGGGACCGATGCCCGTGCAAAGTGAAGGAGGGAAGTCGAGAAGATGGCGGCGTGCGGTCGAGCTGCCGAGGGAAACAGGAGAGATCTCAACGGTCTCTCGTGGGAATCCAAATGAGGCTCAACTCTCAACAAAATAATCCACCCAACCCCCTTCACCTCAAAGCCTCCAGGAAAGAAAGGAAAGCTCTTAAGGTTTTTACACTCATTTTCAGAGGAGGATCAGATCCTTTCATCTGAATTTGAAGAGCTAGTTCCCCAAACCTGGATGGACATGGTTACAGGAAGCCTTCAAACAGGCAACACAAAATCCCCATGCAAAAAGTTGGTTGGTTGCTCAACCTGTATGATGACCCGGCTATTTTAAATTAGGTTTATTAGGGGAGGAGAGCGGCACCAACAATCATTTACTGGGCCCAACACCCTCAGCAGCCTGTGAAAGAAGCAGCGGTCGACATACCCTCTCGGAGAGGAAATACAATCACGGTTTCTGTGCTTGGGTCTGATATTAAGGAGCCTTGAAGTGAAAAACCTTTCATTTGCCTTGAGAACCACTGGCTCATCCATGAGGTCTGTCACGAGGTGGTTTCGACCACATGTCAGTGGTGGAGTGGCACAGGGATTTCAGACTTTTTTTTTTTTTTTTTTTTTTTTTTCTTTCAAGGCGTGAGGCACGAATCCCATTGATACCATCATGGGACAGTCTTTCTTCTCTGAAGTACCTTTCTTATCACGGAGCACAAAATTGCAAAAAAGTCATCGAAACTATCAAACATGACCAGCACTGAATATTCAACTCTGTGTCATTGGATGTTTCAGTGAAGGCTTTTCCTTATTTTAATCTTTTGAAAGCAGGGGTTGTTGATGTCGGGCTGTGCTTCATGACCAGATGTCTTTTTTAAAACACTCTATGTACGCTTAGATTGGCAAATGCTTGAATGCTTTGCATTGAGTGATTCCTCAGGGGATTGTGGACTGTCCACACTCATCACACAAATCCCTGCTTGAGGTGAAAGAAACCAAACGAGGGGGAAAGGAGGATGATAGTAGTGGAGGCTTACAGGCGGTTGTGGCAATCAAACCACCAGAGGTAAGAAGTAGAAAAGGAAGGTGGCTGAGGAAGAGAAGGATATGAGAGTTTCCACATCTGGAAAAAAAAGTTCAGGTAATTACAAGGGTTAAAACGTGAGAGGGGATACATGTGGCTCGAGGACTTTTCAGTACCGACACATGGCCAAAGATTTGACCCATTGTCATTTCACACACATTTTGATTTTGCGAATGTTCACCGGCTATGTAGCCATGCTGATGGCCATGTTACTCGCCACTTAAAGTAAACTACATATCTGAGCAGTGACCAAAATCTTCAAATTTCTAGATAATCAGGGGTAGGAAATTTAGACTATATAAAGGAAATCGAAACTCTCAAATTACACCCTGTAATTTGAATCTGAAAAGAATTCTTTGTGTGGATTAAAATGACACTTTATCCCAGTTATACACAGTGGAAATGCCATCAGTGCTGATGGCAAGGAGATAAAAGAAATGTGAATGATAGAACCTGAATCAGTGCCTAGAACCAATCACCTTGAGATAAACAGCTGCAGCACAAGCATGAATGTAGTTAAAATCAAACTACCAGCATATTAAAAAAAAAAAAAACAAACAAACCAAAAACAACAAAAAAAAAACCCTTCCAGACACCAGAGGGCTCAAGAAACCCGCAGAAAAAGGACTTATTTTATTATTTTTTAACTAAAATTGGGCCAGGTTATGATGAGGTCAGTGAGTTTTGCAGTCAGATTGTGTAAAGGATAGGCTGATGAAAAAAAGCCACCTTCCTTCTCTGTGGAGTAACACAAACAGAGGCTGGTAGAATTTCTTATATGAACTTTTGATTTGTGCAAAGCTGTTTTTGCCCTTATGAATTCCTTGTAGATTTCCTCGAGATTTATGTGGATCCTAAACCCCGTTCCTGGAGAACTGTGAACCAGAACCCTGAGTTGATCCAAACTTTGCTTTTGTCAGATGATTTGCTGCTTTGTGCGTCATGTTGCTCAGTTCAGTTTGGTGTTATTTAGCCATTTTGTGTAGTTTTACTAAGATCTGTTTTTTGTAGCAACTTGCTGACAACGGGAATGAGGCGTCCGCCGTTTCCTTTCATTCAATTTTTGTATCTTCTCCTCGAACTGTCCGAGGAATTGTAGTTTTGTAACTCTTCCAGGAAAGACGCTTTCTGAACACAGTAAGAATGTACTCCACTGTTCTCACCTGCTTCTCATTTCAGCAGACGTGACAATCATGTTGCGAGTAGATGTTGCCATGTTTAATTGACTTAGAAATAGTTGTTTTTGTTGACTTTGTGCGAATCTTTCATTTGTGTGATGAATTAGTTTCACATATCAACCAGTTCCACTGAACTTCTAACATGTTATAGCTTTAAAAACCTGCTGCCGTTATATTATTGCTTTGGTGTTTTTTCCATCTACTGAGCCGCAATTATTTGCAACATGTGCAGTGATCATTGAAGAAGTGTTTCAGTTGTAGATTAGCTAAACATTTGCATCCCAACCCTTGATTCTCTGCATCAACAGGTAGAGATTAAATTATTGGACTAGAGATCTCAATGTGATGTAAATACCTATTTGAAACAATGAGTCTTATTTGCAGTGAAGTTTCATCACAACATGATGATTCCCTTGTTAACTGAATCAATAAAGGCTGTCAACTTGGTAATCGTTCTCTGGTATTAAATTTATTTGCGGTTGCTGAAAATATGAAAAAATTAGATATTGCACAGTAATAAAACTATATACATAATCAGTTTTCACGCTGTTGCCTGCGCTGCTTTTTTCTTTTTCATTTGTTTTCTCTTCATCAGTTTTTTTTTCAGCTGTCCACGTTTCTGTCTCTGAATGTTCTCTTGGATTTTCTGTTTGAACTTCTCCTTCTGGCTCCTGATCTTCTCCAGCTCAGCCCTCCTCTTGGCCTCCAGGTCTGGATCCTGGAACAGCAGTTGGATTTAAAAATAAATAATTGAGCAACAGGACATTTTTAACTTTTCATTAAAATCAGCTTCATAATTTGCTGCAGGACAGGCACAATCTCAAATCATTAGTTCTAACACCATTATAGGTTGTAGTGATTAACATTTCTTCACTGGGCACTCAATCGAGATTAGCTGCCTTGTTCTGCACTGACGAGCTTTTAGGTAACCAAAACTTCAGGTTCCCTACTATAAGGACCGAATGATATGGTTCTCACCAGAAACCATAACATAAATTTACAGATAAATATCAGTTCCTCAAGGGACTCTCAGGAATCTATGGGGTCTGTAAAATAAATTGAAAATGACCTTTGTGTTGTCTTGGCAGTGTTTACACATAAACTTGCTTCTTTTAAAACATTCTAATTGTAATGAACATGAACTTGCCTTCCCCTCCAAGATGAGTTGTTTCCTCTTGTTTATTTCCTTTTTCTCATCAAAGTCTGTGGACTCGAGTTTCTACAAGACAGAGAAGAGGTTACTATCCAAAATGTTAGATCCGTAACGGTCCAAGATCCTGATTGGAAAAATATTAATAGCCACAACTGGAGAGTGGTTTAGAATTTGCCGCTTATCAAAACAAGCAGCCGATGGTTTAGTTTTGAAAGAAAATCGTCATTAACACACTGGAACTGTTCAGCTAATACCAAGCAGTGAGATAAGAGTAGAGAAGAGGTGTCCGTACTATTTCACACTCTCGTCTGGTCACGTTGACCTGTGTGAGGATCTTCAGGACTTCTTTCTCCTCCACAGGATACTCCTTCAGCTTGGTCTCTGTAGAAACACAATGGACCAGGTGTGATGATATAATGTTTTAACCGACAAACACACCCGGGCAGAAGTGTCTGTAAAGCCACCCAAGCTGAGGATTTCTGAGGGCTCTTCCAGGTGCCTGTTAGGTGGCAGGGGTCATGAAATTGCAATATACTGGCCTCATAGTTGGCCTGAGACCTTATGACCTAACACCCTGTCTGACAAATGTTTCTGACCTTTGACTTTTTGGGGTAAAAAATTCAATACAGAATATTCAAAATTTACATAAGGGGAGCAACATTAGTCATTAGACCTCTTTATATTAAAGCAAGTAGTACAAACTGCAAGTATCAACAAAATTATTGCTTTGGAAGACTAGGTTATCATTAATCTTTACAAAAATAAGCTGACATTTTTGAATGCCCTCCTGAGCTCTAAATGCTCACGTTGGATTAGAATCTTTTAAACAAAAGACATGAAGGAAATAAAGATTTTACATTCGGCCTTCGTTACTCACGCGTCTGTTCCTCGATGGAGTGGACCAGGTGGATGTCGTACTGTGTCACCAGCGTGATGGAGACTCCGTTCCTCCCTGCGGGGGGAAGACAACTCGATCGTTTAGGAGCTGCATTCATTTTACACGGGTAATGCTAAAGAGCGAGGACACTAGGTCAGTGTTGGGGCTCTTGAACGGGGTGCAGAGATGTTAACCATTACCTGCTCTTGCTGTTCGTCCCACTCTGTGGATGTAGATCTTGGGAAGGCCGGGGGTGTTGTGGTTAATGACGACCTGGACAGTTGGAATATCCAAACCCCTGTGGGTCAGAAATAACAGAAAAAGAAGTCAAAAACATAATTGCAGCCTGTCTACAGTACACAGCTGCCTGTATGAATGCTCTTAGGTTACTTTGATAAGAATCAAAATGATTTTTTTAAGCACTACATAAAGTTTTAAATGGGCTAAAAATGCAGCAGCTCAGTAAAGCTTCTTACCTGGCAGCTACATCGGTCGCAATCAGGATTTTGTAGACGCTGGCCTTGAACTTGGCAAGGTTTGCAAATCGTTGTTTCTGGAGAAGATAAAGAGTCATTTATTCTGTTGGCCCGTTCATCTGGTTTAATTTGCTTTAATCCGTTGCACTAACTGTTTCTATATTATCGCCAAGGCTTTGTGCTCACTTCACGTTAATGTCTTTGTCCCTTTAATTGGACGAATATGGTTCCCACATCCAGCACAAGCTTGTCGAGCATTTCTGGCGACTGGTGGTAAAGGACACATCAACATGTCGGAGGGAATCTCTGTCTCTCCCTCTCAAACAAGGCAAAGTAAAATTCTTTGCATGTGCAAGCTTAACCGACAAGTAAAAAACAGATTCTGATATAGTCTCTCCTTCAGCAGTGATTCTTCCAACATGTTTCTCAGTGACCGGGCAGCAGCCTGATCCGGTGTCACAGTGATGTTGAAACGTGCAAAAATAAGTTTGTGAGCTGCACTTTTCTCACCTGTTTCATCATAGAGTGTAGGGAGATTGTTGGAAAGTTAAATTCCCGCAGCATCATGGTGAGGATTTGGCAATTTCTGGGGAAAAAAAACAAAAACAAGAACAACAAATGACTCGGAGACAAATATGCTTTCTCATGTGCACCAAACCAATTCAACACCCTTGGCAACAAAGCCTTAAAAAAAATTATATATATATATATATATATATATATATATATATTTATATGTATAAAGAGTTGGACAAAATACCAATCACAATCCAGTGTTGTGTTAAGAACATATTGGCAGACCCTCTCACAAAGCTAACATTACAAGTTTCATGAAAGCTGCAAGCCATCCAATAGAAAACTCTGCATCCCTTTAGTTTGACAAGAATGCACAGGACCGTAGTGTATATGGCCTTTGATTTACTTTGATTTACTTCTGGGCTTCTTACTTGCACGTGTTGGTGAAGATGATGATGGACCAGTTGTCATGCTCATCTGTGATCGTCTGGATCAGGTGGACCAGGTAGGCGTCCTTCACCTTCTCCGGAGTGAGGATGTATCTCTGGTCCAGCTCCTCCACTGTTCGTGTCCTGTTCACAGCAGTATGATAATTCACTCTTCCGTGTACATTCTGGATACAGGCCCCAGTTAAATACAGTTTTGAGAATATTTAAATGTTTTGTTGCTCATACTAATGGCCAAATCCAGATGTGGTCATGTTGAGCCGGATGAAAACTGCTCAAATTGAGAAGGAGGTCAAATCATTAATTTGATTTCACAACACAAAAACAAATTTATCTTAGCCATGTTAAGATCCTTGGATGGGAGAAGTAAACACAAATAATTAATAAACAGGGATGCATTCAACACATTGCAGCTCTGTCAGGTTCAAATTGAACAACCACACAGGCAAATACCTTCTCTGCTTTTTCTTTGAAGCCAAGTTTCAACTTGCTGTCTGTGCACGTCTGAACAGTAGTAAATCTAGCAGAACGTTCAATCAACCAAACGTAACATTCTTTTCCCTCCAATTATTTGCATGACTCTCCCTTACATCAAAAGGCATTTGTGTGAAAAATGCACTTAAGTTATTAGCTGCGCCTCAGATCAGATTCAAAATGAGCTTTCGAGATGCTGCTCCTGTTTCATAAATGATTGCGAGATTTTCTGCAAAGAATACTTCTAAAATGAGGCACAAACTAACTTAGGGGGTTTACTAAACCCTGACCCTGGTTGTTTTTAAGGTAATTATACCCCTCTGCACGCAAACCTTAAGCAGGAGCAATGTCCTGCTATGCTGTCAAGTCAAAATTGCACCTATGTGTTCTTTCTACATTCCTCAAAACTGACACTTTGCTAAATACCTCCTGTTAACAGCCTGGGGGCAACAGGTTACTCACTCTGACGTGCTCTCCCAGAAGAAAGGTTTGTTCATGGCAATGTTCTTCAGCTCCTGCAGCGTGTCTGTGAGTGTGGCGCTGAACAGCAGCGTCTGTCGTTTGGCCGGTAAAATACTCAGGATCACCTCCAGGTCTTTGGTGAAGTCCGTGCAGCCCTGCTCCAGCAGCCGGTCCGCTTCGTCTAAAATCTGAAAAACACAATATCACAAACTGTATGAATTAGCCGCTGTAGAATAAGTGGATTGAGAAGTATTTGCAAACATCCAAATTTATGGGTGAACAGTAAGAATTCCAATCATAGAATGAGTTTCTTCCAATACAAATTTCAATTCTTAGTTTAATTTGGTTTAAAGTACCTGTACAAAATCTGCCAACTAAGCCTTTTAATATCAGTAAGCTGTTTAAAAGATTAAAGATGTCTATGATAAACTTCAGCACAACAGGGTTATAAATAGAACAGCTCAGTAATCTATGTGTGACTGTGTCTGGACAGTAACATCTGCTTATTCACAGTATGGCAAAAAATATTTACTGTTTGGTTCACTTGAGATAAACATGAGATTTAACAAAAAAAATAAACAAAAGACAAAACAAAAATCAAACAAAAAAAACCCATAAACCTCCTGAACTCACTAGGAACTGGATCTTGCGCATGCTGAAGGTGTTGGAGCTGCGGATGTGATCAGCCAGCCGGCCCGGTGTCGCTACAACCACATGCGGCTGGTTGGACAGCTCCAGCGCCTGGCTCACCATGTCTGTCAGTATTACAGCAGAAGATACATCAGTACAAAGGAGAGGCGTCAGACTGGATGAGCTGGCAGCAATGGTGCCCCCCCCCCCAACAGCTTGAAAAGAACACGGGACTCCCTTGTTAAACAGCCTTGCCCTCTATAAAGCAACATAACAGAGGTGTGTGGCTACATGGGATCATATTCACACAGACATGACGAACCTACTCTAATGAATGAAAATTGATTGACATCCCCTGCAGTTTCTTTATCCCTTCAAAACAAACATTATTTTTGGAGGAGGGTGCTGTTAGTTATATAAGAAACTTCCAAAAGTTAGTGTAGAGCCCACTGGCTTCTGTTTTAGGCTGTAGTGATGTACAGTGTGTACTTACCCATGCCACCGACGATAATGCAGTCCTTCAGACCCAGGGGCTTCCCCAAGACCCGAAACTGCTCGGCAATCTGATAGGCCAGCTCCCTGCATGACATCACATTTACAACATCATCAGCTGGAAATATGGGAGGGAACTGGTCAAACATATTTCTCGCAGTGCTGGTTATCTTGGCTAAAGTATCAATAAAGCATATATTATAGATATTATGGAAACAGATTTATGTGAAAAACAGTTTGTATTCTGTTGTCCTCCTGGGCTGAAATGATATTCGCCTGTGTTGAAATCCTGACTGTTAATGCTATGGTGTGGTTAATATTTTTGAATAAGACACTCGGTATCTTGGGAACAATTATTTAAGATCTGTGGCTTATGTTTATCCGACACGCCAAGGACCTGACAGAGAGCGATCGACCTTGTATTGTAAGAGACACACACACAGGCCTGTACTTTACTGCTGATGTCTCCAGACTCCCTCCCTGACCGTACACGGCACTGACCTGGTGGGAGTGAGCACCAGGCAGAAGATGCCATATGGGTCCTCGGACAGCTTCTGCAGCACTGGTAGCACAAATGCTGCCGTCTTCCCACTTCCAGTCTTGGCACAGCCCATACAGTCCCTGCCTGTGTGTCAAAAAAATAAATTAAAAAATACACAGTTCTATGCCAGTAATTTTCGAACTTAAACTTTATTTGGATTAAAAACCTCCACTGTTTATTTCCTTGGAGAGAACTCAAGGAACATCGCCTCGTTCCAGACATCTGAACCGATGGAAACGAGGTAAACAGTTCTAAATAATAATAACAATAATAAATCACAGTTTAACCGTAAATAATAGATTGCTGGCACACACTCGGGTGTAGTCACGAAGACATTTGCATTGCAGCTGGAAAGCCTAGTGAGGCGCCTTCAGCCTGGAGATTGAACGCAGCCTGTCTTACCCTCCAGGATCGCCGGCATACAGCTTTCCTGGACGGGAGTCGGTCTGTTGATTCCCAGCTGTTTACACTGCTTAACCAGCCAGTCTGAGAGCCCCAGCGACGAAAAGTCCCCCATGTCTCATCCACCTCGTCGCCCGATGCCTGGAGCCTCGCTTCGGTTTAGTATCTGACAAAAACAACCCGGTAATTCACCCTATTTAAATGTCTTGTACGCCATCCTCGTGTGTGACATAAACGGGCGCAGGATTTCTACGTAGACGTCGCGGCGCCCGTGTCTTCTTCTACGGGACGGTTAGGGTGGGAGGGGCGTGTCAGCGGCGCCCTCTGCTGGTCGAGCATCGGTGTAGCTAAATGCTGACGCACTGTAAAAGCGTTCACCAAAATGCAGATTCCACCTTGCTCCTATCTGTCATAAGCCTTCCCCCTGGTTTCTATTACATAAGTTAGTATTTTTAATGTTATAAGTTGGGATAGTGTACAGGTATGTCTCGTCTGTAGAGCTGGACACCTCACCTATCAATATTAGGTAAACAGTTTATCTATTTTATTCACCCTCTTGGGGGCCTTGGGGCAAAAATGAGCCGTGCACACCCGCTGACAACGCTACCACCATCTCACTCTGCATTGTGTATTTATTCTGCACCCTCAAACACACAAGTTAAACGGGTTTTCCACGGTCGTGCACCTGAGCACAACATAATCTTTCAGTAAATGAAGTAGGTATTAAAAATAGCTTCGGGGGCTCAGGGTCTTTCTACAGGACAAGGCCTCTGGGTTGGGTAACAAAACTAGATGCATAGGATTTTGTCGTTTCAGATTCAGCTGATATTGCCGTTTAGTGCTGCAGATTCACAAACACATTTCAAAGGAATAAAACGATACGGGATACGTTCCAGCTTTGCCCAGTTGGTAATCCAGCCTTGTTCAGAGCTAATGGGTCATGTGTTATTGTCTAACACCAGGCTCCCAGATGAACACAATGGTTTACAGCTCCACAGCGTGCAAAAACTGATCTGGCTTTGTTTATTTCGACCCTCAGCGCTGCAGCAGTAAAATCAAAGCATATAAAAGCTTTTTTTTGTGGCTAAAATATCTTAAGCCGCTGAATTTCTCACAGGATTACAAGTTTAATCCTCTGATCAGCTCCTTACGCCTGTACACAGTTTGTCAATTTGATTTGAAGCTCATCAACTGCTCTTTGCTTCTTGACTGATAGACCTGTAAGGATAGTGCTGTTTCACATTAAGGTTATTGTTTTCATGCACCAGCAGAGTTAGGTTAATGGATGAGACAGATTATAATTTAAAACCCCCCGGAGGAACTTTTATATTTGCAATTCATTTGATTTGAAAGGAAATACAATTAATTCCTTCTTGTTCTTTCCGTTTATTAAAAGACCTTATATCGATACACATTTGTATTGCTGAACAGTATGAAATGACCTTTCAGCCATTTAACAGACTGCCACTCTTAAAGTCTCATCATTCAGAGCCTGATGATGAGGTAAGATAGTTTCAGATCAATAAAAGCCTTCCACTTTCTTCATGTGACAGATTAAATTTTGTGTCACGTTGTTTATTTATTTGTCTGCTTTCCTCACATGATTAATGACAAGCATGATGCAAATACTCATGCAAATACATCAGGCCTATTTTTTTTATTGTATCCTCACATGATTTTTCGTCAGAGAAGTCCTTCTGCTAATTCAGCCTGTAATTTTACCATGTCAAGCCTGAAAATGTCAGTGAGCTTTATTCAGCAATGGTCAGGACCAGGCTAAATGTGAGCCGTGGTGGGTTTACAGCCTCCTCTACATCCCCTGCTGGTCTGGATGGATTTAAGCCGTCTACTGAAGCCTGGAGCTTTTAGTGGCTGGCTGTGTTTTCCCGCTGCTCAGGCGGAGGCTCGTTCTTCTGGCTGAGCTGAAATAACAGAGCCTGAAGCACCTTCAGATTTTAACCAAGTCTCAGAGCTACGTGAGGATTCACTGTGCTGCTGCTGTAGCACATAGATGGAACAGCAAGTTTCAGGTTTTAATACCATGCCCTACACTAGAAACATTAGTCTTTTTACATTTGGAAATGACAAAAAAAAACCCAAACACCTTAACATTTGAAAGCTCCAATTTGTTGTCTGGTCAATGGGGCTTCCCACTGGCCTGGATGTCAAAAGCATTTGGTTCTAAAAGGTAAATTCACAACCAAATTAAACCTCATAAATCAGAAAAAAATGATCTCACATCTTGACAGATCATCAGGATTTGTAGAGAACACTAATATTGGCTGTAAAACAAACATATCGAGAAGAGAAGCCTTGAGCTCAGGGTGGACTGATACTTCACTGGATGAGTCTTAAATAAGTCATTCATAACCACACCACTGTAACACCCCTATCTTCTTATTTATTATTTTTATTATTTTTATTATTATTATTATTATTATTATTATTATTATTATTATTATTATTATTGAGACACTCAACAGGGTTTACCATGTTTTAACCTAGTTTTTCATTTCTAGACAGTATAGAAATCGACATGCAAAGACTCGACTTGCTTTATCCATGTCTGGTTTTATTCTTCCAAATGTTATATTCTCAAATTGAGACAATGCAGTGCTAAGCAGTTAAATGGCACTGGAATGATGCGTTCAAGGGGAAACCAAGACATCTGATAACTGAGCGCGTACGGCCATAAAGCGTTGCGTTCACGATGTCCCAAAACTGAGAACGTGGAAGCCAGAGGACAATGTTGTTGTCTCAGTTTCTTTCATTGGATGTTCAGCTGCTGCACCTGTGACTTGAATGTCAGAGCTCGCAATAAACTCGTGGAGGTTAAGGATAAAATCTGCTTATCATTGTTGTGATCGACTCTCGGTCTTAAGCCAGTGTCGTGAATTTTCACAGCTAAAAAACTGGCTGTAGTCATACGGGCACCTCCATGTGTTCAGAGGTGGACGAGATCTAAGTGATGAGGGACTTAAAAAGGGATAAATATGGAGGCAAAGTAACCTGTCACTGTTTGGATCTGCGGACATTTGTGCCATTTTTCTCTCTCTCAAAATAAACTGCAGACAGTCAGAGCTTCTTTGAATATGGGACCAATCCGAGCTTTCCTTCTCTGGACTAGACTTTTTTCGCAGTGCAGATGTTTCCCCGTTCGTCACGTCATGCAGCGTTTTGTCTTTCTGTCCCACCTGAGTGAGGGAAAATACTACGAACCCGATGCAGCCACCATCCGGGCCCATCTGGGTCCGCGCACCGGGCCGCCAGAGGTGACTAATGCCCCGCACGCCAGAGGCAGAGGCCTGGAGGTCCAGCTCCGTCCCGGAGCTGTGCCGCAAACTGCCCCGGACCCACCGCGTCCGTATGGCCTCGGTCGGTTGTTTGCTTGTGGGGCAGAGGTCCGGTGTTTCCCGCTTTTCCCTCCCCGCAGCGCTGAGGAGCAGTGGGTCGCTCCGCCGCCACGGGCCACCGGGCGGAGCGACCGGTGCGCAGGAGCCGCCCCCATCGCTCTCCCGCCGCACTAGCGGCTCTCTCCCACGTTCAGCCCATATTCTCGCGAATGACTGATTAATTTTAAAACAGTGAAGTCTCCAAAAACCAGGCCTCCACGGACTAATGAGCTGAAAAGCAGCTCTTTCTAGTGATTTTCACAGTTTTATAGGGAGCCCGTGAAACTTTAAGATCTTTCTTTCTTTCTTTCTCTTTCTTTCTTTCTCTTTCTTTCTTTCTTTCTCTTTCTTTTCTTTCTTTCTTTCTCTCTCTCTCTCTTTCTTTCTTGGACCAATTAGCAGCTCCATAACAGTTTTACACTTTCCCTAAACCCCCTTTAAACTGCTCTCCTAGTTACCCTACATGGCATGATATACATTCATTTTTCCACAGCACCTTTGAGCATTGCCTCCTGCATTATACTTTTTGTAATTCTAATATTCTACGTGTATGTGTGTCAATTCTTTTACATGGTTTTGACCAAACGCGTCGGATCGAGTTAGATTTGATAGGAAAGTTTCAAATGTTGTGCGTTTTCAAAATAGCGTACGAAGAGGCAATGCAGGTGTTCAACGCATGATTATCGATCTTATCGACTACTATGCAAAGTATTTTAGAAGCAGCTGGGGGGTGTTTTGCATGGCATCTCAAGACGCAAATTTATTACTGTGAAATATGCTCCACTTCCTCAATGAATATAGTTATTGTATGAATAGAGAAAGTCCCTGTAGCGTCTCGATGTAAAAGTAGTACAGTAAGTTTATTGAGTCTCGTGGTATTTTTATATATATTTTCCTATCCCATCATCAGGAGGATACTTAACGTTTCCACTTGATATCATACATCATAGTGTTTGATAGGATCTCCCCAGAGCTCATTATAAACAGCTCTATTTTGAATATTATCTGATTTAACGCGAGATTAACGCAGACAGCGGGTGCGGGATTGTCCTGCACATCTGACTGATTATTCGGCGAAGCTTTGTTGTAAACAGCCATTTGGCTTCTGCTCTTCCGCAAGTCGTTTCCGATTTTTCAGGCTTTTATTGCGCTGTAGGCTTCCCCGTAAACACGCGCCGAGGGGGGCGCTTAAGACGGCCCGCGGGCCGTTTCCATTATTATTTTACACATGTTTGACATTTATGTGGAAAGTGGGAGCCGGGAGGAGGAGGAGGAGGAGGAGGAGGAGGAGAAAGGGGGGGTTGGTTTGTAGTTTGCACCGCCGCCATGGGGCGGCGCTGAAGAGACTCCGCGGTCCCGTAGGGAGAGTTGAATGAGATCCCAGTGTGAGCTGACGCGGAGGCGGGAGAGGAGCGCCGCGCAAGTACCGGAGGAGGCTCGAGTCAGAAGTACTGCCGCCCGACTCCCGCCGTCAACCGCCCCCCCTGCCTCCCTCCTTCTCTGTCCGGCCCGCAGAGCAGAGCCGAACGGTCCACGGTGCGTAATTACGCACGGGGACGACGGAGCCGCGGTGGTGGTTGCTCGCCGCGGACACCCGCGGACAAAGGAAGCCAATCAGGCTGGAGTACAACAACTGACTTGAGAGGAGAGGAGCACTGTTGTAGGGGAAACGGGGGAATCTGGAGTCGGAAGTGATTTGTTCCCCCCCTTTTTTTTTCCGCCAGAATCGTAACTTAGCGTCCAGGATTTCAAATCAGAAAACGACTCTGCTCGGAGACCGAGGAGAAAAGGGACGGAAAGAGTTACTGAGTGGAATCTTTCCCCCGAACAGCATCCAGATCCTCGGAGCATGGGGTAAGTTGGAGGTCTGTGCCTGAAATGTTACAGCCCGTTCGCTCCCGCTGTCTGGAAGTGATTTGTTCCAATGGCGAAATGCTTAAAAAAAAAAAACAACAACAACCCAAAAACAACAAAGAAAAAGAGAAAAGTGAACTTTGTGGTGACTTTCGGGTGCGATCTTTTTTCGAGCGTGCGGCGCTCTGGTCGCGTCGAGCAGCACGATTTCGTCGCTTTAAAGCGTTTTTTGGAGCGATCGATCTGGATCAGTTGATACGTGACACGGTGTCGTCTTCTCTGTTGACACCCTGGCGGATAACGCCGAGACGAAATCCTTTCCTTTTGTCAACCGCAGAACGTGACCTAGTTTCATCGGACGTCTGGTGTCCCCTCACACCTGAATCACAGCTTTGACCGTAAAAACGCTGGAAATGACACCTCGGGAGACCTTGGGTGCTTTGCATGTCACTGGTTGGCTGGGACAGAGACGGGTTTTTTTTTTGTTGTGTGTGTGTGTGTTTAACTGATGTGATATTTTTAAAATGATTTTGTGATCAAACACACAAACAGAGGTCACTCATGCATCCTTCAGACACACACACACATATGGAGCTTGGACCACTTCCAGGCCGATTGTTGTGAGGGGGGATTCTGGGCGGGTGTGCTTGTGTGTAGCTCCTGGTGTCAAGCTGTGCTCACTCTCATTAATTGTGTGTGTGTGTGTGTGTGTGTGTGTGTGTGTGTGTGTGTTACATGCAGGCTTTCAGCTCGGTTCAAACACACCTGAACCCTCCTCACATCACCAGAGTCCCTGCTGTCAGCCTCCCCCCTTTGTCAGTTTAGTGACACTTGAATTGAGATGCTTCTAAAACGGCTGAGCAAACAATATGTGACTATCATCAGTGCTCTTTTATCTTAATTAGTGTTTGACCTTTAGATCATTAGTATTACTAAAACACTTTTGCAGTCTTTCCCATACTCCCTCTTTAAAGTGACAGTGAGAAGAAACTGACATCAGGGGCCAATTTAACATCCCATAATTACATTTCACTATCAGGGGATAACGTGTTTTAATGCAACCATAGGACGAAAATGCTGTTTCTTTATGCTCTTATAGTCTATTTATTCATAACTTCAAACTATGAACGAAGGACTCCACTAATGTGAAGTTGGGGTGTCACTTATTTTTCAGACCAATCAAGCTGGGCAGGGATGCAGCGTAATGCTGGTGCTCACCTGTTAATTACCCCAGTTGCATCAGCAGCTGCCTCCCATAGCAGTGGGTGGATTTCTCGGAAGGACACGGTCCTTTGAGGCGGTGTGTCCTTCCAATGACCTTAAGGCCAGGCAGAACCTTTGCCTCCTCCTCAAACGGAGACACGGAAACTGACGTTGTGCTCAGGAGGTCCTCCAAAACTTGTGACGTCAATCCGGAAAAATATTCCATCATATTGTACCACTGTTGTACAGTATTCCATATGCATTGAGACCGTGTGAGACACACCGCAAAGACATGGAGCCGTGAAATCTGTAAATGTGGTAGTGACAGAACAAGTCAGTCAGACTGGCACTGTACCGCGGATACAAAGCTCCAAGTAGACTATGCCCTCTCCAAAGGATGTCAGTGGCACAGCAGGTCTACATACGAGCTGCTGTGCAACATCTGCAATGTCGGAGGAGCCTGCGCTTTGACAGTGAGCTTGGAACAAACAGCTGGTCTGTTTGATGCATTTAATCTGTCGGCTCCCTAACAGAGCGAGTCAACTCTGCATCACTGTCTGCGTCATAGAGGCAGCAAAGTCGATCACCTTGTCCAAATAAAAATTGGAAAGGACACAGATTTAGTTGCAGGGCCATCCTGCAGCGCTTTCTACCCTCTTGACAGAAGTGAGCACCAGGAGGAGGATGAGGATAGTCTTTATTTACAGCCACATTAACAAAATGTGTGTTGGGTGCACATGTTTTCTCATGCTGCGTACATCTGGTCCTGAAGTATTTATTCAGGTCACATTAGCCCCTGTGGGTTGGTGTATAAATCTAATATATGATTTCATGGAGAGAAAGTCTTGAATTAATGGAAATCCTTAATATTCTGTTACAGGCTGCTGAGAAAACAAAATGTAGTTTATGACTTCTGTCATTTACAACCCGAAGCAGAGTTTCCGTTCATCCACTTAAGTTGTTCATTTATCAGAAACTGATGAGCAACAAAAGGCAAATACCAGGTAAATACAAAGTGGCAGGTAGTTATAGAGGGCCTGCCGATTTGCCTCATGAAACGCATGAATAGTGTGCAATGGCTTATGGGATGTTGAGGGCAGGAGATGATACACGGCTTGTGTCCTGCTAATCTGCGCATCCAAAAGCTCTGCTTTCTTGGCCACATTTGGAGGAGCCTCTGGACTGAGAGAGCATTCATCACTCTTTATTACATTCAGTATTTGGGTCTACGCTGCAATTTGAGTGTTAATGAGGCAGTTTTAACAGCAGCCAGTATGACCAGTATGTCAAGGCACCGGTTTTAAGCGGAGCTCTCATTTTAGTAATATTCTTTCATTGTATCACATGATTGGTGTGTTATTTATATTGAATTGATCTATTTTTATTTGTACTTTGGTTTGTTGTTTTTTGGGGTTTTTTTTGAGCAATGGAAATCTTCAAATCAATGCTGTGATTCAGGGTAATCTTTGTGAATGCTGGATTTACCAGTTCTAACATCTACTTGAAGTAGAAATTTTTCACTATTAGCTTGACAGCAGACATAAGCAGGCACTCCAACCCTAAACACCTTGCACCAGGGAGAAAAACCTGGTTCGGCATTCCTAATTAATGTCTGACAACCTCCACAGGTACGATGTCTCACTTTCTTAACTTGTATCCTCTTTCCTCTTGTCCTGCTGCAGAGGAGTTGACTGCAAGCTGTAAAATGTACCCGCTACATCGAGAGAGGTACAGACATGCTGTCGTCTCTGTCTTGTGGCTCTGCATGGCAGGGATGGGCGATACTGCAAATTTAGATCTTGATCTACCTACAGAATAATGCTGAGCATCAGATCACTGTTATTGATACCTTTGCCTACCATCAGGGGAAAAAATATATCTGCTGAAATTCCAGCAAAGACTGGGCTTTTTATACATAGTTAGTTAGTCAGTGTGGTGGTTATGGATGTTATTTGGCTGAAATTATAATGCAATTGTAAAACTTACTAAATATTAATGTGGGAATCGTTGCAAAATTTCAAATAAGGCAGCTTTGAAAGGAAAGTCCTATCATGAATCTGGCTTGTGCGCATAAATGCATTTGATTTCTCGTCTGATAGTGTACTATTGATACTTTAGGGATCAATCCGCCCATCCCTACTTCATCAGTCCTTTTAACTGCTTCCGAACCAAATCCACCTTCATCACGTCTCCATAATGTTTACCCTCCCTCGGTAACTGTGAAAATCGTAACTGTACTGTCAGCTGGGAGCTCTGATTCACAGAGCGGAGGTCTCATGCTTGTCACGACATCGCAGATGTTGTTAGCACGATCTCCTCTTACTGTCATCACCTGGTGTCACTTTCATCATGTGGTCCTCCTGTTATGTGCTCCATTGCAACTCAACGGTTCCATATCCTTTTGGATTGTTTAAACTGTGCATCACATTTTAGAAGATCTCACTATGTTTTGTATGTCAAACCTTAATGTTCAAAACAACCACAGCTGTCAAACATACCTGATGTATTGCAGTTTCTGTTTTTAACACATTTCTGTTTGACTGGTCGACCAAGGAAGCCGCTGCCCTCCCCCCATCGCTGAACATAGTCAGTTCAGGGAGCCACGGCCACAAAAGAGCACACTCACTGAGAAATACTGGCAACTCTCTGGCAAGGGAGAGGAGCTAAGGTCTCCCTGAAAAGTGGCAAGATTTTAGAGCTGCCACGGTTTAGTCAACTGAAAGAAAATTTACCTTCAACTATTTCATAGTCATTTTTAAGTGAAAATGTCATATTCCCAGGTCTCAGCTTCTTAAATGTGAATATTTGGTGCTTTTCTTCATCATATATGATAGTATACTGGTTATCTTGGGCGTGTGGACCGATGGAAGTAATTTGTACATAATTTTTGAGGCAGTTGGAAAGAATAATGGGCATTTTTCACTATTTTCAGACATTTTATGGACAAAGCGATTGATCGAGGAAAAGATATGCAGGTTGATTGAAAGTGAAAATAACAAGATTTTTTGTTAACCAATTTTTATGAGAAATGCTTCAATGCTGTTGCAGTGTGGCCATTTCATATAGCTGTTTATACAGTATATGGCAGATTTGGTCACAGTATGATAATCATTCTACATAATAGTGTCATCCGGGTGGATGAAGATATTCCTGTATCATCTCATTTACTGTTGAAATCTGTTGTAACGTCACCGAGGAACCTCCCTCTACAGCACAGAAAGCGTCTAAATTTTGGCTTCATAGGGAACGTAATCTGCAGCATAATACAATAAAAACTGTGGGGAGGGGGGAGGCTTCTTAATTGCTGTTTTGGAGATATCTACAATTGCATGAATAAACAGTCATCTCTCTCTGTTCGCTTCATTTCACCATGTTTTATAGGTATGAATGTGACTAACGGTGCCGCTGGAGAACTGAAATAAAAGATCAGCGCTCTCTATCTCTGTCTATCCCTGACCTTTATTTCCTGAATACAGAAAACCACTCTGGCTTTGTGTCACCTTCACAGTGTGAGACAGCAGTAAGTTATCAGTCAGAGTCCTGCAAGAGGAGCTGACCTTCAGATAGCTGAAGAGCCGTGCTGTCGTCTCACACAACCGGAGCTCAAGTTTCAGGCACTTTTCCAAGTGTTTTGGCAGTTAAAGGCCTGTGGTCGTGTAATGGAGTGTATTCTTATAAATCAGACCTGCAGAGAGATGCTCGGGGAGTTGGTCAACATCTTCTGATCAAAGAGAACGTAAAATTGCCAACCATAACACTTTCACGCCACTTTATGCCAGTGTAGGAAACTTGGACAGTGTATATGCTGGGTTGCTGAACTTGTGCCGCAGATACTGTGACTTGTTGAGCAGCCACAGTATGAGTTAGCGTTTCCCCCTCGCTGTGCTATTTTGGTATGTAGTTGTAGCGTGTCATGTTGCTGGACAGGGCCAGACACTTTCGCTGGCTCAGGAATGTGGACACAAGGCTGCTGGCTCTTGGAGGTCAGAGGAAGCAGACCCTTTAAGGAGAAATACTTTCAGGGGAAAGACGAGAAACTGCCAAAAAGAAAACCGAAAAGCTTTTCCTGTTTCTGCAAAACCTAAAGTCCCTAGGGGCTGTAAAACCACAGTTGAGTCGTAGCTTTTTTCATTGTCCTGTTGCACAGATGTTGAGAAATGATGCTCTGCCGAAGCACTCAGCCGATGCCCTCATCAAGCCGAAGTTTACACATTGCAGACGGATGCAAAGAGGACAAATGCAGACTTTATGGCTGAACACTTGCTATTCAACCTGACAGGCCGGACATGAGTTTTTATACCTGCGCTTGCAGCAGGATGGGTTCACATTTCTTTCGAGTTTGTCCTAAAACAATACTAACATGTCCACATGTACATTAAAACAGTTTGTCTTGTAGTACTAGCTGTGTAGAGATCCCTTCCTAGAGCCATTTTATGGTGAGTAATGAGGGACAAGTCCTTGAGACAGTCAAAGTAAGTCTCTTTTTTTTTTTTAACTATCCCTCCACTGCAAGGAAACACTATCTGTGGAAAAGAAAAGAGGACCTTTTGTACTAAAGACGTAATTAAAAATACCCACTGGATACGATAAAGTTTGACTGAAGCTTCGTACTAATTTAAACTTTTAAATCCATTTTTGCACTTAAAGGGGACTGTAGATTTTATGGCCTATCACTTACATCATCGTCTTGTTAATAAAGGATCAGTATTGACAGTAGGAATGATTACCATGACCGGAAAAACTAAACTTATCCTTTAACTGAGGTCTGTTGTATATTTTTTCCCCACTGAAGTTCAGTCTTTTTTTTTTTTTTTAATCTGAATTGAGGGTCTAAAGATAGAGGGTGTTATATGCTGTACAGATCTGTGATATGTGATATTCGGCCCTACAGTATAAATAAAAATGACCTGATTTTGTGCCTTGGGTGCAGAGGAAATTCAGTTTACAGTGATATGAATAAGGACGAAGCAGGAAATCATCACATTCGAGAAGCTGGGGTCTGTGAATGTTGGACATTTTGATTTCTTTTTTTGATGAATGACCGAAAAGATTATTGTATTATTAAAATACATGTAAATTCTTCTGTCATTTGACTAATCGATTTATAGACCAATTGTTTGAGCCTCACATTAAACACAAGGTTTGTGAGTGAAAGTTGTATTGCAGTCGATGAGAATGTCCTTCACAATATATAGAATACCGCGTCCTTGGCATAAGGGCAGTTCAGTCAACCACGGCATTATTTTTCATTTCTTTCTCTAAAGATGTGTAGATGCAAGGAAGTAAATGTCACACAAATTTATATGCCTACATACCTTTTGCATATTTATATATTACAGGATCCGATAAGAGAGAGACAACGCCTTGATGCCCAGCTGTATGAAAGGCCATTTGCATAAATCTTTATGTGGTTTGTTTCATGCTCTCACTTTGACCCTTACATAACCTCTTTGTCATCTCCTTCCGTATCAGACCTCCTGCGAGATTTCTGATTTGCCATTTCAAGTTGGAGACATAAACTTTTAAGTACATCCAATAGGATTTTTGGCAGTGGCTTTTACTGCCCCCCCCCCCCCCGATACACACACACACACACCCCAGGCTATTTACAGCCCAATGAGTTTATAGGCCCCATTATTGGCAGTTTGAGGAGCATTTTCTCAACTACAGAAGCGACTGGTCGCGACTGACTGCAGGGCCAGGCAGGAGAGGATTAAACAGTGATGACTCACGGCGAAGACACACAGCACAACCACGGTGTGAAACGGCATGAAAGTAAGGCAATATTTAGACATGAGGGTATTCTATCTAATTTTGATACCAAATGACTAAAAAAATGACTACTGCTACTCATTGTATAGGTAATCTTTATTTTTTTAGTATATACTAGCTATATGGCCTGGCCCCCACAGAGTCTTGATCTCCACATCATGGGATCACATGAGGAGACAGAGGACGTTGAGAGAGACTAAATCCAAAAGAAGAATTGTAGCAATTTCTCCAAGATGCTTGAATAAAACCTACCAGCCAGGTACCTTTTTGAAAACTGTCTCTAGGAGACTTAGTGCTGTGATGGTGATTTAAGTTTTTTTCTTTTTACTGCACTTTGTATGAAGTTTGATGATAAATTAAAAACATTCACGTCATTACTTTTGAAAGCACCCTCACTTTACTTTCCAGGTCTAAAACTTTTTAAAGGTTCTGTATATGTGGGGTCGAAAGTAACAGGCTTTATGCTGATTTTATCCGTCAAAGGGCAGCCCCCGCTGTGAAATCAGCAGGGTTCTCGGACTGACTTTTTGAGCCTTTTATACACACTTTCTGGAGCTCTGCAAGTCTGTAGACTTTGCTTGTTGAAAAAACCCACAATGCATAGCCTTGTGATGATAAAAAGTCTATGGCAGTGCAATTGAGAATCCTTTCATTATAAAACGCATATTGCTTACCAGAACTGTATATGTGAACTTTTATGTCCGTGAATGGCGACTTCAAAATACATCGATTTGGCTCAGTGGAGCTGATTTACTTTACTTGCACCGTCCACGGAGGTGTCTCTGTCCTTCACAGAGCGTCACACCACGTTTGGATCCCTCACAGCCTCATGCTGTCACTTATGGGACACGTTGTTTAAATGTCTGTGCAAGCTGAGTGATTCGGGCTGCTCCAGTTCTTTGTTGTTGTCTTGTCTTTTATGAGGAAGTCACGCCAGAACATCAGTTAACAGTTATTTCCATTTACACGCACCTCATCTGAAAGTTTTCTAGTTGAATTGTTTCTTTCACATGCGTTGTTGTCATAGATATATTATATGACTTACATGTTATTAATGTACCTTATGGATCTGTATATTAAATAGCTATTTTACTTGGTCTATCTGATTCCCCTGGAATAGTCAACCTATCACAGACATCTAAATAAAGACACAAAGCCTTTTTTTATAGGTTTTTAATATACAATAGATGAGCCTTAAATTACAAGTCTGCACAGGTCCACCTGTTTAGTCTAATTTGACTTAAGGGACCTGCTGTGTTGCCACTGGTTTCGGGTCTGTGTCAGTATCTATAATACCCAAGTGGAATCAAGTTTGCTTGCTATCAGGCCTGACGATCAACAAATTAACCAGCTGTTTCAGGCACTTTTCAAGCAAACGTGCCAATTGTCCCCAGTTCCGGCTTCACAGTTCAGAGAATTTACTGCTTTTCTCCGCCAGAAATCATAGTAAAGTGAATATCTTTGTTTTTTGACTGTTGGTTGAATTAAAAAAAAAAAAAAAAATTCTCATGCTGCCTTTATTAAGTTAAACTAAATCTCTCAGTTAATACAACAGCAGCAAGGAATACTATTATACACCGGCATCCTCTCCATGATAGATGGCTGTGGAGGTGGAGCTTCAAAAATAATTGCCTTGATTCAGTTAAACTCGACACGTGACTCTCCTACACGACTGTCAGTTTATATCTACTGGATACGAGATGTGATTTCTCTACAGGAAGTAATGAACCGTTACCAAATATATATCCAAGCAGTAATTTGAAACGGAGCATGAAGGTCCTGCATGAATGCAGCCATGTAGTTCAGAGGAAGGGTAGTGGAGCCTCCTTGTTCTCTCTGATGACTCCCTGTAGAAAGCCCAGCCCTCCTACTGTCTGTCTTCCAGCTCGTCCAGATGGAGCTATCATAGAAATCGCTCTTTTAATGGCCTTTGCTGCAGGCAGCGGCCAAATACCGCTGTAATATTTTCCCGTTCCTGAGAGGAATTATTTCATCTGTATGAATGTGAGGCTGAGAAAGCGTTTGCATGCTCAGCAGAGGCCTTTCGGGGAGACAGACGGGAGGAAGAAAAAGGGCTGTTTGTTTGGCTCAGTCTGACATTTTTATCATATTTCTGATCCTGTATGTACATCCTTATCCTTGAAATTCATCTGAATGCTTCAAGGCAATTAATTTATCATGGGGGTTGGATGTGTAGTTGATGGCCTCAGGGTTGCGTGCCTCCTCCCTTATCTGGTGTCATTGCTGTGCTTTTATCAGGGAAGATGGAGGATGGTTAGTGGATTAAGAAAACTTTTAAACTTTAGCCATGAGCTCAGACTCAGCTGCTCCCATCCTCTGACAATGGCAGAATATCAAGTAAAGATTTTGTTAGGGAAAACTTTGCCAGTTTCTTTGAGGGAGGATAGTTGTTGTTTTTTTTTTTTTAAGCCGCCAGTTGGCACCACATCAAAATCATGAGATGATCCAGTGGTGACGGCTCCCAGCGACAGACTGCTGCAGACTTGTACGGTGCATGAATACAGAGACGCTCAGAAAAGGATGATAAAATGTCCCAAAGAGCAATGAAAAGTGGTTGTGCCCATAGAGGTTTTAACCACACTTGAGGATTCAGTCCCGTTTCACCGATGGCCGGCCTGCCTGCCTGCCTGGGCTCAGACATCAGCAGAAATTTCTCTCCCGTGTCTCCCAGGTTTTGCCTGTCTATCTCTTTGCGGCTCCTCCAGTCTGACCCTGAATACAAATCTAAAAAAAAAAAAAGCTTTGTGTACTAGCTTTCCTCCTTAATTGAAAAAGCAGGGTTTTGGTTTTGTTTTGTTTGTTTTTTAACAGGCTGTTGTGTCACAGTTTCTGCAAGAAAAGCAGCCTTGCTAGCTCAGTTTATTTTAAGCACATCTCTGGTATAGGTGCTAAAAATGTAGACACATTTTTAAAAATATTTTGTCCTTTTCACCTTTTTATTCACATTTGACCTTAAATGAATAACTGATGACGAGAGACATTCATTTCGGATACTGACCAATCATTTAAGTAATTTCCCGAGGTTGCGGGTGAGAATCGAGAGGCGGATGCGGTCGAGAACTGGTTCCAAATTGTCCAAACTGAAACAAGGAGGAGTCACGGTGGAGAGGAAGAAACGATCCAAAGATTGGCTTCATCCCACAAAGACAGCGGTGTAGCGATTCCCATACAAAGGCTAAACTTCAGCTTAAGTAAATCTCATATTAGAACGCCTTATTTCACTCTTTTCAAACTGTCTGGTTTTTAGCCCCACACCTATCTGAGTTGAGCGGCTTGTGGCACCTGAGCAGAGACCATAGGCCTCTCTGTGCATTGCCGCCTAGCAAGCGTCTCCGAATAGCCTGTAGCAACAGAAAATAACCCGGGTTACACCCTCCCCTGCTAAACTGCATGAGTCTCTGCATGCACAAACCTCACAGGCCGCGCCACCCGCCACCACAACTAAATTCAATCAACCTGTGGGAAACACTGCACTGCTAGTTGTAATGTCTGTAAGATGGTAGTTCCCAGTAAAAGTGGAAAAACCAGCAATATGCTCGAACATCTTTCTATGCAATATGAGTGTAACTTCCAGGAATGACACTCTACGCACCAGTGCCAATGCTTCTCATTTCAGCAGATGTATGTGTAGGCCTCCTTTTTAACACACAGAGAATTGGTCAGGAATCGTTGAGGGAATCAATACAGAATCAATGCCCATTCCTATACTACTATAATACTGGACACATTGTCACAGGTTCTCAAATTTAGGTATTGGCAACCTTTGGACAACTGGTTGGACAAAACAAGCAATTTCAAATTCTCACCCTGGCCTCAGGAAAATTGTGAAATATTTTTGTCAATTGTGATACATCATTGTCAGTTGCAGTTCTTAATTCTCATATAAAATCATGTATAGTGGGCGAACAACGAGGAACTCTGAGGATGTGGTTGGCTGGGACACTTGTGACCGTTGTGTTATTATAAGCTAGTATTTCAAATGATAACCTACCTCTGCCTCCCGCATTTCCCCTGATGGATAAACTAAGTAACATTCACAGTCAGCGCCATTAGGGACTTATGAGTAGTGTTTAGGAAAAAGATCTGCATCTTCACACAAAACAAGGCACAGAGGCAAGTTTTCATAAAGGTATGGCATGTGGTCGCTTTGATAATGCTTTAATGGTATTGGTAATCATAATGGTTTCCATAGCTACTACTCTTAACAATACATTTTCCAGAAGATTGAAGGTTAATTTCTGGTTGTATTTCTGTAACTGTTTCCATAATACATACAGTATCATTAACATACAAAGACTGGCAATGCTGACAAAAGCAATGTGATGTAGCACCTAAACAGACGCCACTTTACACCTCGAAAAACAAGTTGTCGTGTTTCTGACCTGTTTAATCACTGAGCTGTAATCTGAATACAGTTTCCCCCTCCACTCATGCATGGATGAGTTGCACAGAGTGTGTATGAAGTAGGTGGAGGAGTGGGTGGATGTATGTACATATGACCTGGAATTGATTAACAATAGCTGAATGGGATGGCCCCTCACAGGATTCAGGCTCCCGGGTCAGATCACCAAGCAGCAATAATGGAAAGTAACTACGTGCATTTACTCAAATGGTTCTTGTACTACACATACATATTTCCAGTTTGTGTTACTTTTACATCTGCTTCTTTCTATTTCTACTAGATTTCATTGAGAAATACTTTAATCAGAGTGCTATAATTTACACACAAAGAATATGATTAACATATAAAATATAATGCAGTGTTATAGAAAAAAGTACAGAACAGGATATGAATAAGTTCAAAATAAATCCACATTAACCAGCTACAAATTAGGATTTTGTTTACATGCTAATACATCAGTAGGAGTTTGATCAAGGTAATACACATAAAATATGCCACTATGGAGCCTATAATAACTGTTATTGATATGTCAAATATGTCATAAAAGCACATAAAAAAAATCAGATTTTACTTTATATTAAATGAAAGAAAAGATATGAGATAATATGCAGGTCTCATAGATGAATATCAAAAAGGTTTATCCCTTTTTGTTAAGAGTCAATAGATGGTAGTCCATCCGGTGTTGGATGGAGTATTGATGAATATGAAAATCTTTATCAGTGATGAGGCGTAATGCAGTGTAATATACTGGGTTCACAGGGGCAATAAAAAAGTTTAGGCACCCCTAGTGAAAATGTATTATTATTGTGAATATTTGAGTGAGTAAAAGATGAACTAATCTCAAAAAGAAATAAAGTTATACATGAAAAATTTGTTAGACATTTTACGCAGGATTACTTTTTATTTCCATCTTTTACATTTTCAAAACAACAAAAAAGGAAAAGGGCCTGAAACAAAAGTTTGTGCAAGCTGAATGGTCAGTACTTAGCAGATTCCCTTTTGGCAAGTATCACATCATGTTAATGTTTTTCATAGCAGCTAAGAGTCTTTCAGTTCTTGTTAGAGAGATTTGCGCCCATTCTTCCTTGCAATAAGCTTCTAGTTCTGTTCTTCAGCAGTCTTATCCACAGATTTTCAATGATGTTTAGGTCAGAGGACTGTGAGGACCTTGGCAAAACCTTCAGTTTGTACTTCTTGAGCTAGTCCAAACTGGATTTTGAGGTGATTTTGGATCATTATCCTGCAGAAAAAGTCACCCTCTCTTCATTTCAACTTTTTTTTTTACAGATGGTGTGATGTTTGCTCCCAAAATTTGCTTATATTTAATTGAATCCAGTCTTCCCTCTGCCAATGAAGCTGGCTGCAGCACAAGCCCAAAGAATGATTGATTGTCCCCTGAACTTAACAGTTGGAAAGCTGTTAGTTTGATGAAATTCTGCACCCTTTGCTCCCTGCGGGAAAAATGTAAATTTTAACTACATCAGTCCACAGGACTTGTTTCCAAAATGCACCAGGCTAGTTTAGATGTTTCTTTTAAAAACTTCTGAAGCTGACATTTGTGGTTAGGACACAAGAAGGGTTTCCTTCTAATGACTCTTCAATGAGGCTCATATTTGTGCAGGTGTTGCTGCACAGTAAAACAGTGCACCACCACTCCAGTTTTCTTTGTCTTCCAGACCTTAACTGGACCGCCACAGTTCCTGCTCCTGTTATTTCTTAATATTATTAATACCTGAGGAAACGAGTTAACTGAAAATGCTTAATATATTCTTACAGGCTTCACCTGCTTTGTGAGCATCAGCTATTTTAATTTTCTGAGTGCTAGGCAGCTGCTAGAGGAGGCTGCTGATTGTTAGGACAAAGTTTGGGGAGTCAGGGTGTTAAAAGAAATTTAAAATTTGCATTGTTTTGACTTTCCTAGTGAAGACTGTGATCAAGCCATGGCTCCAACAAGCTAATTAAGGTCTGAGTCCTTGGCAGTATTTATCTGAGAGATCAAATCTCTTGGGATGCTCAAACCTCTGTATGCTGATTCTTTACTTTTTTCAGTCAACTAGTGCAGAACAAAAACATTTCTTTGGAGATAGCTTCATCTTCGACTCACTCAACTATTCAGTGTAAAAGAGATTTTTAACCACGGGTGCCCAAACTTTTTCATGCCACTGTAACTGCTGAAAGGCTGATAGAAAACTTGAAACAAAAAAGGTCTCCGGGGTCAAGAGCGGACAAGGTTACCTTAACAATCGTTTTACAGTTTAATTGTGCGAATCTAGAAAAGCAGTACAGGTAGACTGACGATAAATGAGAGACTGAGTCGGGGTAGAGTTATAGAAAATTGAGTCATCAGCATAAAGTAGATGTTTAAATACTGACTAAGTCCATTGGAATCAGAGGATGACAAGCTGCTAGTTGTACGTCCGATTTATTTTTTTAAAAAAACAAAAAAAACCTACCTGGGAGTTTTCACAAGTTATGATTTGCTCGTTTGCAAAAAGTTGCTGCTTTGCAGAGCATTTTAAAGACTTGTCATGCATGTGGTCTCAAAAATGGAGACTGAGAGATGGAGAATGAGTTCTTGATTCCCTTGTTTATTTTTTATCTGTTCTTCTTTTTATCTTGTTTCTCAACTAATGTTTAAGCTCCAGAATAAACCTTCAGTCTCAGCTTTTAAGCCAACATGTGCCAGAAGTTCTTGTAATGTTCAGAGGAATGGAGATTTCAAAATCTACAGTTCATGAAACTGGGCAAAGCCCATCTGCAAAGGAGGATTGTGTGATGCAGTCAAAAGCACCAGAGAAGCTGCTACGAATGGACTTAATTTTGTCAACTGCTACTTAATTAAAGGCTACACTGTTTCAGACCAGTCGTAACGCTTGTCTCTAGAGCACAAGACACTGTGGTGCGCCAGGCTCCACTTCCCTTCACTGCACTGCACTAGTTTAGACTTCAAGGCCTCTCTGCAGTGTTTGCTCTCCCTCACCTCAGAAGAATTTAATCCAGTTTTATTCTGCTTATATGATCAAACCTTGACGTGTCTGTGAGCTGATTAGCTTGACAGGCTTTTCACAGAGCAATGTCGAGATGGGCCAAATGAATGACGGGATTTTCGTTTTCTGCGTGAGCCGCTGTGACGGTTGGAAGATGACGAGCAGTCGGTCATGGTTTCTCATTAAGATGAGAATATGATAGAAGGAAAATCATAAATGAAGCTATTTGGCTTTGATAATGATTCGTATTTATTTTGGCTTATTGGCTAATGCCATTAACACCCTGGTTATCTGTTATGCAGCAAGATAATTATTTTTATGGAATATAATTAAATACGTTCTTTGTGCCATTAATTTGCTTGATTTGCGTCTAGTCTTTTTAGAAGGATTTTACCTCCTGATGGTGAGATAAATGTTGATAGTACAAAACTCAGATCAAACTCTTTCACCCGAAAAGCTTTGTAATAATATCCTGAATATACTTTTTTTTTTTAATGAGAAAAGAACAATGGCTATTTTGCGTTTATAAAATTACAGATTGATATTGAGGAGTCGCATGGTTTTATCACATTCTCTATCATTAGCCACTATATTTTCGCATGATAAATATTTTCTCTAAAATGGCCTCACACAAGGGCAATTGCGCAGTAGCTCTTAAAGGTGATAGAGGTGATAACCCATGCACTTTGCAATTACTGCATCTGATGCAGTGATGGAATTCTTCGAGGCAACATTTATTTTAAACTAAAGATCCCCTGCATGTGGAATTCATGGTTATCACCCACGGTGAAAAATAAACTGCTCAGTCCAAACACCAAGCAGAGAGTTAACTTCATTAATCTGCTGCTATAGTGGCAGCTATCATGTTGCGACAGCATATCAATAAATTCAGCTTTTCCATTAGTAAAGCACCGACTGCCTCTCTTTGCCTCAATTTCTGATAGTTTCTCATCTCCTAAGCCTCAGCACAGCACATACTTTTACTTGTTATAGAAGAACAGCACAGGTGTGAACATGTGACATGAATAGCTCTGTTCCATGTCATGCACGTGAATCAACATGCACAACAGCAGAGTCCTGGAACTGACACATAATATACGGAACAAAGCCTTTATCAATTATATCAGTTAGACCTGTGCCTTTGCAGCTACTACTTGTGCTGTGAAACAGGTATACAGAAAGAGGTCACAGGGCAGGGACATACAACCTAAGGCAACCTTCTGCTGATGATTAGCTTCATTGGTTGCATCAACCTCTCTAAAAAAAACATAGCTATTCAGGCAGTCTAATTAGCTTCCAGCCTGCCAATGTCTCAACATCATTAAAATCGTGGTTTTAATTATTTAAAAATATATATTATTTCTTTTATTTTGACCAGGATTTGTGGTGGTTTATACTTTTTAGATTACCTGCACTTGAAAGCTCTGTCCATATACTTCTGCCCTCACAGGATTATTTGTGAAAGAAAAGCTTCCAGCTGACTTTCAGCAGCCAAACAGTTACCAAAATCATTAAACTGCTTTGAACTCAAAAGTCAGAAGAATTTTACTAGGAATGCCTCCATGTTGTGCAGTTAACTTAGACCCATATTTGTATCATCAATTTTTCATATTTTTGGATCTCTAGCTGCTACCATCCCAGACCTGGACAGCACCTTAATCTACTTCCTTGGCCCTGGCTGTGCTGTTTTCCCTATTATCAACTGTAGCTTGAGTAATCTGTGCTGAAACAATAGCGACTATTGTTTTATGCAGTTATGTAGTAATTCCAACCAAATCCGGCAGGAACAATGCTTCATATAGCCAGTGCTGACCTATATAAATGGATATTTTTCTTGCTTAGACAAAGAACAGAGCCTCCTCCCAGTGCACATTACCCTCATTAATATCAGTATATAATTGACTTGCAATGGGAACGGCTCATTGCATACATTAACATTATGCAAACTCTATTAGCTGCATAATGTTGCATGAATTCACCAAAGTGCTTGTGCAGTCTCTCATTGTCCTGTGTGCCTCTACCCACTGTTAGTCCCCACAGCGAGTGTATGTAGTTTGTCTTCAAAGAGAGCAGGACGGCTAATTAGACTGCTAGTAGGTTAGCAAATCTTCAGCTTCATTTGCACCGAAAGCCTCATTATGACAGTGGAGTATGAATGACCTCGAGGTTTCTCAAAAAACAATCACATTTGGAAATTCGAAGTGTTTTTGTTCTGTTTATAGCTTTATCCACTATCATTGCAAACTCAGAGGAAGAGTGGGGTCCCAAAGTACCAAAAAAGTCACCACGCTCTTCACTCAAACAGATTAATAAAATGAAATAATAATGATATTCTAATTAATTTTAATGATGAGTACAGATGTTTTAGCCTTGTGGCTTTGATCGCTGCATTAAAAAAGGTTTCTTGAGAGTGACATTTCCATTTTTTTCTCTCATGCACATGCTTTAAAGTATTGCGTAGCTCATAAGAATAGCTGTGAAGGGACTTTTATCCTATTTGGTCTATATATTTCATAGAGCAAGACAGGGGAAGCCTATTAACTGGAATTTATTGCTTTTTCTGAAAAAATATAACATCCAAAAATAGCACTTATCCAGAACAAAGCTAATGTCACAGCAGAAATGGCTGGCGTGATGGGAAGAATTGCAGTGCTACTTCTGTTAAAAATTAAAACCTGAAGCTCATTAAAAATAAATAGAAATAAAGCAAATTCATGCAAGAACGTGTGGAGCATCATGGGTTTTTCTATTTACGTTCAGTAGCTGTAGGTAACCATCAGTTATACTGTCAATTTCTACTTAGGAGGAATTATGTTGTAGCTACACCATTTATTGTAACATTAGAAAACATAGCATAGTTAACCTATAAAGGATCAGTTCAAATCATAAAAAACACATCTTCCTTCTAACAGCACCTTTGGTGACATCTAACCAAAGAGGTTTGGCTCTATTTGTCAAGGTATTCTGTTGCAGAATTCTGACGCCACCCTCGAAAAATGAAGATAGATGGAAGTTGCGGTGGTTACAGCACTGAAAAATTTATTTCAGTAATGTCCCAGTTGTTCAGGATTACCCACATATTGCCTGTAAGAAAAATTACAGGCAATATGTGAGTAAAATTACAATATTAACTCTGATATTAACTGTGGGCTCAGACGTTTTTTTTTTTTTTTTCTGGTGAGACATGATGTTGAATTTTTTGAAAATCCTTCTTCAAACCCAGGCAGCGCAGGCAGATTTCAATTTCACCTGTGTCGCTGAAGTGTGGAATCATGCAGTAAGTTTCAGTAAAAAACAATATCTCAAAACCTTTACAAATAAAAGCCCAACTTGTTCAGCTAGATAGGACAGAGGTAAAAGCAAAATGTGTTTCTTGTGTTTGGGGAGAACTAACCCTTCACATCATTGTATTGCAATTGTGGATGGAGTTTGCATGAGACTCAGAGTTTGAAACTGTGCCCTGATTTTCCAAAGCTGGCTCACCTTTAAATTCAGGTCCCCTGAGGTGAATATTCTCCACAGAGAAACTTCTTCAGTGATGACTGTGACACGCAGACAGATTTTATGTCTCCCAAAAACCTGGGTGGGTAACTCTTGACCTCAGGCTCATCTTGCGGTGTGTGATGGAGTCAAGTGACGGATGAAAGGGTCTGACTGAAAGTGATATATTCACCCCCGTGAAGAAAGGGAAACGAATGGTTAGAAAATGATTGATCACACAAGATTTATACAAATACAGGTGCAGTCCAAACGGCATAGATGTACACTTACAGTGTGCTTATGTTATGGTTTTATTTTGTCTGTTTTCTTTAGAAATAAAATCCCCACCAAGTTGATGTAAAGAGGTTCATACTCAACCAAACGATAGTTGCACGCTAAGTCACATGAAGATAACGTGGCCCTGTTCTTCTGCTGTGTGTTTTAAAGGGAGCAGCCCATCTTCAGCGCCAGAGCTCACGTCTTCCAGATTGACCCGGCCACCAAGCGCAACTGGCTGCCGGCCAGCAAACACGCCGTCACCGTGTCCTTCTTCTACGATGCCAGCCGCAGCGTCTACCGCATCATCAGCGTGGGTGGGACCAAGGTGTGAGGCCCGACACGCGTGAATACGCACATATCACGTCTATCAGAAGCTTTTCGTTAGTCAGAACTTCGGCAGCGGGGGTTTTTCCACCGGGAGACACACGACGCGCACACATTTTGTTACCTGGAGACATTCAGGTCAACACACAAAAAACAAGCAAGTCTGTTCGATCCTTGTAAAGAGGAGAATTGTCTCGAAGGTTACTGATAAATTCTCTGTTAAACCACACTGATGTATTTAGCAAGCCATCAATTTCTAGTAATTATATTTCTGTCAGATAAAGCCAGCACAAGATGTGACATAATACAGAGAGACTGCATGAAAAATCAAATCAAGCTGTTTTTTTTTTTTTTTTTAATCTTTATCTAATGGGCCAGGGAAGAAGCCATTAAATTTTTGGGCACTTCTACTTTTCATATGATATCAGTATTGTATTATTGTATCGGCCCTTTTTTTGTACAGTATCATATTCTCCTGACTTTAATTTGATTCCGCCCACTCTGTGCATCCTGGCCTGAGATTCTCGAAATAAACGGAAACACACGCGGTTGTTTTTTTTTTTCCATGCGCATGTGGCTGTCATTGGTGGGAATGCATTCCTGAATTATGAACATTGTCAGCAGAATATTTATAACACATCAACATCGGTAATGTCACATCCGCAGCAACATTAAAGCTCCGGGGAGTCGCAGCACTAACGGGGGACATCTTGTTAGCGCCGAAATGAAATTCAGAGAAAACACTGTGCTTTGTTTTTGTCAGACAAGTGTGCTAATTTATTGTACTGAGATTAGTCGCTTTTGGTGAAAAGACTAAATATTTCTACATTTGACAACAAAACCGTCTTACCAGACCATACTGAAGAGATCATCAGACGCCACAACAAGCTTTTTCACTTAGTGGTCTTCCTTTCTCTGACCTGGTTGTTAGACATTTTGTTTTTATCTGCACGCAGCAAATCCTCCAGTTGATCTCCATGATGATTATTTTACTGCGAGTGACACAACGGCAAAGGCTCCAGATTCTGACAACTGCATAATTTAAATGCAACTTGTTGTTGTTATGTCACAACCAGGTCCTTACTTAAGTGCACAGTAATCATTGTTGCCAGTTAGGATCTCAAAAGAGAGCCTGCCAGCGCCAGCCTGTTCACTGTAAGCAGCTGCTGCACAGCGATAAGTCTGACTCTTGAAATCTCTTGGTGATCGGATGAAAATCAGCCTATTTTCTGGTGAATTGAATTGAAATGAATTTGGCACTGTAATGATAACAGGAATTGCTTATGTTCTTCCTCACCGGCTTTGGATGATGTGAATTGGTGGTCCTTGAAGCTTATTTATTTATTCATTTATTTTTTGCACGTGAAATGGTTTGATAAATGCATGTGTCTAACAACGTGAACTATCAATAATAAATGTTTTCCAGTGAACATTTATTATTGTAAGTTTGTATTTATAGCAAGAATTAATGAAATATAATCATAGAAAGAAATATAACAGTTCTAATCATTTTCTGTTCTTTCTTTATATGATATCTATGGGTGACTACTCCTTCACAACACCTATAGATCTGGTTGAGCACCTTCTGCTACACATATTAAATACAACATGTTTGATATCCTTCTTGGTTCTTGTTCTTATCTTATTTATTTTATGTTATTTATTTCATATTTTTATTGTAACAGTGTCCCACTTCTCCCACCAGGGTTATTGATCCACTTCTTTATTCACACCTCTTATTACTTGTTTTATTATCCGTGGTGCCAGGCCATCATCAACAGCACCATCACCCCAAACATGACCTTCACCAAAACCTCGCAGAAGTTCGGCCAGTGGGCAGACAGCCGGGCCAACACCGTCTACGGCCTGGGCTTCTCCACAGAGCAGCAGCTGCAGCAGGTAAATGTCTCTCGCCAACAATGCGGCAGTGTAAAAACGGAGTCCTCCAAAAAGTCTTTTCGTTTATTAGTTCTTACACAGAGATAGTGGAGGGACTGTGCAGCAGGAGAGGACAGCAATGTGATGATAAAGGCAATAGTTTCACATGTGCAAACACATCTTGTATCAGCATCTGATGCAGCTGGATTATATTTACAGCACCTTTTCGAAAACGTCTCCGTACGCTCGAAATATGCTTTTCTTTTCCTCACCTTGACTCGGATTTCATGTAGTGCAAGATTTTATTTTTTCTAACATTCAACAAAAGCTGTTAAGTGAAATACATTGCAACAGCAGAATTAATTTACTAAACTAGATTTCTGACATAGAAGCAGATCTAGAAAGGAGTCAGAGGTCACAGCACCTGGACAATAAATTAAACAAATATAGCTCTAAACTCCTGATATTCTGATATTCCTCTTGAGTGAAGCAGCATGTTAGAGAATCGGCCAAATGATTGATATATATGAAAATATTGAAGAGTGTGTGGTTCGTATCAGTGATGAGTTTTCAGGTTCACCCTTGCCCCTCCTTTCCCTCCACCTGCAGTTTGCAGAGCAGTTTAAAGAGGTGAAGGAGGCCGCCCGTCTGGCCAGAGAGAAATCACAGGAGAGGTTTGAACTGGCCAACCCTGCGCTCAACATCGCAGCTCCACAGGTAAAGCCCTGCTGAACCTCTCTGTTTCTACCCACACATACCACAAAATGGAAACTCCATGTACTTGATTATAGTAAAAAAAAAAGTTGCTCCAATATAAGAAATCTGACAGAAATATCACAGACGTCAATCAATAGTGCTCTGGAATTGTCAAGTCTAATCAACCAAAATAAGTGAATAATAAGGCAACATTTACATAGTGATATGTGCACATTTGCTGTGCTAGATGCTTAGTAATTTTATAGCATAACAATAAATCCACTCATGAAAGCCTTTTCAGTCACTTCCCAAAAAGCCTCACTGTGAACTGTTTTCATACGGAACTGTTTTCTCCTGGAGGGAAAAAACAAATGCAAAAAGACTTGAGTTGAGTTGTGTTTTTTAAATTGAGTTTTCAGAGGCTTTTGGCACCACAAACAAGGTTCCTACACCTCCATGGTCATTGGGTGATGAGAGACTCCTCAAATGGCAGAGAACTGCAGACATCACCAGAGAAACACAATATGTAAAAATATTTTTGGTGAATTGACTACAAGGAGTAAAATTAGCTATGATAATCTGCAATTATTTCAACTGTGTGCTGACATCAGTAATGATTTTTAAAAAAAAAAAACTGGTATTATGCTATAAATAGAATGTGAAAATATGAAACTGCAAGTGAAAGTTCTGAACAGACGTTAGAGGAAATATGATTGTAAACAACATAAAAATTTCACACCAGGTTGGGGTTGTAGTGACTGAAGTAGTGACCTTGAAGGGACATGATGGCGTTTGTAATCTCTAGGCCAAAGCAACAGAGGAGCAGTAAAATGACAACGAACTCAGTGGCAGTGTTTCTATTTTAAACATATACAGAATCCCGAGGGATTAGATGGATCCCCATCTGGCCGCTCCATTATTTCTCCCATTGGTTAACTCCATTAAAAGATTTCATGCATGAAAAATGGAGATGGGAGGCGGAAAGAGACTCTGGCGTTGGAGGTGTTTGGAGGGGCAGTAATGGCCGAGAACGAAAGAAAGAAGAATGAGGGATCAGGAGATGGAAGGGAGGGGGGCTGACTCATTTATAATTGAAGTGAATCTGGCTGCTGCTCCTGCAAGAGGACAATGGCCGGCTTTTACCCTGTCGGCGTAGTATGTGATTTCTTGGTGGACCCTCAGAGGTCAAAACTTTTGCCTGCAGTAGAAAACTTTCTGTCCTTCACCTTTTCTCCCTCACAAAATCCACCCTGTAATAATAAGACAGAGTGATATTTACCGAGGCAGCTCTTCTGACATTTAAAGCAACAAAAATAACCACACAACTAGTTCACACCCGGTTCAGGAGTGACTCTTGACTTGACAGTACAAATGGGGAGGAAACAATTTCACATATAAACCTATTCGGAGGCTTCAGAGCTTGTTTCTTAGTTAGTTCTGTGAGTATTAGCGTTAAGAGTTGACCTAGTTGTTGATGTGACATAGATTAAAAAAGGTTTAGTCCTTGTCAATGCATTTGTGTTTGCGCACTGTGTGTAAGTCCAAACAAAGAGCGACTCAGCAGATCTGAGAGACTGCAGAGTCACGCCACCAACTTTGACCTCAGCCCTGAGACACTCCGATAAGAGCTGATTGCTTGTTTTGTCTATTTATTTAACGGGGCCGAGAGAATTCGACAAGGATACGACCAGAAACGAGCAGCAATACTGAGAAGGTCGACGGCACAAGAAGTCTAGAGCAGAAATTGAACAATATTTCTTCAAACTGGCATTTAACGATAAACTTTTATTGAATGTTCTTTCTCACAATGCCAGGGGACTCATATATACTTACTTGAAATTCTTTGCATACAATACATGTGGTAAAATGGTTCAGTCTGAAATGAGAAATGCCCTGTTAATGCCTTTAAACTGCAAATTTGGCCTTAATTTGTCATATTTTGATAAATTTTGACACTTCGGGTCATGGTTCAGGTTGCTAATGTCTCAGTGTATTTGACATCGATCCATTACTCTCTTTTTAATTACTCTGATATTTGTAGAGACAAAAAAAAATCTTCAGTGCATTTTGTCCTTATGGGTCAGTGACACTCCAGACAGGGGACAAGCAGACAGAGAGACTGGTGTCACACACAGCGAAGGTCCTTGAATCGGGTACATTGAAGTCACATGCCATGTGTCTTAATCCCCTCAGCCACCAGGAATTGTAGTTGTATAATACTTTTCTTTAGTGAACATTGTTACGAAGTGCTTTAAAGTTAATGTAATATAAATGTAACAACAGTTACAAAAACGCAAAGAAAACCAAAGTGGAGAAATCAGCAAAAGACCTAAAGAAATAAGTTAAAGAAGCAATTCAACAATGTAAAAACACTGCATTACAAGTAAAGGTCCTAGTACAAAGAGCACATACATATTATAAGCAAAAGGTACTTGTATATGTATATTAAAGGGTCAAAATTAGGTCAAAAAACAACTCCGTATGTAGACAAGTGACCCCAGTCTATTACTAGATAATTACTACAGTTGTTGTCGGTGGTCAAGTTGCAGCTAATTTTAACTATTTTACAAACAATTTGGTAGTTTCCTATACAACAGAGTATAAAGCTATAATTCATTTTCAAGTTAATATTAAGTTGATCTTAAAAATGTTAATGCACAATGTAGCCAGTAACTGAAGATGTGAAATAAATAAAAAGTACAGAGGTTCTCTCTGAATGCGGTAAAGTAGAAGTGGAAGATGGAACCTAATGGAAATACTCAAGTAAAAAAACAAGCAGCTCAAAACTGCACTTAAGTACAGTATTTGAGTGAATGTATGTAGTTACATTCCACCACTGGTACACAAACACACACATAAACACTAAATAGGAATAGAAATGGAGAACAATGAAAACATTTCTCATTGTAGTTTCATGCCGTCAGTGCGTCAGTGGGATGTCAGAGAGGTCAGAGGTCGGAACAGCAAGCAGAGGTGTTGCATCCTGTTACTCTGGCAACCAGAGGCCCTGTTGAGTGTTGGGCTTTGAAGAAAATATAAAAGACAAACAAGGTCAGAAGCAGCAATGCCGCCAGTACTGATTTTATCTATAAGACAACAGTCAGACAGAAAACACAGAGGTGCTGGAGATGCAGTGTTGTGGTTATTATCACATCTTCACACTTCTAAATTCACCCCTGCACGATGTACAACACCTCACTCCTGAACGCCCGAACCTCTGTTATATAGGAACATTACCCCAGTCAAAGCCGTTACGGTGTGTGAGTTCGTAATGGCACTTTATGTATGAGCTACAGCCAAGTATTGATAGAATCCAAAGTGGCTATAATGAAGCTAATAGCTCCATTAAGCTTGAGATGGGTTTTTATGTGCCAAAATGTGTGTGCTGTCGAAAGCCTTCTACAAACACTTGGAATATTGAGAATGAGAACAAAAACAGGGAAGATTACCAACTTGCACAGATTAGATTTTAATATGAAAATATTTATAAAAATAACCAGAAAAAAAAAAAAACCAAAACAACACAGTCAAAAGTCAAAAGGTAGAAGAAAACGAAGGTCATTTTGTAATCATATTGGAAATAAAATTGCAGCAATATGCTAACTTCACATAACGATGAACTAAAGAACATAGAGAAGCTGCAGTGTTGTGTACTGTTTTTATTTTCTCCTTCACCCAGTGTATCAGTTGGGTTTGCATCACCTCCAGCTGGTCAGTAACAGTCGTGGTTAGTAACCAGTCGTCAGTGTTGCGGAGCTGTATCTATGTAGCCTCGGGCTTTACTAAGCACATATTCCAAGTGTGATATGTGGTTGGCAGCAGGGGATCTGCAGCCAGTAAAGCCTTGGCTTTTCTGGCTTATTCGCAGAGCTTGAAAAGAAGGAGGAGGTGTTGGTGAAGTCAGAGAGATGAGGAATGATAAACAGAGCAATGCAGAGAGCATTGTCAGATTGACAAGTGCAAAGAGGATAAACAGATTTATGCAATTAAAAAAAAACATAAAAATTATGGTGGGCCCCGGTGGGAAATAAACTCATAACCCTCTTAGGATTAGTGCCTTTATATAGTGTAAAACACAAAGCCCTCAAATCTTGTTTGAATAATTCTTCTTGTGGTTAAAGAGCACAAATAGTCATAAATAATTGAAATATTAGGCCAGATAAAACGGGAAACAGCTACAAGGCCATTACAGTTGTCTTCCTACCATCTCATCTGGCTCTGCTGAAGTCATTTATTTATATTCACCAGCAATTTAGTATAGTCTTTTTATGTTTTCTATGTTATTGCTGTTCCTCTTTCTTGAAATTACCCCAAGAATATTTTATAGAACATCCTAACTTTTTGGACATTGAATAAAAATTTCAGTTGTAATTCCATCCAGTAAAATATGATCGCAGATATTAGGGTGATTTACCCAGAAAAGAAAAGGGATCAGAAAAGCCCCTGTCTGTTACAGGAAGATAATACAAGACACATTACAAAAAAAAAAAAACATAAAACAACCGTGAATTCTACAAAAAAACTACAAACTTAAAGATGAACACAGTCACCTGTATGACTAGTCACTTGTTTTGAGCCGATCCATTTCTTGTGACAGCATCAGATAAATCGACATGCCCAGGTCAGTATGATGAGTGGCTATGGCATGCAATAATACGCCGATGAAGGATAGACATAACGTGCAGGCAAAGAAAACCGTTATGTCCTGGGCTCAAATCTTGCAGGGGACCTCTGTTGCACCGTCAGAATAAACATGAAAAATGTGATTACAACTTGGTGTGAGGCTGATGGTTAGTGTGCTTGTTATTCCAGTAACCACTGAATTACCTGTAATGATAGGCTGACTTATCATGACACACCTACCGCCAACCTCAGTCCGTTGTTAACACCGTAAAGACATATTCGGAAGTGCACTCGATCACTTTTCCAGCAGGAAAGCAGGTACGTGTGTTTCCCAAAGTCTCAAACTATTCTTTTAACACCAGGTGCTGTGATTTAGCCAAGTTGAAATAGATTGTTTTTAAGAATAGATAAAAAAGGTTTAAATGGAGGTCATAGTACAAATCGCAATTTTGCTGTTGTTTCTACTGGGAAAAAAAAATGAGATAAAACCTAAACATTGACAATAGCAGAATATCTATGTCTTGTTTGAATCAATTATTGCAAGAATATCCACCTTTAAACAGCTAATGGTGGCAGTAACTTGAAATCACTTCAAACGCACCATTTGGAACATAGTGTGTGGTGTTAATGAAGGGGCACTTTAGCTTATCTGACTTGGTTGTGTTATTGGTGAAACAGTAAAAGGATGCAGACCAGCGAGCTAGACAGTGAAGGTAAATAAATGTCTGAGACGGTATAGAAGAAATAAAATCTCTGTCCATAAATCAAGTGACAAACCGTGTAGCAGGATACAGTCACTCTGTTAGAGCGGTCGCCCACCAAACGGAAGGGTGGCGGTTCGATCCCCGGCTCCGCACGTCGAAATGTCCTTGGGCAAGATACTGAACCCCAAATTGCCCCCGATGTGTGTCATCATCGGTATGTGAATGTGTGTAGATGCGCATTAATATGTATAATGTGTACTAGAAAAGCGCTATATATGTACAGTCCATTTACATGGTATCTGTGCAGAGGCAGAAATGCTAGATATCGGTGTCTTAAACAAGAGACTCTGCATTAAAACCAGCTAAAAAAACAAGTGTGTGGATGTGGGTGTGGTGTGGTGTGGTGTAGTGGTTAATACAGGTGCTTCAAGAGAAGCCGAAGCATGTACCTCTGATGCATGTACCTCTGATTCAGTGACACATGAATAAATAAAGCAGGTTTGTGGTCTCAGTCAAACTCAGCATGTAGAAACAGAAGCTTTATAAAGCTAAGGGAGCAAAAGGACTGATGCCCGGATAAATAAGTAAACAGTGTAGATGTACTAAAGATGAACAGCGGAGCAGAGGCGTCACAACGAAAGCTCTCAGGAAAGCCGCTGACCTGGGAGCCCGTCAAGAAAACCTCTTTTCAGAAATAAATTTGAGTTGCTGCTTTAGGATTTGTTGTTTAAAATCATCCATCTTTGTGCTCACAGTTGTTGTTTAACAGGGATCACCTGACACTCAGATAGTGTGGGCAGATCTGTGACCTCCTCTTCATCTGTTTTATACATTATGTTTCCCTTTGTCTGTTCAGCATTCAGTTGTAGTCAGTGCTCCTGCCGATTGCCCTCTTCTTCTCTCAACTCAGATCAGACTCACAAAATCCATCCATTTAATCCTGTGCAGAAACAAGGGTGGAGTGTTGAAAACAGTGAAGCTTTTGTGAATTGGGAACTGGATGGATCCTTGTGTAATCAAAATGAAAGTGCTTAAAACATGGTTTATCATTTAATTACATTTTTTTTTCCTCTTTCTACTCGTTTGCTCCTGCCCTGTCTGTTTTCCTGATGCATCATGGGACACGTTCATCTCTCAGCTCTCCCAGGTACGTAAAAACACACACACTCCACCCCACAACCATCAACCATATTCTTTTGTCCAGGGGACTGCAGTGTTCATTGACTTAGTGTTGCATTGACTATCATGTTCAATAATTTATCTGGAGTCTGATCAAAGTTGACTTCAGCACAAATTTAGTTTCAGAACACAGCTGGTGTTTGCCGCAAAAGAGAAAATGATCTGCTAACGACAGCAGCAGCAACACAAACTGTAATTCAAGCTGTACATTCTATGTTAGATGCACGGGTTATGGCGACATGCAGCTAAACTCACCAGCCGCTTTCTTTACTTCATTCCTCAAAATTTAGAAAGTCAAGAGCACATACTCAGACTGAATATCCAGGGAGCAGAAAATTCACAGACACATCCATTAAAAATGAAAATTAATGGCAGGGCCTTTTGAACTCTGGCTAATTAGTAGTTGTTTGCAGGTTTGCACTCTACTGTCTCTGCCTTGTTTCTACTCAGGCTGTTGGCGAACAACATACGGGAGAACTGCTGTAAATTTGTAATCCCATTTATGACTTAAACATGATCCATGGTATGAATTATTCAGGGATACGCACAGCCAATCCGTTGGCTTTTTGGGCCGGACTGGAGTTCCCTTAGCTTTGATTTTATTTATTTATTTTTTTCCTGCTCTTGGGTTCCGTCCTCTGGACACCGCATTCATCCACATCATGGTGTCAGTTGTGTGTGTGTGTTTTATTTACATATCCATCTATTAGGACAGAGAGAGAGAGCTGTTCAGCTACAGATAATAAACCATCGTCCTCAAGGGAATACAGCCAGGCTAGCTTAAATAAATAATACAAGCTTTTTTGACAGTAAGTGCAGGGTGGTAATGCTTCACTGAGGCCATTGGTCGTTGACAAATCCATGTTTAGGTTTCTATACAGAAAGATGAAGACAGAAGGCAACGGGGTACAGAAATGTGCACGAGCCAAATCAACTGCACGCTTTTAAAAAGGGAGACTGAGCACACACACACAGACTCAAACTGAGGAAAATGGTTCACAAAATGGTGTGAAAGGAGGCTTGAACCCATATCTGGGCAGCAGGTGAAGGAAAATATCAAAGCAGATCGGTTAGACTTGGCTGTGCCAAGCTGGAGTCGAGCCATCTGCATGCTGAAATGTCATATTCAAAGTCTCCCCAAGCTAACTGTATGTGTTAATATTCTCATTAGTAATTACTAGTCATTACTCAAAGGTTTTAGTATTAATAATATTATAAAGGTTTGAGATAGTTCTGCCTGCATCTGTTACAGTACAGCTACAATAGACAAGATACAAGATGTAGGACAGGATGAAGCTCAACTGTCAAGCCAGCTGCTGAATGGAGAAATTGTTGAAGATTAATTTTATTAGTAAACAAATTATTTTCTTTTCTTTTTTTTAACTAGGAAAAATGTGCAGTATATTTAATATCTCAACAGACCGGCATGTGCCTCATTTTTATGTGGATGTACACACCCTTGGAGAGAGAGGACCTGTATGTCTGTCATTTCCTGTTGACTGACACACAGGTCCAATAAGACATCTGAGGCTGTGTGAGGAGGCGGCAGCTTGGCTCCGCATGTGGCTTGCCACACTGCATGGAGCCCGTTTACAGGAGCCCAGTTAGGACATATCAACCACTGACAGGTGGAGATCTGGCCTGTCTTGCTGCCGCGTTGTGTCCGTTTTGTCTCTCGTTTTGGAGAGACACTGACGGGCCTGTCAACGGCTCAAGCCTGCTCCTTGTGCTTAAAATTGTGCTTAATCTATCAATCGGCAGTGTAACATCCACAATCATTAATCTTTGAATATGGACATTTTGGCATTGTGAAGAATTTTATGCCCAATCTGAACAAAATAATGTGGAAAAAGTGCAGATAAAATGTAGTTGTACCACGTTACCAGTGCATCTTTTTCTCTTATCAGGCTCTTTCTGTCAAAGGACTGTTGTCCTCTGATAGGAAATCTGCATTGTAGTGCATAATGACTTACAGTGTAATATCAACAAATCTGAGAACCATGCCTTTTTTTTAAATTAAGTTTGTAACACTTACGACACAAAAGGTGCCGGTGTATGTATAACCTTTTTTTTAATGGCCTTAAGTGATGATTATTTTCATCATCCATAATCTGTTGGTTATTTTTTTTTATTAATCGATCAATCGTTCGTGTTGTCATCCCTGTTGGTCCATGTGTTGTTGATGTAGGAGCTGTCGGAGGAGCGTCATTCTCCGCCGCTGCTCACGGTTAACGGGCCCGGTGAGGAAAAGCTGTTTCGCAGCAAGAGTGCCGAGGTGGAGCTGACAGCAGAGAAGGAGAGGGTCAAGAAGATGTTGTCTGAAGGGTAATGATGATCTTTTTTTTTTTTTTTTTTGTCATTCAAGACCTTTACACCTTGTATATCTGCGTGTGCACTGGACTTATTGTATGGAGAATAGAAAGCTAAATAGCTTTAATTACTTTAAGACAAAGCCAACACGTAACATTAGTTAGCAAACTCTATCAGGCCAACTCTATATGTAGATCTGTAGATGTGTGACCTGCCTCCATCAGGGGACGAGGACCAAAGATTCTACTCCTTAATGCCTTACTGCAGATTTACTTTGCAATTAATGTGGTTTATGGTAAAAATGTATTGTATTTTATATGACACCATGTTTATAATATACTTTTAATGAGTACATTTATTAGGCTGCATATTTTACCTCTATTTGATTTAGAAAATTTATTTGACACCAACAAAGAATGAGTGGAGGCAGAGTGCAGTGAAAATTTATGTTCAGAACGTCTGGTGTTTATGGAAGAGTATTTGGCTTGCAGCAAGCTAGACGGCGTAAGAACGACCACAAAAATCCGTAACAATAATACTCTAAATAAATAGACATAAAATACTCATTAAAATGAAACAACAGAGAGAGCAGCAGATGTGTGCGCGTGTGTAGTGGAGTATTGGAATGGAAATTTTATGTGTTAGGTGTTGGAAAGTTTACAACAAAGCTTGTGATCCAGTGTCTAAACCTTAGCTCAGCTTCATGAGCAGATGTAAATCCCCAAACCACTTTGTTTAGCTCGGTACTGTGAGTGATACTGAATCTAATTCCTGTTCTCTATTAGCGGAGGGAAGGAAATGACAATTACAAGACATTAAATTCCAGAGTATTTAAAGAGTGTTCACCTCTGGTAAGGCTTCACGGTCCTTTACAGTTGTTGTTGTTTTTTTCTAACAATATAAATGTTTCAAAGTGGTTTCATTCAAGTGATAGCAATAGTTCATGAGTATAACAGCAAAAATGCTCAAAAATATACAGTTGTTCTCTGGCTAACTGAATTGACTGAAAGCTGTTTTTTTGAGCACGGGTTTTTGAGGTGTCCTTCTTACAAATAAAAAGTGAAAAGTGTTGACCTCCTTGGCACAGGGAACAATGCATAATGTTGCTGGCACCCACACTGCAACCGAGGGGTTTCTTTCTGAAATGAGAGCTGCTATTTGGAAAATAAAGGGACACATTACCAAAGCGCTGGCAGCAGAAAATGAAAATGGAATTGCAAACTGGGAAAATCTGTGTCCTTACCTTCCTAGGAATAAGATGTGACCGCAGCAGTGTGGAGAATCACATTCTCGCTACCTGGAGATTGAATTCTGGTTCCCATATGGTCACGCTGCCAGATAGGGAGTTAATCCAAAGTTAAAGGGCTACTCCAGCAGCTACATATAAAAAAAAAAAAATAAAAAATACGGAAGGACTCAAAAAGAGACAATTTAAAGGGTCATATCCAGTTTTACAAATGAAGATCATCTTATAATGGGGAGTATTATGCTGCCTCTCTAATGTCTTCTATAGCTGAGACTTTGTCAAGTTTGAGAAAATAACCTTGGTTATGTGGACATGGAGACTAATTTTCGACTGACAAACTGCTTTACGGAATCAGGGCTTAGCCTTTGAGCCTACTCTTAGAAAGAAACACTAGCAAGTTGCATCCTGAGAAATGTAAGATCCAGGGTGTTTTTTTTTCCCACTCTGCTTTACCTCCACTTGACTAATTCAATCAGGTGTGTTAGGCCAATCAGGAGCTAATTGGGAGTTCAGATCTGTTTTATTTATGACTCAAAATCACAAATTTTCCTAAATGGGCTTTGCAATCTGTGCAGCACAAGACAACCTTTATGCTTAGATGCTGGGTTCAAGTGTGTGTGTGTGTGTGTGGGGGGGGTGGTGGCCAAAATTAGAAACCTTGGAAAGAGTAATAGATGAAGGATCATATTCCCAGCCTGTGCAAAGTAAACAGAAATGACAAGTTTAAAATTAATCCGTGGAGAGACAAAATAATATTGGAGTCAAATTTTTTGATTGGGTGTAGGCAGAGTATAGAGAGGTGGCAAATATCAAGCGATGTGAATCTATAGGACCTGGAGTCGAAACAGCTGACCCAGGGTATTTGGAGCCTGACTACCACTAGGCTCTAAAGTCAAGAAATACAAACCGTTCCCTTATCAGCAGTGACTGAACACTCCACTCGGAGAACACCACTTACCAGTTGGTCCCCTTTTTTTGTCAGAAAACATCACCGTCTGGCTGGGCTGGTGTGTAAGAAAGGGCCGGCTTTCAGTTCTTGAGACATAAGACACAACGGCTCTGACTAACTAGAAAAGCAGCAGTGAGTCAGTCTAAAAGCATTTTCTGCCCGGGAACCACGCTACAGGTGAACGCTACCTCTCCCCCTTCTGCAGCGGGCGTGTTTGGGAATACACAGGAGACCGAACAGTTCAAAATCATTTTCTAGCACTTGCCTGAGTCTTTGCCCAAGGTTTTTACATTGCATGCTGTTTTTAGTGTGTGTGTGTCTCTGTGTGTCTGTGTGTGTGTGTGCGTTCATGTGTGTGTCCCTGACTTTGAACTAGCCAGGCCTGACTTGTGCTGAATTTAGCAGCTCGTAATTATTGTCATTATGGTGGCAATGAATGATCACTCAAACTTCCATCTGAGGCCAGGAAGCAGAAAAGCACTCATCCTTGGCTGCTTTACATCCTTTTATCCCACCATTTTTTTTTTTATGATTGTTATGAGCATATGCAGGCTTTTCGCTCCTGTTGCTATGGTGAGTGGTTTTATGGTTGCCAGGCTGATGGTTTGGTCGTCATGGCAAAGACTCAGCTTCCTAAACTCCATCTTTACTCATCTGAAAGCTCTCGAGTTTATTAAAGCTCCCCTCTGAATCCTGACTTTTTCCGGCACAGAGGACCTGATCCCTCTCTTCCACTTCTAAATAAACTTTTTCAAAAATCCACATACAGTATAAACACCCGAAACAACCAGTTACACTGGCTAATGTGATATGTACTGGAAATTTGAGACAACTTGTAATCTAACGCTGCTGGACCACACTGGTAATTTAGTGCTGCACTCACTGGGGACTATTTTCACTTTAATACCAAAGCTTAAAATCAGCCTTGCATAGGTGCTTATGAAGCGACTTTGGGCTTGTTAGTTAGATGTACCACTTGTGCTGGATTACACGGTTAGTTGCTTCTCAATGACATGAGGGACGAAAGGGAAAGGAAATATTTAGATAATAACAGAAAAATTTAAGTAACCTCAAGGGTAAAAGTCAGACAACTACAAGTTTCAAATGTCTCTGAAAGTATTGAAATCCATGGGTTTATAGCTATTTAAAATCAAATGAATGTCCCATCACATTTCTCCAAACAGCTGGTGCAGCATAATATAAATGCTTCACTTCATTACCTCATTATCTTCTGCATTTTCCGCACCACCAATACTTCTCTCTGACAGTCACGTCCAACCAGAACAACGCCTTTAAAGCTGCACTGATCAGTATTTTTTATAATGGCAGGAATCAAATTAATAAACGGAGAGTGGAAGGCAAATGCACAGAGAATTGTCCCTGACTACGCTGTTCAACAGTGCGCTACCAAGCGTTATAGCGTTTTTCAGCTCATCATTTGGTTCATTCTCACCGCTCTCAGTAATGTTGTTCTTGGTGCCAGCTGGCAGCTTTTTCTGCCAAAAAAAAAAAAAAAATTAAAAACGCTCAAATAAACCCACTGCAAGCTACATACCCAGCACCGAATGACAGACAAACAAAGATATCAACTGGATGGAGAATGTAATGGAGCATTTAAGGGCTAAAGAGCCTGATAGTCCCCTTTTTGGTAGAGACCAAAAACAAGCTTAAAGAGAATGAGTATTGATACAAATTTCGTTGGTTGAATGGAAATGTTGAGTGCTTGCTAAATGTGTAATGAGGCAGCTTTCTGCTAACAGATTGACCATAATAACTTCATGCGGTGATATTATGTCAGCGTTGTATGTCCAGGTTTCTTCCCCCGTCCCAAAGTGGCCGAAATATATATATTTATTATTACACCTTTAAATTGAGACTATATCATTTTGTGACCCCCCCCCCCGCAGGTCCATGTGTGAGATAAACCTGGAGGCTGAGCTCTTCACGCTGCAGGACAGCAATGCCAAGCTGGTGGCAGCTCTGCAGGAAGCCAACAGCAGCGTGGAGCAGTGGAAGAAACAGCTGGCTGAATACCAGGAGGAGACGGACCGCCTCCGAGACCAGGTGACCGAGTAGAGAGCATGTACAAAGCCACACCTCATAATGCAAAACCAGGGCAGTTTATGTTCGGCAGAGATGGACACTGAGATATCGCTGATTTGACTCAGCTGTCGTTGCGGTTTGAAGTGTTTTTAGGCAAATATACCACCCGTGACTTGTTCCTGTGTTTAGTATGTCGTCATGATTATTCGAGATCTTGTTCCTGATCTTGCTTTGATTGCAACTGATGCATTCAGGTTGCAGTTACTGTAAGCAGAGTAAGCAATAACGCACAAAGAGCTTTCTCGAGCTGAGTTAATAATTATTTTCTTTATTCCAGACATTTACTTACACATTTATACCACAGCCTCTTAACAAAGCTGTGTTTCTCTTTGTAGAAAACTTTTTTTTGGAAAACATTTTGGTTTCTGGATATATAAAATACATTAAAAATTGAGTTGACTGCGGTACCAGTTTAGTACGCTTGGTAGTTATTGACTTAAACGATTTTTTTTTTAGTTGTGTTGATCTAAACATTTAACAAAGAAAATTAGGCAAAAATAAGTATTTTCTGTTGTCTTGGTGTGTTGTCCCTTTGCGGTATGAGGTCCAACAGTCACCACTTTAGTTTCTAAAGCTTCCTAAGGAAATTAAAAAGATGCAAAGTGGTAAGAAAATCGTTTTCTCCAAAAATAACTTGGGTGTATACGCTACAGAAGGTAACACCCTTTGCAGGGCAGTTACAGTTGTCATATTGTGTTATGTCGTTTCATGACAGCGGGTCCACTCAGTGTATTAGTAACTGAAACTTAAGGCTAACAACTTGCCTAAAAAACATAGTCCAAGTCAAACAAACCCTGGTACGCTTCCTGTTTTATTTAAATGTGCGGCGATGAGTATTTTCTTGTCAGTACTGCATTATGTGATGTTCTGCTTCCTGTCAGTCACTCCCCACCCAAAGAAGCAAATTTGTCCTCCAGCAAATATTTAAAGAAAAAACAAAAACAAGTCGCTCTACAAACTGTGTTGTCACGTCCCTGTCTTATGTTTAGGGTGGCACAATGATACCTTTCAGTGTAGTCTGAATACACTAAAGCATTATGGAGAGAAATGTGAACTATGTGAACTAGTTGCAAATTTACTACTATTTTCCTATAATTAATCATGATCTGGGTTATAATTTTACATTGGGCGAAACCATCAAGCCCTTATGTGTATGCATTTATGGGCTTATGTATGGTTTGAAATGACAGGAAAACAAAAAAGACACTTTACTAGTAGAGTAGAGTGCATAATTTTGTTCTACGGTTTCCTGTATACCTCACCCTATTTGACCACTAGAAAGCAAATGGATGGGAATATTTTCCTTTTATTTATGCATCTATAAGTATCACACTAAAATCCCCACATGGGCATTGTCTGTTCCAAACTGCAGATGCATTTCTCATCCAGACCCCCCCCCCACACACACACACACACACACAGACATCCCGGGCTATTTCTGTTGACGGGCTCATGTGATAATCAAAGGGCCAGAATGCAGACATTTTATCTTTAATTTAGGGAAAGAAAATGATGCCCTTGGTCAAGCTTAACAAAGCTTCTTCAGTGTGACAGATTTAAGTGCTGACGTATCCAGCCTATTATCACCAGTGAAAGAAAACTGGCCATTTTATTTTTAGCCCTCAATGCAGTTTCATCTATCAGTGAGTCCAGGTAACCCCCCCCCCCAACCCCAACAAACAAACAAACAAACAAAAAAAACATGCACTCACAGCTACACACTGCAGCATAGTCAACCAGGTGGCTAGAAGTAGAGCAGGCCTCAAGGGTTTGGCAGCGAGGTGTTTCAGGGGGGCAGGGATATTTGGGGGGGGGGCATCCCAAACTGCCCACCCCCCTTCCCCCTTCCCCCTTCTCTCTGCCCCAGTTGCAGGAAGAAGATAAATCACCATAGGAGCACAAGGAAAGAGGTTGCGGTTGGCTTGCTTTGTCTATCTCGTCACACTCTCGGTTTCAGCCATGTTAGTGTTCATCTGCTGCAGACAGGCTCTGGGTCTATTTTCTGGGTCTCTGGTTTGACTCTGACCCTTGCTCAGTTTTAATTGCTGCTTGTTACTTAGGCAAGGCAACTTTATTTTTCATATTACCTTTCAACTTAAAATGATGAAAGACATGAAAGGTGTTAAAGTCAGATACGACGCAAAAAAAAGAAACACAAAAAGGCACATTGGATTTGATTGTGAGATACTTGAATAGAATTTTAGTTTTAGAATTAATTTTTTTTTAAGTTATCCTTTGACTTGACACTTTATTAATATATTTTGCTCCATTTGAAATTGTGTCTGTTGCAAGGTCTGTATTGAATTTTGTGTGATATTTGATTACAAATTAACAGGAATTTAAACTTCACTCACTAGAGAATATGATGAAGCTAAAATATGAAATATAAAGAAATTTGATTTGCATCCAAAACTACAGTTTCATTGAGGTGTTATTTTTGCCTTTTTGTTTGTGTTTCTGATTTTTGGAGATTTTGTTTATATTTAATAAATGGGTTATGACACAATATAATGTAGTTGTAAGCAGATATAAGCATTTATTAATATATTTACCATTAGCTGTACCTCCTCCTTCAGGCACCCATGAGTGGAAGCTGCTGTATAAACAGATAATGAATGACATTATACTAAAGTGGAATTGTATTAACATGAAACATGTCCTCATAGGCAAAATTATGATATTTGGCACAATGTTGTCATGTCATGTGTGTCATAAATATATCATATTTTTATAAACCTTTTATTAAATGTTTATTTAGTGTTTGTAAATGCTAAATTAGGGGCTTGAAGTAGGGTTACCATGAAAGTGGTTCATCAGACTGATGCAAAAATCTACCGTTACCATAAAGCGGAGCTGCTCAATGATCTGCAACATTGCCTACAATGGACTAACACATCCAGATATATTACAGTGATGGATACCACAGTATAAAACATATTACAGATTCATGGTAGATATTTTCACCAAACCCTTGGTATTCTTCCCTTTTTTTTTCTTTTTTTTGCAATGAATTGGGGTTATCATTGGAATCAGTTGCAACTACTGTGAATCCAGACAAAGATGTTCCAGGGTTTGACTCTGTGCAGTATGGTGAGTAATACACTTAAGTCAGGGCTCGCTGTTTTTGGAACTGCCTCGATATCTTATTCAGCTCACTATTTCAAATATATACAACACAATTGGTTTTTCAGTCTCCCTTCCATCTGTTGAGATTAAAATGTTCCTGGGTGCATTAATTTAAAAAGCTACTGCACTTTCTGCAGGATTTCTCTCCTGATGTATATTTTTGTGGACTTCAGAGAGATGGAGCTGGTGCCTCTGGGGACAGTAACTGTCACATACATAGTGGATACATTGGGGTTGAGTCCTCTGGGACTTTGTGGACCCCCCCCCCCTTTCAACCCGCAGCAGTTTTCTTAAGCTTGGCTTGGAGGGCATGTGATGTAGCGTAGCGTGCGAACTATAGAGACCCACTTTGAAATTGCCTGTGAAAATGCAGAGGAGATGCCAAAGGGAGGGAAAGGGAAATGTTGACATGGGGGCAGGAAACCTTCTCTACAATCACACACATTTATATCTCAGACATTCAGATGATGCAGTGATCTATAAAAGTAATAATAGATAAAATGTAAGAAACAATCACTTTAGTCTATAAAATGTCAGACACTACCGAAAGATGTCCAACACAATTTCGCAAAGCCCATGTTGACGTCTTCAAATGACTTACTTTGTCTGACCAACAGTCCAAAACCCCAAAATACTTAATTCATAAATGACTAAGAAAACCCTTTATTTTTACGAGGCAGGGACCAATGATTTTCTTACATTAATTCAAAACATCGAATTACAGACAATTTATCGATGATTAAAATTGATACCAATTAATTTTCTTCAATTTACTTCTCTATCAATTAACTAATCATTTCAGATCTATACATATGGTTACTGTTATTTGAGTCTCCGTTATGCTTCTCTTAGGTGAATTAATGGCTGGCAGTTGAGGAATTTAAGATTTGTATTTTTATTATATGTAATTTTGAGTAAAAGATGCACAGCTAAAGTGGATTCAGCAGACAATTAGCAAACAGATGCTTCACCTTTCAGCTCGAATCATGTCCGGTCTCATCATATGTCAGGTTTCATCTACATCCTCTGGCAGTTACACTGACATGCATGGAATAATTTGATATAATCAAATCAAGGAATAATTGAACTGTTTTGTAAACCTTTTTATCAGATTTTCTTATCCCTACTGTCATAAACTGGCTTGACCCAACTCGTTTAACACAGATCATTAAACAAAATCTACATTTAACAGGCCATAATTAGTTAAACTGTGAATAAGAAATGTCAGCAGAGGGAATGTCAGGTTTTTAAAAATGCAAACAAAGCGATGCTGTGAGACCCTCATCAGTTTTAGAATAAGTACATGTAAAGCGTTCCATTATCAAACCCTGTTGCTTCGAATTATGCAAACACTCAGTGTTCAATTAGATTGTTGTCTGTTTACTCCCAGAGCACGTGAAACATACAGTATAATGGTTTCATTGGCAGTAAGCAAAGCCTACTGGAAACTGAACCCCTAACCCTGCGAGTACTAGTGCCTTGCTCTGACTGTTGAGGTATGAAGCACAGAAACATAACCCGAGTAGATACAACTCAGAGTTCTAAGTTCAAACTTTAAATTGCATCTAAGCAAGACTTTAAAGACTGAACAGCTTGTCCTTGTTTAGTCAAACTGTCTCACTCTATTTGGCTTTTCTATTAATATGTTAAACGCAGGGAAGTGAGGTAAGTGCTGTGGGGGGGGGGGTACGTTTTTTTTCAAAAGGTCACATCCCTCCAGCAATTTAGAGAAAAAAAAAAAAAGATCTGTAACGAGAGGTTTGTGGATTGAGGATTGTGTGTGTTTGTACATAGTGGTGGGTCAAGAGAGTTGAGGGAAGTAAATGAAACGTCCTTGATTCATTTGTGGACTGCGCAGCCAAGTGATGCATGATGGATGCTGCTAAAGACACTCGTAGTTTCTGACTGCTTGTGTGTGTGTGTGTGTGTGTGTGTGTGTGTGTGTGTGTGTGAGTGAGTGAGTATGTGTAGGCGGGTAGGCAATGACCCCCCTTGGTTTCCCTCCCTCAGTAGTAATCATCAAACATACAGTTTGTGTATTTGTGTGCGAGTGTCTGTGTTTATTCGGGAGTGATTTATATTATTGCATTTATACATTGCTGCTGTTAAGTGAAAACCTCTTAATATTAATTTCCTTGATATCTGCGTTTTCACTGGAGGTGAAGGGCTATGTGTTGCTCTCTGGATTTCGAAAATAACACCCCACATTCGGTTTATACAACCTTCGCAGTGCCCATTCATTGGATAACCTCTGAAATGAGATCATTCTCCTGTTTTTCCTTTTCCTTTTACATCCACCTTGCAGATTCTTCTTTCTCATCTTTATCCATTAGCAAATTATGGAAAATCCCGATACCATTTTCCCAGAAACCTGGACTGATCAGTTTCAGACTGAGGACTTGGTCAGATTAAATTACTAAATTACTAAAACGGACAGAAACTTTCCATTTCCGAAAGTGATTTTTGGACAAATTGAGAGGACCAGTGTACCTGTGTGAAACAGCAAGGTGGAGAGTTGTAAAGAGTCCTTGAAATTCACTGTGTTCTTATGTCTAGTCTGCTGCTGCTGCTGCTGCTGCTGCTGCTGCTGCTGCAGTATGATTCTCAGTAATCATATTGTTTACAAATGAGAGTAACCTCTTAATATTTCAGTCGATTTGTGTATCAGTACATTTAATTACCTGCTCCAGAGACATCACACTCCCTGACTTTCCCTTGCTCACACTCAATTTCTGAATAAACTAGGAAATCCCTCTCACTGCATGCAAGATTTTCAGTAATGTAGCCCCTCTTCACCTCTGTGATCGCTGTCTTCACGCCACCACATTTTCATTCGCTGTCCAGAGAGAATGAATCCCAAAGATATGTCTCAACAACCGTTGGATGGATAGCCATCAAATTTGGTACAGACATCAGTGATCCCACTCAGGATTAATTATAATAAATTTGCTGACTCCAGTGCCATCGTCGGGTCAAAATTTCAATTTGTCCAATGCTTTGATTTATAATCAAAAAACCGAAAACTGATGACGTTCGCATCCACCTCAGCTATATTTTGTGTTTAGTGCTAATTAGCATATGTTAGCTTGATAACAACTGTAAATATTAAACATGCTAAACATCAGCGTGTTAGTATTGTCAATAGCAACCCTGTAGAGTTGCAAGCGTAGCTGTAGGCTGCTATCTTGTAAAGCATCTTTGAAAAGCAATATATGAATTTAATTTACCATTAAATATGTATTAATTTTGTGTGTGTGTGTGTGTGTGTGTGTGTGTGTGTGTGTGTGTGTGTGTGTGTGTGTGTTTGTGTTCCAGGTAGCTGATCTGGAGGCCCAGCTGGGGCATCCTGCTGGAGGTCAGACTGGTAGAGAGGAGCTGAGCCGGTCACTGGAGGAGCTGGAAGCCCTGCTGAGCGCCAAGGACCAGGCAAGACACCCAGTCCACACCACGCACTGTACAAATGTATTTACCGCCTCAAAGGGAAGCTCAGTGTGGAAAGCAAGCGCCCAAATACACCAGAACACAGATTATAGTGTCAGCAATCAGTTGGATTTTTGAACCTGAATTTTCGTCTGATATTCATTTAGCTTGAAAAAACACCCCCTGAAAACATTTAGTAAAACTGCTATTTGGAAATGTATCAGTCGTGGAGAGCCAGAAAAAGTGCAAGTGACAGTTTGAGGAGTTGTTCTCTGAATCATCTTTAAGGTTTTTAGCAAGATCTTTCTGGTTCAAGAGTTTTGTTTTTGTCTTGTGCAAAAGACAATTACTTGACAAAATGTTTAAAAAATTCAAGTGGACATAGACAAAAGAGAAGATGTGGTCTTTGGGCTTTTATTTATGTTCTAGTTAGTTCTATTTCTAATAAGAATTCAGTTTATCTTTGAGGCACTATCATTTTTCTTGTTGTTTATTCATTGTTTATTCGGCCTGAAGAGAGGTTTTATAAATTGCCACAGCCTGATAGAACACACCAGAATGAATGACAAGATTTGAGACATGATGCAGACGTCCATAGCTGCCACCTACATGTTATGTGAAATCAGGACCTAGCACGTCTCTGAATCACCTTCATATCGGTTTCCAATCCATCTCTAATATTTATTTTAATTATGCCAAAGGATCATGTTGTGAACAGCTTGTTTTGGGTCACATCAGAGATCATTAAATGCCTTCTGGGTACTCTCATCCAAAAGCCATTTTCCCTGGGTAAATGAAAGGGACATTAAAATGAAATATTCCCTGAAAGCAGCTTGCTGCTGTCCCCTGGCCTCATTAACTTAACCATGTCTGTCGCATCATTTGAACAACTTCCACTTTTGGGAGCAGGATTTGTGCAAGGTGACTGTGGTATGTTTCCCTTGAGGCAACCCCCCCCCCCTCCGAAAAAAAAAAATCAAGATGTCCCAAATCTTAGGCCGAACCTGTTGTATGATAAATGACTCTGAATCTTTTAGAGCCACATCTAAGGTAAGGATTGAAGTATATGGTGCAAAACAAGAGTTGAATGCCCCGTATTCTGATAAACCAGGTGAGGGTGGTGGTTATGAGGAAGGCAGTGTGAGGGTGGTGTTATGACAGTTTGAAATGACTGTGTTTTCAGGAAATTCACAATCTACAGAGCAAGAAAACGGACGTGGGCGAGCTGGAGAAGGAGAGAGAGGATGCGATGCAGAGACTGCAGGTAAGCTGATGGGAGGTCCAGTTTGTTTGTTGTACTCTTGCACGACATACTGCAGCTGTTTTGCTTTTCTGTTGTTAGAGGGCGTTGCCATTTATCTCATACAGGCTTAAGGGTCAAGTAATATATTTTAGGTTTGGCACCATACAAGATTATACTGCTTTTAAATTGTAGTCTGCAGGTCAGATTGGCAGTGATAAAATCCTTTGTTTTTTGTTTGTTTTTTAAAATTTATTTATTTTTTCTTTGTTTGTACTCACAAGACCTTGGACCAGAACAGTTTCTGACAGGCATGTGTCACGATCTTAAGAAATTCTGACACTTTCTTCAACAAAGAGGGGCTCTTGTTGGGTCTCCAATTATCTAGACTGTAAGTGTAAATTTCTGTGAGGGAACGGCTTAGTGGTATTGATGGACTAAAATGATCCTGCACAATACTTATGGATAATGGGATTTTTTTTTTTTCCTCCGCCACATTTCCACAGCAATTTGTCAACATAATTATACTGAATGTGCGCTGCACAAAACGTTTTTCCTCCCCTCCATTTTCATTGTTACGTATTTGAGTAGAGCTTTTATTATATCACAGAAAAGACGGGAAACTATTCATTGACAGGAAGAGGGATTAAAGCAGTTCATTTTAGGTGTGTACAGAGTCATTCACATCTTTTTTTTTTCCATTGTTGCTTGCGGTCCCATTGCTAAGAGGTCATTGATCAAGTCTCTTAAGGATTTTATTTTCATGTCTTAAAGCTGTGCAATCCAGCTGGTGTGATATGCATAGGCAAGAAGCTTTCTTGTTGTAAGAAGTTCTAGTTTTGCAGAGTTCTGAGCGGCTTATTCACTCGTTTCTTCCATTTTCAAAAACCAGACAGGGCCACACAGTCAACTAATGGAAAATCAAAGCACCGATATTGAAGTTGTAAAAGTGACAGTGCAGTTCAGACCAGCATCAGCGCTGCAGAGAATCAGCGCAGGGGAACTGAGGACTTCAAGGAGAAAACAAATTGTATTCAATTTCCATGTTAATGCAGGAGATTATACCCAATGCATATTGCAGAGCCTCGATTAGGTCCTATATCATTTTTAGCAGTGGTGTCAGTTTTGAATTATGTATATTCATATTTGACCTTTTCTGTCCTTGTGTTTGTTCCCTAATCTGTTCATTGGTACATTTTTCATACAACATAACCTCATGAAAACCAAAATTGCAAATTTAAATTTGCAGCATAAGCAATTTAAAGCAAATAAGCCTGATGAAAAATTCTCTGTAAACTCTATCGCAGTCAGCATCCATAACAGTAAATGACAAATTTACAGACTTTAAGGAAAGAGCCAGGCTGGTTGTTGTTCAGACCTGCAGTTCTGCTCAAGTAGATTGTATCTGCCAAAGTGATTTTAAGCATGATGCTTTCCTTGTACCTGCTCCAAAGCTGTTGTGCTTTGTTCAACAAAACTTTAGATAGAGTTATTGCCAGTCCTTTTACACCATAACATTTATTATCAGGCCATATTTATGGACAGAAGTGTCAAAAATAGCAAGAACTTCTGTTCTTAAAATTTTGACTATTGGCACTCTTAACTGCTTTCTACAGGTTTTCCCCGCAAAAAATATGTTTATATAGAAATAAAGAACACTGTTTGCCCCTGCTAATGTCACAAAAATATAAATTAATATACAAATTGAAAACCAACAAATGGAGAAAAATATGTAGAAACACATTGTGACTAGAACTGCGATAAAACTGCATTAACAACAGTTAATGTGTCTGCAGGATCTGGAGAGACGAAACGCTGAGCTGGAGGATCAGGTTCAGGGCGCCGAAAAGACGCTGGCTTCCAGCCGGGAGGAGCGGGAGCAGGCGGAGGTCGAGGTCCGACGTATCATCGAGGTTCTGGACGTCAAGATCTGCGACCTGAAGGACCTGAGACAGAGCCTTGCAAAACTCTTTGATAAATAGCTACAGCGGCAGTTGGGCTGCATCTCCACAGTCAGAGCTCGTCTCCTTCATGTGGCCTTGATTTGTGTTTCACTGATGTAAAAGTGGAGGAGAAATCAAGACAACATGGAGGAAAACATACAGGTGTTTACTTTCATGGATCTGTTTTTTTAAGATCAGTGCAGGAAAACACAAAATATCAGAAAATTCTTACAGGTGCCATGTGCAAAATAAACCATCTGTACTGTGCATCATTGTCTTGAACATCGTGGTCTAATTGGCTACTGCTTCTTGTTTTTCCATGTCATGTTTCCAATCAGCTGCTTTTCCTTCTGCCCGTCAATCCTTAAGAGGAAAAACTAATTTTTAGGAAGATTTTTTTTTTTTTTTTATATCACCATCTGCCATCACTGATAACTCTGAAAGCTGTAGGTCCATTTCCTCTGGAAGAACAGCGCCCTCACCCTTTTTTTGGTGCCATAGCAATCAAGTGTGTTTTGTCAAAATCTGACATGGTTGTTTACAATGCAAAACAGCAGAGCAGAAGCAAGATGAAGCTGAAAGTCTTTTCAGCGATGGTCTCATTTTTTTGTTATAATGATACTGATGCCTCAAAATGAATGAGGTGATGATTCGATCATTGCAATACACAGCTATACAGAAAGCAACTTTAAAAGAGGACTCGCACCAAAATTGATTTTAAGCTTGGTATTTTGCAAAAGGTAGACATTTCCAACAGCTATGAAAGGTTTTTCTACTTGTTAGTTAGCACAAAAAATAAACTAACAGTCTTTATTTGATACAGCGCTGGAAATCAACTAATAGCGAGTTCTTTTACTGACCAAAGAGGTATTAGAAGGAGTAGGACTTGGAAACAATCAAAAACTGAGGGCCTGACAGTGTTTAATAAAAGCCAGTGGTTCTCTGAGTTCCTGCAGAGTTAGAGGTCTCAAACACTCTTATCGTGTGTGGGCACAGACAGTAACCGCGACAGGAGGATTTGGCATCAGGGCTTGAGAAGTTTGATGAATGGTTACATGTTTAGAAACCTCAGAGGGACTGTCCATAAATGCTTGCTTTTGTGCAATTACAATTTTTTTTATTTTATTTTTTTTTGTATCATCCTTCCTTTAACACTGTGGAGATGCAGCCACTAGGAGTTTGGTAAGGGTCAGGACACATGGAGGCAAAGACCCTGAACAAAATCAGTTCCAGTTCACCATCAGCAGCCTGGGACTGGCCTCACACCAGCCAGAACATCAAAAAAACTCAGAGATGCAACAAGAGGATCTCTGAGGATTGCCGGCGCATGACAGTTTTTTTGCTCATGTTTCATGTGAACTGCTCTTTCTAATCATTTATTGTGTTATTCATGTTTATCGATAGGTTACTCACAGGCAAGATGGGATATAACGGTAGCTACTGGCTAAAATGATGCTAAGCTCAAGCTGCGGCCGGTGGATTTGTCCTTTCCACAGGCCACAGGTAGATCAGCCTTTTGCAGGAAGGGTCTTAATGTGTCACTGTGGCCTGCGGACAAAGGCGCCGCTTTTCCACCAGATGCTTTTGAATCGAACCAGAGTTTGCACCTGATAATGTTTGTGCCAAGTTATGTTCTGTTTACATTTGTCTGTGTTCACAAAATGGTCCAGTTCTATTTTATGTACTCTGTTTCACAGCACTACAATTTACCATGATAGTAATAATAACCCTAGAGAGAGGCTAAGCGAAGCTGCAGACCACAGATCACTATGAGAGCACCACACGAGCTCTGCAGGAGCCCCTTACCTGCCAAGGAATGTGAAGCTGTGTGTGTGCGTTTGTGTGTGTTTGTGTGTGTGTGTGCACGCGTGCTTGCGTGTGCACGTGTGTGCGTGTTCATGCTTGCATTACTTAGCAGTGTGTGCTACCTCAGAATGCTCGAGTTAAAAAGCACAACTGCAGTAGTTTTAGTAAATGGGTACTTAATTGACATGTCTGACAAGCTTTGTATGTGAACGTCTGATGCACAATATTGATCTTTGCTTCTCGCCCCCTGATGTGTTATCGATTTCTTCACGTGACAATAACATAGGTACACATAAGGAGCGGTTCTTTGCAGCCAATGATGCAGTAACTGCCAGAATCATAATAAGTCAAAATATGATTTTTAAAGAGGCTGTAATGAAATCTCTTGATGTAATACACTGCCAGAAAATGTGGTAGTAATATTACATAAACCTGCAATTATTACTCTGCAAGGCTTGTACTATTTTTAACTGATTGTGTAGTTATTATGCTACTCATTTAAAGATGGGTTACTTAACTTTGGGATTTTACCCATAGGCAGTCAAAAATGATCCCTCCAGCCTTTCAACAAACCTAATACAGTAATTATAGTAATAGTAGTAATATAGTTGTGACATTGATCATATCAAGAGGCTTTATGGCACCTTCAGCCCAACCTGCTTGACATTACATCAATTTGACCAGCTATTTCAATATCTGATGTTTCTGGCATCATCTGCTTAATGCAGGTATCACTGAATTAGCAATAAAGTTTTTAGCATAGATGCCTGTTCATAGTTAATACAAGTAATTTGTAGGTAATGACGCCTGTTCTCATCCATTTCAACAAGCTCTTTTTTCTAAAGATTAGAACAAATTGTTACCTGCCTTTTATCAAGCATGAAGAAAATACAGAGAGCCCATTGGCTCCTCTGCAGGAGCTCCTTGCCGTTAATGTCAGAAACATTTAGCTTCACATCGGCCTTATTCCAGTGTTTAAGTACAACACAATAACACTGTGTGAATACATTAGTAGCAGTTTCTATACACAAAAGGGGAGACTGTCCTCTGACAGCAAGACACAGCTTCCACCCTGGTGTCTCACCTCTTTATTGAGATATGTGAGCAACATGGAGCAACTGATTTTTTTCCATTCATGAATCAATTAAGTATTGAATTATTGTACTTAAAAGGGTGTAACAGAATGTTAGTGATTCAAGGTACTCTTTATGATCAGCTGTGTCAGCATTTTATAAAAGTAGGTTAATTAGATTTTCAGTATTATTGTGTTTCTACAGGTTAAAGGAGAAATCCACCTTATATGATACACTTTACACTTTAGTAAAGCACCTTTTAACTACTATTTTTTGGGAAATAATATCCTAGTTATTGGTAATAAACAGAATACCTTTGAATAAATGGAATGGATTCCTCCTTTAATACCCTGGAATAACGGCTTTTAAAAACATCTGTTGCCAGCCATAAGAGAGAATGCAGTACCAAAGACGCACCACTGTCATGCTGAAGCCACAAACTGGAATAAACACACAACTACTGTGTGATGCTGATCTTTCATCTCAATGGGATTATCAAAGTTTGTTTTCAATTGCTCATTGCACAGTGTCCAAAACATTTTACCTTGACTCAATACCTCAGAATACTTCAGTTAGTTCAGGTCAGTTTCATTGAAGTACTGGTAAACAAGAAAAGGGGAGCGAGATAAGGCCACAATTTTGTTGTTTCACAAGAATTACTGAATTTGAGGAGAGCAGGTGTTTGTACTGGATTTGAGATGAGTTCCTTATATTTGTATAGAACTGTTTAACATTAAAACTCAGTCATGCAAAGTCACTGCTGTGTTCTTTGTGCGATGGGTGGGTAAAAAAACCGGGTTCATGCTGTTAATCAGTATTCCTGTAGTTTGCATTTTCCATTTCCACGTGATTCAGCATTTTTCTTTGTATGGTGCTGTATTTAACTGCACTGATTTTGGTATTCAACATGTGAGCAGATTATGAAAATTCTTTTGGTCTGTCAGTTTGGACTAACTCAGTTCATCACACTTTGAGTTGGCAATTTCTGGTGAACAGTGGCTCCATTTGGCCATGCCACTTTGTGTGGCGGCAAGGACAAGTGGCATATGAGCGGCAGGTGATGGAAATGCTATGATAAACTTATCTTTTCATGTTGGGACCCAGTACAGTACCAATCTGCAAATTGATTTTGCCACTGCCAGCCATATGAAATGTGTTAAGTTGATATTTTTAGCTATGCAGTCAGGACATGTGGCATTTTGATTATCTGCCAAATAGTGCCCTCAATTCAGGTCAGCACATGCAGCTTGGGGGCCAAATTGAAATGAAGTGGAAATCACACCCAACTGAAATAAACCAGCCCAGTGCCAATCATGTTTGGGAGCAAACCCACTGTTAGTTTCAACCAGAGCCAGTTCCAAGAGGCACGTTTATCAAATTACCCAATTAACTCCGTTTAGAGGCTTCTCAGAAAAGGCCTCTGACAAACTACTTGCCAAACTTCTCTCACAAATCTTTAATCTTCATTTGGAAAACTAATGTGAGCGTATTGCACCAGCCTAATCTTCTGTCAGTCTGTTAACTTTTTCTTGCAATTAAATCCCCCCGCACTGTCCATTGACCATTAAACTAAGCCAGAAATTCTAAATTTTTTCCTGCCTTGTAAAAAGCAATAGTGAATGATACAAGTCACACAAGCAGCATCATTTTCTCACATTTATTTTAACACAAAATGGCTCACAGGGCCAATTCAGTAGAACTGTCTACTTCAGCTTCTTCTTGGGGCGAAGGTTGTTGGTATGACCACACTTCTTCTTGCGGCAGTTGACAGCACGTGGGTGCAGACGGGCATAGCACCTATAGCACAAGAGGTCAGAGGTCATCTACAAGGAAAATTTTCCAAGGACTAAGAAAGTTATAGTCACAATGGATCTTGAGTTCTAGTGCAAAAGAAAGAAAAAAATACTTGCAATATTTGAAAAATGAAAAACTAAGACTTACTCTTAATATGAGACACTGACTAAAGGCTGGAGAAAGCGCAACACTGATACTCATATCACTCAACATCTAAGGTTGGTATAACAGCCTTTACCTGCTCATAATTGCTGTCTCATCATTTTATCCCATGTTTTGACAATTTAACCACAACACCTTGCAATTAAAATCACAGCTTGTCTTGTCTCCATGTATTGCATTAATTTTACCGAACAAGTATAACTTAATTTTATGAAACCATGGTATGCTGCCTGTAGCGCCATTTAAAAAGTTTTCTTAACTAACCAGCCACTTCAGTGTGCATAACAGCAAAGCTGGACTTACTTGCGGCAGATCATCTTGTCGCAGTTGTATTTCTGGGCCAGCTGTCTGAGCGAAGGCTCAATGATGCCACCACGCAGACGCAGAACCAGATGCAGAGTGGATTCTGGCGGGCAGTTAAAATGTGTTTAGTCACACGTAGAAACAACAGGTACATTTTAAAAATTCCCAGTGGATTTATCTCCTATAAGTATGAAATACAGATGTGGCACCACCTCTACCTTTCCATAATATTCTTAATGTATATTCATTTCATAACTAAGCACATATTACAAAAGCACAGCAATAACACACTTTACTAACACAAATGCTAGTGACCCATGTTTTAGAAACTTTATGGTTTACTGTGAAAATAGATACATTAAGCAAATCTGGCCTGGTTTTATATAAGCTAATACCTTTCTGGATGTTGTAGTCAGACAGTGTGCGTCCATCCTCCAGCTGTTTGCCAGCAAAGATCAGACGCTGCTGATCAGGGGGAATTCCTGCAAAAAAAACCCCAATAATACTTACCGAACTTGCATTTACACTTGTACAAATTTCACAAATGTATGTTAGGGAGAGAAGCCAAGTGGCTGTAAAGACTGAACTTGATTTTAACACATCAAAAAATAAATATTAACATTTAATGCCCACCTGCTTCCAAAATTGTCTCTTAAATCACAGTGTCATTCCTATTGAATGCAACGTGAGGAGCATAGTGGTCTGACTAGATCACCAGTAATCCTCCATCATTGGACTGTATCTATTAGTTTGTCCCACAACTATACACCACGAAAAGCTCCTCTTAGCCACAGTTAGTGAAAAATGGCGATACTGTAGGTAAAAACTGGCTGACAGACGTTTTTCGAAAAGTCACGACTGCTGAAGTGTGACTTTGCCAGCCAAACGTTAACGAACCGTGAAGACCAGCATCACGTTCAGGTTTAGGTGACACCCACCTTCCTTGTCCTGGATCTTAGCCTTGACATTTTCGATCGTGTCGCTGGGCTCAACCTCGAGGGTGATGGTCTTCCCCGTCAACGTCTTCACGAAGATCTGCATGTTTGCAGGCTGGGGGAGAAAACTGACGTTAGCATCGGGTGCGGTTAGCTGCTACCTAGCCAAACCTCGCGTCAACGGCGGCGACACAACGGCCAGTCGTACTAGGTAAATACGCAAACTAAACAGAAGTGAAGCCGCGGTTTAATATTACTATTATCATTATTATTTTAATCGCTGTAATGAGCACGATAGCTTGTGCTGAACGTTTGTCAGTAACACCGCCAGCTAAGGGTTAGCCGCGGTGTGCGCTCGGAGCGGGGCCTCGCCACATGCATACCGTCGGCGTTGGGACCCTTTTCTCACAAATTCCTCTATTTTCTCGCCTCCGAACCGAGCCGGCGACACTCGGTGCCCGGTTGCTGCTCGGACACGACCGACTCGGGGGTGTTTTAAACGCACTCGACGACTCGGACGTCGGTTAAAAATCGAGAAAAGGCGGCGGAGGAAAACGTGTACCCACCCGGCCGCTAGCTGAGCCTCGACGAAAAGAGAGCGGAAGAGGCTGCCGCCGACACACGTCACTTCCTCCTGCCCGGACTCCGTCGTACTGAATCATCATCATCATCATCATTATTATTATTATTATTATTATTATTATTATTATTATTATTATTATTATTATTATTATTATTATTATTATTATTAAAGTCATGTTTAAGTTGATTTTTTTTTTAATTTCTCTTTGAAATATTATCTTTTATCTATTGTTTCTTGCCTGCATATAACGAACTTAATGCTCATTTGGCGTCAGAATAAGAGCAAGAACAGCTTTATTCAGTCAGTGATGTATTATGAGAAACAATCTCCGTGCGACGACCCTCTCACACATCAGCTGTAACTAAATCTCATTTGTATTAGTTTAAAACCCGCCTGGTTTGGGTTTTTCTATCTTTTACTCAGTTATATATGTGATTATATTCTAATTCTTTTTTTTTTACCTGCTTGTATGTTCGTGATACTCATAGGTGTATTATTTTATTTCGTCTTTGGTGTCCTTGTTTTTGCTGTATGTCCATGTGTATCTCCCTGAACACTGATACTGGGGCTGTGTGGCCACTAGAAACCAGATTCAAATTCCTTATATGCACAAATAGACTCAGCAGATAAAGCTGATTCTGATTTTGAGATTACTTTTACTTGCACTTTTTTTTGAGTATTTCTAGTTTCCGCTGCTTTATAGGTCTCTTCCACTGTATTTCAGAGGTAAATATTTTATTCTTTTTACTCCACTATATGTATCTGAAAGCTAAATTAATTTAGTTACTTGAATTCTGAATTCTGATTTTTGAAATTCAGATTGTTGATAGAAAATATAATCAAAAATAAATCATGATGTACTATTATTGGTTAGGAAGGGAAATTCTCAAGCTACCCAGCAGTATATAAATTAATTGATATTGTAATGAATTGGATGGGGGGGGGGTGATCGAAAATTAAGTTTGACTGACACCTGCTGTTGTACTGACGCAAGTGATTTTGAGCCACATTGTGAATGTGTGCAGGAAATTTAGTTTATTGCTTATGTGAACTTTAAATTAAATTATTTTTTTACTTTGTATACTGTGCAAGCATTCCCATATACACATGCATTTATATCTATCCAGAGATTGTCTTTTGAGGGGTGTCATATATACAGCAATGCCTACATATTTTTATTTGACAGCAACCAATTAAAAAGCTTTCAATATAATTGCATTGTGTACCCAAATGGCAACATTAAATGTCAGAATTGTGCTACTCTGCAAGTAGATATTGTAAGTTTATCTAAGGTAGTGCTGAATTAAGTACCAGAGTCTTCAAAAAGGGAAGCTGGTCCACTCCAAATATTTATTATTTGGACTTCTACTAACAAATATTCTCATTATTTGTTCATCTGATGGTTATTTTTTGATTAATAGATTGGTTGTTTAGTCTGTAAAACATCAGAAAATTGTGAAAATTTAACATCATAATTTCCTAGAACCCAAAGTGTCAAACTTTAAACATTACTAAATTCCTTTGTTTGTTAAACCAGCGATATTCAGTTTACTATCATGTACAACTGGGAAAAATTGCAAGTCTTCACATTATAGAAACTGAAACTAACAATCTCTTAGCATTTTTCTCTTTGAAAATTGGCTTAAACAATTGATCAATAATAAAGTTGTTAATTACAATTGTCAATCCACTAATCCAAGAATCGTTTTAGCTTTATTTGGTAGGTTCTTATAATTTTGCCAGTGCAGCCTTTCTCTAACACCAGCAAAGCCAGATAGAGGTAAGTCTGTAGTTTTTCAATTAGTTCATCCATGACTATCTAATAACCAGGAAAATTAGATTTTTCTATCTGACCTTGTTACTTAAGAGTGAGCAGTGGTCTGTGTGCGTCATTGTTTTGGAATTACATGCTACAATTGAATAGTTTTGTGTGTCCACTCATTACATTTAGCCTGGTAACAGGACACCATGACATTCATTTGTTTCTCTGCAGGAGCAGCAACAATAACAACATCATCATGTTCCACAGCAAAGAGATTTCCATGGTGAGACATTGTGGCATTTTTCACCTGCTTCAGAGGATGGCTAGCTTAACCAAACAATTACAATAACATAAGAAGGATGCCAGTGGCATCCAACTAGACAGCAGTGGTGAAAACACTGATTCCGGCCCATCCAGTTGAGTTCCTGCTGTCTACCAACATCCCATTTCGGGACAAGAACAATCCAGATGCTTATTCAACTCATTTCCGGGAGGACTTCCTGCCTTTTTCTTCTAAGAGAGCACAACCTGTCCTTCAGCCAACCCCGGCCCAGGTGGACCTCAAGGACTTGAGGCACATCAAGGAGGACCCGACAGAGGCAAGGGTTCCCTACCACCGTCACCCATTACCACACTTTAAACCAACTCCAAGCTGCAAACAGACTCTTGGGAAGTTGCTTTCCAGACCACTCATTCCCAGAAATTTTGGCACCTCCTACCCCCACCAGGACCAGCACAGGCCATCAAGTAGATCCAGCAGGGGGAAGAGCTTCCAGAAACCCCCAACAAATCCACCTACACTCCACAATGCGGGTTCTCTTCCTGTAGCAGGCCGCAGTTAAACAACTAAGTGAGTGACAGTATTCTTAATGTTAACTTCCTTTTTCTGAATAAAACGATAAACTCATATTAGATTATAGACATAATTGCCTTGTAATGAATAACAGTGAAGGAATCTGTGTGAGGTTGTATCTCTGAATTCTGTGGTGAATTCTATGGAAAGTGTTATACAATCAAATTTCTAAAATAAAATTTTGCATTTCTCCATAGAAGATATCCTGCAATTAAAGGGGATGGGCGCCATGGCTGCTTTGTCTCCCACTACAATGGCATCTTCCAGGGAGCAAGAGCTGCTCAACTTGTGGGCAAGTTAACAGCAGCAGCAGCAGCTTTTTGTCATGAGCCATCAAGATCGTTCCGATTGGATCATTTATTTAAAACGTGGAAAACTCTTACCCAAAATACTAGACAAAAAGTCTAGGTTCACTATGCAGTGGTGAAAACTAACAAAGTACATTTTCTCAAGAGATGTCCTAAAATTTTGAGATCATTGTGCTTAACTTGAGTATTTCCATTTTCTCCTACTATGAAGACACAGTGTGAAGTGTACCACTACTGTCAGCTTTTAGTGGAGGCAAGATTGGCAAGGCTATGGACCTTTTTATCAGGCTTAACTTGAAATAAGTGTTATCATCACAACACCATGACTGCCACTGTTTTAATGACGTCTTTCTCCAGCACTCCTCAGTGTCTATGAGTGATCCTGTGAAGATTGGAGAAAGAGAGACAACCCACACTGTGTCATTTGGACGGCCTGCCTGCAGGTCTGCAGCTTTTCTGCTTCACTGAAGAAACTCCTGCTACGTGACTCAGTTTACATTCTATACACGGAGATACCAAACACTGGAGGAAGCCACATTTGTAAGGCCAGGTGTCACCAGTCAGATCTATTACTGGTTAAATCATGGCACAGAGGGGTTTTTTGGATGTGGATTAATCTTATATAATACTTCTGCTGTCAATTTGACATTTTATTGACTCAAAATTACAAATTGGTCTAAAATATAAAATTTCAGAGTTATTATTTGTCATTCCTTGAATGCTTACATTATCTGGTGTTGAATTTATCCACACCTGATACAATAAAAGCTTTATCTTTGTTTTTTCCCAGTCAACCTATGTTCAAAGCGCGTTTGAAGCTCAACCTTGGAAGTTTCTCTGAGGACTAATGGTCGTCAACATCGAAAGAGGCCTTTTGTTATCGCAAGCCTTGTCAGTGTTTTCTGCATCGTTTTAGTAAAAATCCAGATTTGACGCTCAGTTTTCTGTGGTGAAGACTTCTGACTTAGCCAAAGGCATAAGTAAATCAAGCACCTGCTTAGGGCCTTCAAACACTAGGAGGCCTCCAAATGTGCAAATGTAAAATCACCATTACACAAATGAACTCATTTCTTTTGTATTATTTATATTGGATGAAACTGAACTGAGCTGATATTGTTTAGTGCTAACTGTACTTTTTGTTTAGGTTTTTTTTTCTCTGATTTTGATCTGTGTTTATTGATGTGCTGATTTAAAGACTTGACAGTTATTTTAAGTAGTTACATGTTACTGGTCGGTCACAACTTTAGAATAATGTACCCTCCTTTTTCAGTTAGTTTTCTGTACATTGCATTCACTAACTTCATGTGTTTGTCTGAGAAAGAGGCACCTAAATTCCAGTTCTCTACCGAAAGGGGACTCTGATATGAGTCACTACAAAGAGATGATATCAGTCAACACCAAAAGAATCTCCTTCTCTGATGTGAGATAACAGTCCTTCTACTTCTGTTATTTTTTTAAATATTACTGGTACATAATGCCGTATAAATCAAAAACTAAATCAATTTAAGTTTATCTATGACCTTTGCACATATTTTCCATTGGACTATGGAGTTGATTTGGATTAAGTTTTTTACATTCAAGATTTTGTTGCAGTCAGTCAATCAAGACATTTTTGATCATGCTGACTTTGTTCCACTGCATAGCTGAACAACAGAGCGTGTCAAGTGTATGTGCCTAGACGTGACCTGATGACCAATAGCCTTGTACAGTTTAGCCCACATCGTCTATCGTCAGGCCTGTACTATGCAACCATGGCAAAAAAACACTACAGAATAAAGGACGGAGAGTGGGCCAGACCAGTCATCCAGCTGCCAAGCAACAAACTGAGTGGACCAGGTGATGGATTGGTCCCATCATGTGTTTAAAGGGAGGTACATGTAGATATTGGATGCGTTAAATTGGTTTGGCAGAACCTGGGCTGAGCCTCAGCACCTCCAAGGCTGACTTCCTCCCTTTGAAGGCATGCAAACAGACGCCTTATCCAACAAAGCAGGGGGGTGAGAGTTCACAAAATAAATCAGAAATGTTGGTTGAATTCTCAACTCTGTAACAACTGTAATAGTGAAAGAGGTGCCAACAGTTGTTGTCTTAATGGTAGCAATAATAATGTTAGTAGCAATGTTGGTAATAGCATTGGACTGAGTACAACATCAAATAATAATGACTATATGGTTTGTTGGTGTTAATCAAATAGAGGAGCGTCAGGTTTCCACTGGCCAAACTGTAATTCAGCACCACCAACAGTGAAGACTACACGGCTTTGATCATTCAGCGCCCTGGCTGCAGCCAGTTCCTCAGTCATTTTCTAACGAAGTGACTGAGAATCACAATTTCTTGCCCAGCTTGTGATAAAAGATATGAAATAAAATCAGGGCTTTTTTCCCCTTGATTTTGTAGTTTGAGTTTCTTAAAATGCTGCTGAGACCTTTTTTTAATTAGCAGAAATGGTAGTAGAATCAGTATGGTACTTTTTAATATGGGCACCTATGTGCAATTGTTGTACAGACAGTAAAACACTAACAAATTAGATTACCACTTCTCTCTGGAGGTCAGACATTAATTAATGATAGATAGACTGATTTCTGATCAAAAGGCAGCTATTCTGAATTTTAAAACTGAAAAATATTGTTCTCTCAACATGAAATTTTAAAATCACACAAATAAATCATAGTATTGGTTGACTTAAGCTTCTTTGTGTGACTGTTTGCAGGTCCTCTAGACCCCTCAAGTCAACTGAGAATCCTTTATGAATAATGGAGTAAAAGGGATTGAGTTGAATTAAAAGGGCTTCCGAAAGAATTAGGCCCATCCTTTAAAATACTTGTGATTAAAAACTAAAACAAAACAATCAAACAAACAAATAAACCCCTAGAGTCAAGTGGTTCCGACATTTCCCAGAATCCACCTTGACAAGTTGGTAGTAGTGTTCTATCCTATTCATGTGTGGAACTTTAACCCAAGTCATGAGTCTTGAAACCCAGCTCATTAGAACTTACAATTCCTGTAATTTTCAAAGCAAGCATCCAGCCAAAGCCACTCACACATCACATCACCTCTTGAATTGTGTGTTTTTCAATGAACTGCATCAGAATGCTCCTAATCTTCTCAGGGAAATTAAATAAACCTTACAGGGATCATCGGAGTGCGAAATGTTGAAGCAGTGTGCAAGTGCAGCTTTAGCAGTTAGGTGGCTTAAACATAAACCTTAGCCTCACCTGTCATATTTAGGCCAGGGAGGGAAGCAGCCCCAAACTTGACCGTCCTACTTCCCCCCCTCCCGTTTACACTGTCAATACTAAGCTGCTAAGAAGAAGGTTAGTGTCTGTTTCTCAGAAAGAGTCTCGTCCCCTCCTTCAAGCATGATCGACTCTGTAAAAACAATCCATGTTGTAGCAATAACACAGCCTTGACCCTGAGATGCAGGTTCTGCTGATAAAAAAGTTGGCAGGCGAGCAGATGTAAATAAACTGAACCTGGAGTTCATCAGCCTGTCCAATCGGCAGCAGTCCAGGTACGGGCTGGTATGTTAACCGGCCAACAAGTTCAGGTCCAAGGTGTACAGTTGCAAGAACATGGTTTAATATGAATTAAACTCCAGAGAGGACTGGAGTGTGTTTGTTTGATTTCACCTGTGACTTGCCAAATACAGCCAGAAATGTTCATTTAAAACCATGGAATATATGAAAAAATTATTTTTCTTTTTTTAAATAACTCATTGCATTTTTTTTGTCCACCTGGTTATGTCAAAACAATGTAAATTAATGAGAGAACAGTGAGCACTTCCTGCTCAAGGTTACATTTCGCATCCCACCTGTGACCTTGCTCATTTGAATGATACTGTTGCAGACATCTGATCAAAATACATGCAAACATGTCAGTAAATCTATAAGAGCAAAGTAGGACACAAAATATTATTTATTTCTTACTGAATTTCCCACTGATTTGATTCATTCATTAATCATATGGAATTTTGTTAAGTAAGTAATTGTTAAAATCCTGAAATAGTTTACAGCAGAAAAAAAAGTATTACAAAGAAACTTGCTTCGATTATGTGATCATGTCATAAACTCAAGTTTCAGCCAACATGTGACACGGTTGCCGTGTGACTCTTTCAGCTGCTGAGGCACATGACTTTAGAAAATAAAACAAAACAGAGACCACAATTTACTGAAGTGACTCAAAATCCTCTTCCTAAATATATTTTGCATTACATATTGTTTAGGTTTTCATTTTAGTTTACTTTAATATTATTTTCTTCTTCTGTTACATGGTTTTCATATTATTTAAGGCTACTATTTTCACATAATTCAAGTGTCTTATCATCCTTAAATGCTCTTTGCTAGTTTTTATTCCTCTTTTTATATTTACAATAAAGACAAAGGAGAGAACACTTTCATAAGCACTGGCTATCACGGGGGGGGGGGGGCAAAATGTGTTGTTCGGCCACTTTTGACTGCTGACTATACATAGAAATTCATTGGCAACAATTTTTGATTGTTTAAGACATTTTTAAGCAAAAGTGTCAAATCTTTACTGGTACCAGCTTCTCAAATGTGAATATTTGCTAACTTACCAGTTGTCTAAGAAACTTAACATCTTGGGGTTTTTGACAATTTGTCAGACAAAAAAAGAAATCTGAAAGCTTGAACTTAAGCTTCTGGGATAATGATCGACATTTTTCACTATTTTCTGACATTTTATACGTTGAAGAGTCAATCAGTTATTAAAGAAAATAACTCTCAGGTTTATTAATAATGAAAATGATTATTTTTTTTCTTTTAGCTTTACAGTAGACCCATTATGGAATAAGACGACCTTGCCCAAGGTTTCCCATGTTTTAATAACTTGTCACACTGGGAAAAAAACAAAACAAAACAAAAGGATACAAAAAAAAACAACAACAACTTTACAACAAATGAGCTCAATATAAAGACAATTAAGGGGTTAAAACTAGATTCTCACACGGAGTCTCTCTTCAAGAGCAGGGAAGAAAGACCCATCATGACTGATCTTGTACTTTAGTGGACCAAATACCCCACAAATGTGCATTCGGGGCCCGCTTGGGTCCTGGGGCCCGCTTGGGTCCTGGGGCCCTTGGGCAGTTACCCAGCCATGCTGGCCAGCTGGTTAACTGCCTTCAAAATAAAAGCCTGGGTCCTGCGAAAAAACAAAACAAAACAAAACAAAAAAAGACTAAATTCTATTATCAAGTATTCTATATGCCCCTATATCCCTGGATGTGATTTTGCAAGGAGTAAACGATTTAAAAACAAACAAACAAACAAAACGGGAAAACATTTTAGTTTTAAAAGGCACAACCGGAAAACACAGTCGGTCTGTCCACGCTTTCCTCCCCGTCCTCTTCCTCCTCTTCCTCCTCTTCCTCCTCCTCCTCCACCGAGGTAAAGTCTGTGGGCGTGACTCGCATGTGCTCTTCGTCATTGGTGTAAAAAACCCGAGAGCCGCGGTGTTTATGGGCGTTTTTAACGCGCACCCGTTTATAAAAATACAAACAAACAAAAAAGAAAAAGAAGTCGACTGTCCATTGAACGTCCAGGGTCCGAGCTGACGAAGAGTCGGGATCCTCCGCCTCGGTGAAGAAGACCACGTTGTCTCCGCACAGCAGGTGAGTCGGACCCTCGACGGCCCGTCTCCGCCGAGACGTGGCCCCGGGCTCTCACTCCTGATTGGCCGGGACCGGCGCCCCCCGGCCGCGGTGGAGAAAGGTCGGACGCGTAGCGGAGAGTGTAAACAACGTTAGACCCGCAGGAGAACATAGAACCGCTGGGATGGAACCGCTTGTCCCGGGGGAGAACCGTCGCACCGTCGGCCACGATTATTAAAATCACCCCCCATCCCCCGGATTGTCTGGGATTCGACCTCGTTTGTACGTGCGTATCAATGCGCATGCCAAATACCCGTATCGAGTTTGTTTGGGGAATCACGGATAGTAATGATTAAGTTTATTGTTGCGTAAATGTCGGGTAATTGAAAGCACGACATTTTTTAAAGTAAACAAAAAACAAAAACAAACAAGTCAGCGCACACTAACGTTGTTTAGGGGTTTCCGAGAGCCGGTGTAGGAGAAAATAATATGCGACATCGTGTTTTTATATGTTATCAAACATTTCTGGAGCATGTTTAGAAACAAACAAAAAAAAAAAAACAGACTTAACAACAGTATCTACCGGCAGGGCTGGTCCTGGCCTGTCAGGGACCCTCAGCAGAACCACCCAACCCCACCCTGGAGATCACTAGAAGAAAAACAACCCCCCCAAAAAATGAAGATAATGTTCAGTAGGGTTTCTCTTTATTGGCAAGTGCTAATTTAAAAGCAGTCCAGAAACACAAATGTTGTTTTTGATTAAAAAGTGAATACAGGGCTTGTTATACAGGACTCTAATATGGTTTACACAGCACCTGAAAACCAGTTGTACAGAGCTCTAACATTACTGTACGCCAATATTTGTTAGTGCATAGCCCTCGTCAAATATGTGTGTTTTTATCTAGTTGACTTTCTGTCTACACTCCAGGGCAATGACATTGAGCTCCATAAAATCTTTCACGCTGGAGCTGGATGGTCCGGCCGATGCAGCGTTCACTGGAGGGGAGGTGGTGTCTGGCCTGGTGGCCCTGGAGCTCCGCAGGGAGACTAGAGTGCAGTCCATGAAGGTGCAGGGGAGAGGGGTGGCCACAGCACACTGGCTGGAGAACCGCGGCATGAACGCCGTCTATAACGACTACACCTCCAAGATCACCTACTTCAGGAAGAGACAGCATCTGATCCGAGGTCAGTGGCCAAAGCTGCAGACGGTTTTAGTCCCCTGAATGGTTAATATGCAGTTGACGCTCTGTTTATTTATTGGACTGGCTGGGCAATGAGTAAAACCTGGGTGAATCATCGGTGCATCTTATGAGGTTTCTTCTCCCAGGGCAAAAACCACATAGCCCTCCTGCAGGGTTCCTTAAAAGTATCTTTCGATTTATTTTCATAGTTTTGTTGTAGAGACACACTATGATGTAACATTTGAATATTACAAGTTTCTGTGTTTTGCAAATAAAGTGAAGTTCATTTTTAATTGTAGACCTGTTTATTTATTTTTGATTCGAATAAGTTCATTTTAATGGTGATCTTTTAGCAAAGAGGGACAAATAGGGCAGTCAACAAGTTCAACTGGGATGCACTGACTGCAGTTAATTTAGTCCAAAGGTGACTAGAAGTAAACATTGCTAGTTGAAATGCGTATTAGTACCTTCACTTCTTTAAAAGGAGGGGCTTTTGGATTTGTATACTGTATCTGTAAAATATCCTTGTAAGATATAATCCATAGTTTTCACCTTTGCTGTGATATACATAGTAACTGTATTGAGGCTGGTGGACGAGAAGTCCCCGCTCTTTCTCTCTATCTCTTCGGAATACTTTCGTGTAAAAGTGCTGATGTGTTCTGGCCGTGCCAGCTGGTAGCCTCTGTGTCTTGTAGTCACTGCAGTATGGAAAATGAAGCCACCTGTGCCGAACGTGTTGCATGGAAACCTGGGAGAGATGTCAACTCTGGCTCGTCCAGATACATCTGCCAGACAGAATAATCCTCATATTAAACACAAATACATTAGTGCTGAGTCCAAATAAACACAACTGGTTAACTGAATGCCATGTTGTACAGGATGTTACACTGAAAAGTGTGAACTTCCCCTGGTGTTTGAGGCTGCCTAAAACAGAGACAGGGAAACGGGGCCATAGTAGCTGAGTAAATAAATCATAGATAGCAGTTAATGTTTCATTAGATGCTCTCTAAGCAGTAACCTACTTTTGGTTTTGATTCACCAATATGTCGGGACAGGTAAAAATGAACGGACACCATATGCGGAGCTTCAGACCAAATTTGAGTTATGGGTGTGTTGCTCTAGCAGAATACATGGAGCGAACAAGTGTCAAAGTAGCTGAATCCAACATGTCATTTGAAAAAGCGAGTCATGTTCAGGTTATTTACTGCTGTTTCAGGCTAAATCAGACACTGATCACAAAAAAGAAAGACTTCACCCATTAACTGAAAGGCTGTACTTAAGTCCAAAGCTAACAAATATTGAATTAGTAATTATCCATGTTTTTTGTTTTTTTTTGCATTAGTTATTTTGACTTCAAAATACCGAAAATGGCCTTGTTAATTATCAGTTTTTCAAACTTTTAACATTGTCTGAGCAGCTGCAAAAAAAAGCCCAAAACAATAAACTGACAATAACATGATATTTAGAAAAGTAATGTGTAAAAAGCAAATGTTTATTTTTACTTAACTATAAATTACCACCGAACAAACGGACATTCCTAACTGGTTATTTTATCCACTGACAATCTCACAATTGAATGTTCAGAAAAATGTATTAAATAAGTAATTTAATATAGTCAAATACTGCAATAAAAGATCCATATGTCCCGGCCCTCATAAAGCATCACAAGATGCTGTTATCACCAAAAATCACAAATTTTTGATTTTGGGCTATATTGATAAAATGTGCTTGATTTGACCAGACTTGATGTCACCACACAGGATTTCTCAGTAATTAAATTTTCATGCTGTTTCCCCTCTGAGCAATTAGGAGTCAACATAATACTGGATTTCTAATTCAGCTTTAACTACAGAAAGCTGCTAAATACTAATACAAATAGGATACTGTTAGTTGTTTTAAATAGATAGAGAATAGAAAGTACCGGTCTCCTTCAGCCCTTACCCAGAAAATTTGCCAGATCCATACAGCTGATATATAAATGGACCTAACTCTTGTGTTAAATGACATTCAGATTTTTTTTCTAGACTTTAGACAATTACTTGTACTAGTGAGAGGTCAAGCTCCGACCAGTACATGGGTGGTTTCCTAGAGCAGCACTCTGTAGAACAATGTTATCTGTTATCTTTCCAGAAATTAACAGTACTAATTGTGTTGGCAAACCTTCAACCTTCTCATATATTTGCCCAAACCCTTTGAGGGGACAGAATCTCTTTTATTCAACCACCAAGTTTGCACGTATAGGCAACTGGGAAAAGTGGTGCATATACAGTACATGTAAAGAAGTGGAAATAAGGATGCAGTGTTCGTGTTTTTTTTTTTTTTTTTACCTGGGATTTCAGCAGCGTTAGCAAGAAATGAGGGGATGGTGAAAGCCAGAGGAGATAGGAAGGAAGAGGAAAGGGTGGGGGAGGTTTAAAAAATGCAGCCTGCATTGCCGGGGCAACAAGGAAAACAACATGTGGCTCCGCTTGGCCCCGCCCTCCTGCACACTGGGGACAGCTGCTGTTCTCCATTCATTTCACAATATAGTGTCTGTTGGTGTACGTTTTAGTTTTTCATAAACATTTTTTTTTTGTTCTTGTGAATGCATGTTTTATCTGTTTTTAGAAAGCAATGTATCTTCGAGTCAACTTTTCAGAGGTGTTTCTCTTGCAAACACCGTAGAGGAATTACCCCTCTCTGTTCTAAAGTCTATAGGGCTCCAGTGTTAATATTTGTTTTCTAATGTGTACTTTGAAGCTCTTCTGGTAAACAGAGAGGAACACATGGGGTTAAGTCAATTCTAGTCTGCAGAAGTGTCTAACATGTTTTCAGCCACGATTAGGTTTATCATACTGAGCCATCTGCACAGAAGGAGCTTTTTATCTGGCCCATCTTTCTGTGCAGGGAAACACATGTTCATCTTAGCAGAGACCAGGGGGCCCTGGCAGGGCCAGGAGCTACCCCTACTCACCAGCAGGTGGCGTGCTGGACTTCATTTTTACCAGGGCTTCTGAATGTATTTAAAGTCTGAGAAACTGATGCAAACTGGACCACTGAGGGTGTTTTATTTTTCAGCCAGTCTGTCAGGTAAGACACCAGTTTGTCGGATCCCATTTGCATCGTCTACTCAGAATTTTACGAGATTTCCAGATTCACACACATCCTCTTGCTATTAAAGCATCTTGGTAGTCCAGCTGTGCACACTGCCTCCACATCACCAGTTGGTGGCAGTGGACAGCTAACTTCTCATCCCCAGGAACAAAGGAGTAAACAACTTTGTTTTTCTCAGACCAGACTTGATTTTTGTGTGAAGACTTTTGAATTAAACAAAGACAGTGATCGAACTTTCGAAGCGTTTGTCTAGTTTATTGATTGTAGAGGAGTTTGGAAGAAAATCAGTTCAGAACTGACTTTGTTTGCAAAAAGTTGGCGGTGAAGTTGAGGTGTTAAAAGGCTGCATGGGTGCTATGATACATGCAAGAGAGCCAGCTGTCCCACAAGTTTTCTGTAAGTGCTGACTTGTAATTCTCCTGCGCTATATCTGTGGTATCCCTTTATTATAGAGTTCACAATGGATGTAGCTGTTTTTCACAAGGGGATTTGATGGCATATGTTGCATGGTTTTGTGCATAGTCGTGTGTTTTCCATGTGTGGTGGCCCAGGCAGTGTAACAGTATGTTCAAAGCGATAGAGAACTGGAGTAAACAGCCTTGGTCCAGGGTGAAACTATTTTCCTCTGAGCTGTGCAGGGAAAGTCTCTGCCAGACCGAGGCATGCTCAGTAGGCCTGTTTTCTTCTAAGAACCTGTAACCATCAATCATCACCAGGCCCTGTTTTCCACTCTGCTCCTTCCACACCCAGTCTGTGTGTTTATTGTGCTGCCTTCAGGATGAGTCTGGAAATATGGAAGGTGGGAGAAAAGCTGCACTAAAGTAGACCAACTAAGTGGTAAATAGGATTGAGGGAGTTGGAAGTTTACATGACACCCAAATTGTCCATTGTGAGAACGGGCGAGTGGCTGGCACGGAAGCTGTGCCAGCTCTGTGACAGTATAGATAATGTGTTTCTTAATTTTCACAATCACAATCACGTTTTGTAAATGTTAAAATCCTCAGGGGGTTTTGTTCTCTGCCTTTGCCCAGACATGTCCTTATGGTTACGTAATAGCCCCCCCCACTCACACTAAGAGTAGAACTTGTAAATGGACGGAGGGGGGGGGGTAATTGAAGGCTGATCAGTAAATGAAGTTTAAAAAAGTTTCTCGGCCTGATGAGTATTTTTTCCCATGCACAACAATGCCGGTTCACACCGTGAGATGCACAGTCTTATGGTTTTAAGCAGCAGCGACTGATTTCACACACAACCCTTATCTCTTTTCAAAGTCTGTCGGAAAAGGCTGCCGCGTTGTTCACTGCAAAACTTCCACACTCCGTGTTTTTTCCGTCAAATTCCGCCACATTTCGCCTGCAAACTGGGAACCGAAAAGCGAAAATACGGAGCCGGAGAGGGGTACGCGAAGGCAGCTTTTGAACCTCTCCTGAGGTCTTACATAATATATTCAGAAAAACCCCGCCCACTTTTCAGGCTTCAAATATGGCTTCGACCCAACAGCGCAGCGCACTTAGAGCTTAAAACATGAGAAAGAAACAGGTTCGCAGCCCGAAAACTCGACTTCAGCGCAACTGAAACACAACGAGCAACGAAAGGAAAAGGACCCGCTCACGAGTGCATGTCGGAGGAGCCGCGGAAAGAGAGAAAATGATTTTCGACAAGTTGAAAAAGTTTGACATCGTCTTCGACTCTCCGGAGGTGGACTGCCCTCCGGTGTTCAGCAGCGGGGACGTGGTGTCCGGCCGGGTGGTGCTGGAGCTGTCCGGGGAGAGCAGGGTGGAGTCCCTGAAGCTCCACGCCGAAGGCTTCGCCAGGGTGCACTGGACCGAGTCCCGGTCCGCCGGCTCCAGCACCGCCTACACCCAGAACTACAGCGACGAGGTGGAGTACCTGAACCGGAGGGAGGTGCTGCTGCAGGCAGGTCAGTCGGCTCTGCAGGCACGGTGACGCGACCCGGGGGTAAAAACTTTGGGGCTAGTGGGGGGATTAAAACACGGGGCAAACAGCAGTGAAAGTGGTTTATTCGTCAGGGGGAACGCTGGGCTAGTTGTTTGTCAACCGGGAACCGTGTTGTTTTCGTGATCTAGTACGAGGAAAACAGCCCCTCTCCCCTTGAGTTGTGTAAAAACCTCTCAACGGAGTCAAGACTGTTGCTTATCTCTGCGCTCGGTTCCCATGTTAGATGTTTTCCTCACACCTGAGGCGTCTTGCTGGTCATGACATGATTTGCAGACCTGCTCTGCTGTGGATGCGGAGTTGACTGGTTAATACTCGGCGAGTCCAACTAGGATGAATTTATTGTTTAGAGAGATGTTTGGGGCTCTTTTACTTGGAAAAGTGAAACTGGGCATCTTCAGAAAATACCACAAAACAAGCAGCCAGAGATTCAGTCATTCATTGACAAAAGGTGGGGGGGGGCCGCTGGTTATTTCTTCAGTCATATGAGAGGTTTTTCTTTGTTGGTCCTGGTTTGATGTGCAGGCATTTAAAAAACATCTTGCTGTATAGGAAGACAGCAAAACATGCAGCAGCAGCTCTATAACTGCCTAGTTACTGTGAAAGCCTCTGTTAAAAAGAAATGGTACTGACAGCAGACTTTTTCTCTTGTGCAAAGACAATCCTGGGTTGTTTTTCTCCTGTGATTTGAGGGGGAGAGCCTCGGGTTTCTGCCCCCATTCATTGGACATAGAGCTGTTTTGGTTTAAAGTGGAGACAGGAAATAATTCACAGCCAGGGCTTGCGTTGATTCTGCGTTGTTTTCCTGCCACGGTTGTTCTTCTTTGAAAACCTGCATTCAACCAGCAGTTTAAAAACACTAATATAATGTATATCGGTTTAGTCTGTGGTAAATTAATAAGGTTTTATGGAGTTGTGCTCGGAAAACAAAGAATATGTTCAAAAAAAACCCACTTGACCCCTTAAGAGGATTAGACGGTGTCAGCTTTAAAATTGAAATCAAATAGGAGCTTGCAGCTAACAAAGGGCCACAAAACACATTGAGTTTGTTAAATGCAAACACGTGGTGCTGGACCTGTGCAACAAGTGAGTGAAGAAAAACAGAGCAGCTGAGATGGGCTGTATAATACAGCTCGAGGAAAACATGTTCTCAGTTAGCACAATGGAGTAAGAACCACCCCTCTGAGCAAGCACGCAAGCCATGTGATTGAAGCGAAGGACATTGAGCGATTTTCTATTTCCGCAGAAGTCGTGCAGAAAGATCTGTTCATACCCCCCCCCCCCCATTAAACTTAATTTATATGGACTTGTAAAATAATGGTGTTTTTTTTCGTCGTTGTTTTTTTATTATTATTTATTTATTTATTTATTTATTACTTTATTTCCTCATTCACAAGAAGCCGTTTGCTGCCATTCTCACATAGGATGAATCACCTTACATGTAATCAGATAATCGATGACGGTAACAATTAGGAAACTTAATTTCATTGTGCTGAATTGCTGTATTACTTTAGGCTCTGCTTCCTAAAAAAGAACCAACAGGAAGAGCAAGAGACTGCTTATCAGCGGATTGAAGCTACCGTGAATATCCTTGATACCTAGAATTGAAACAGAAACAAAGTGAGGGAGCTATGACTTAAATGTATTTTTCCTTTTTTTTTTCGTCTTCCCCTCAGATAATGGTGAAGTCACTGTACTTCCTGCTGGCAGACGTGAATTTCCATTCAGCTTCCAGCTTCCAGAGGAGACGCTAGTCACGTCCTTCGAGGGGAAACATGGCAGCATCCGTTACTGGGTCAAAGTTAAGCTGCACAGGCCGTGGGCCACCGTGAAGAAGCTCAAGAAGGAGTTTACCGTCATCGAGCCCATTGACATCAACACACCAGCCCTACTGGTGAGCACCTCAGCCCTCGCTTAATGAATGTTTCATTACAGACTTCATGGTTTTCTGGGTGTTCTGAGGCACTCGATCATTGGGTTTCATCGTTCCTAGGCGCCACAGGCTGGAACGAAGGATAAGATGGCGCGGGCATGGTATCGCAACTTTGGACAGGTGTCTGTCACGGCAAAGATCGACCGCAAAGGCTACACACCAGGTAAGAGCCTGGCACCTGAAACGACACTTTCTATATATACAATCTTTTTTTCTGGCCAAATCAGAACTGTGTGCAGTTTCTAAAGTGCTTTCCCTCTCTGCAGGTGAGGTGATACCCGTCTTTGCGGAGTTTGACAACTCTACCTCCAGATCAATTGTACCCAAAGCCTACATCACTCAGACACAGACGTTCATCGCCCGCGGCACCATGAAACAGAAGCGCTCGGTGGTGGCCACGCTGTGCGGTGACATTGTGGGCGCCAGGTGCCGGGAGACTTGGCACGGCCGCGCCATCAAAATCCCACCCGTGGGCCCCTCCATCCTGCAGTGCCGCATCATCAAAGTGGAGTACATGCTCAAGGTGAGCTCAGTCAACAGCCACTTTATCTCTTAGGAAGTTGGATGCTGCATTCCCTCTTTCCGTGGATGTTGCTTAGTCCAACTGTTCTCCGCTTTTCCTCCAAACAGGTTTGTGTTGATGTTCCTGGAACGTCAAAGCTGTATCTGGAGCTGCCGCTGGTCATAGGCACCATCCCTCTGCATCCGTTCGGCAGCCGGACGTCCAGCGTCAGCAGCCAGTATAGTGTCAACCTGGAGTGGCTACGTATGGCCATTCCTGAGCAGCCTGAACGTAAGTGTCTTTTGATACTGCAGAGATGTTTAGGTCTAAATAGGCATAGGGACTCAGTTATTAAAACATGGACATTTATATTTTTACAACACAAACAAGGAAGGAACATCTGCCACCATTGTTTTTTAATTGTTTTTTTCCTTGTTTATAGCAAACGTAGATTATGGGCGTTCTTTTCTCACTCGCTTAGCTGAACATTTTTCCACATCAAGTGCTCAGACCGGGCAGATAAACACATGACACACTTTTGCACCATTTTTCTAATCCATGGCCAGCAATCAGGGATGTTTACACTCTTGTCACACACTTTCCAATAAGCTTGATTTGGAGAACCAGTGAAATTCAGAAATTTCTATTTTTGGCCTTGGAAGAGCTTTTCTAACCTCAATCAGTTTGTGGACCTGTTCCCTCTTTTATTTTTATGATCACTGACCGCCAAAATACCAACATGCCAACATGCCTAAACCAACAAAGGTTTCACTTCAGCTGAGATTGATGTTGGATTAAATCCGTGTTTGTTAGTGGAAAAAGCAGTAAATGTTATGTGAGAATTTAAGAGTTTTAACTGCAGTGATGACTCAGCAGCTTAGTGTTTGGACCTGTACTGCTCTGTTGAGTCAGACCAGTGGACTAATCCTGCCTCTTTTTTCCCTGTAGCTCCTCCAGATTACAGCTCTGTGGTGACAGAGGAGGAAGCCGAGCAGTGCAACAACACGGTGGTCCCGCTGCCAGCTGAGGACCTGAGTGGGATCTTGGAGCGCCCCCTCATGGCTTTTGTCCAAGAGTTTCGCTTCCGACCTCCGCCGGTGTACAGTGAGGTGAGTCCCAAAAGGCTTGAAACAACACCCACTCTCACCCATGACATACTGTTTTGATTGACACATGCAGAAGCTGTTTATTTATTTATATTTTGCACACTTACATTTTAAAACATCCCTGAAGAACTTCTTCCCTGCCAAAGATACTCTTGAAATCAAAAGTGAATTGTATAACAGTGTCTACATGAATATATATTTGTGGATACATCTGTGGGTGTAGGCTGAATTTCAGCAGAATGTATCATGGCTCTGAATGTTTTGCTTGGAGAAAGATTGTATTTTCTTCTTACTTTACCTTCAACTTATGAGGCTTTTTTTCCATTTCCTGCCTACAGATTGACCCAAACCCTCAGTCCTTCAACATGAGACCTCGCTGCATGACGTGTTGAACCGCAAGCCCTGCCTGAGAGTCAAGCGACTAGATTTAATGAAAAGAATCAAGAGATTTCTCTTCTCCTGGATTACTTCTCACTGATAAATGGCACCTGGTCCCACCGAGTGTTGTGGAGAGGGACTGGAGCGCCACGGAAAGGTCAGGAGAGGAGAAGGAGCTCACAGGTACTGGGTGTCAGTGGAGGAGCCACCACTTCGTTTCCAGTCAATAAAGTAAAGTGGACGCGTTCCTGTTCTATTGAGAGGAAAGCAGTTTCTCTACATCAGTTCCTGTCCTCCCCAAGTGATTTTTTTGCTCATGATGAAATGAGCTGCAAATACCTCCCAATCAACGATTCCCTCATATGAAGAGATTTTTGAGATTTAAGGAGTTTGGGACATAATGGGGGGGGAAGATCACTTGTTCATTTGTCAGGCGGAGAGTTGGAGTTGCAACTGGCATTAAAATTTGTGGAGAAAAATCACTCCTGATAAGTTGACATGATTAGAAGTACATTGTCATCTTTGAATGGCGTAAAGAAACAAATGCAATTATTGCCTTCAACGGCCAACTCTCCTTTGCCAGGCAACGCAGTAGATTTTAACAACCTACATTGCTATGCATTGTGTGACTCAACAGCAGTGTGCCTGTGATGATTTCTACTGTTACTTAAGCACATACTGTATCTGAAGGTGTGATGGTGGAGCAGATAAGTAAAAAGCAGATATATTTGTATTTTATGCATGCAGGTAACAATATGTAAAAGGGAAAACTACGTATGCCTTAATTATCTGCAGTGGAAGATAGCATGAGAGTTTCAGGGAGTTGTTCTCTCATATATTTGAATAGAGCTGAATGTATTCTGATGGAACTTAGAGCAAAAATGGTTGGTTTGTATGTGGATCAATTCCAAGTGTTTTGTTTAATGCAAGCCTTAAGGCACTGAAGTGTCAGATAGCTGTGGTTGTTGATTTTAGTACAGTTATAAAATAGGATGAGCAGTTTCTCTATAAAACTGCACGAGGCTCATAGATTAGCTCTCCCAGCTGCTAAACAAAAGGAGGAGGAGGAGATGGAGACCCCTGAGCCATGTGGTCTGAAGCTTTTGATGGGAGCCAGATGCCTCGGTGCTATGGTGCACTTTGTGAAGCTCAGCCAGAGCACACAGCTCAGCGTTCAAGTCGAGCCTTAAGCTGGAGATGCCACTGAAATGTATGGATAAAGAACATTCCAAGAACCAAGTCGAGGATTGTGTTTTCTCCTCAACTTCCAAAAAAACTGGTCTTCATGGTCAGCTGTGCAACTTCCTTGGCACGCACTGAAAAACCGAATGTATTTTTATACCAATGCAATTGTTGATTCAAAATCTTGCCAAAGTTTTTGTAATTGTCTTTTCTAATAAAAAAACCTTTTAATGGATGTTCGTCTCCAGTGTTTCCTCCAAACCTTGACTGGTATGTAAGCTGTACACTTTGTTAGGAGAATGGCAGACAGCCTCTGTCTAGCATGTTGCGTGCCAGTGGATCAGTACATCATGTTCAACAGTGTGAGTCATAACTATATTACTGCCAAGGGCAGGGTTCACTGAAGATACACTCTATACCCATTGGATCACAACAGTAATTACAGACAGCAGTTGTGCCTATGACAGCTCTAATATTGTCAATTTATGCAATCCAGTTTTTCTGGGTGCCTCAGTTGCTCTTTAAAAAATCCCTCAAAGGAATCAAGTTGTTGCTTCATATCACAACTGAATTATCTCATCTAGTGTCCCTTTTTTTGTACAGTTTGTACTATGTTAACATGAATTTCCAACAAGAATCTAAGCTATTTTTTTGCCGCTCATAAACACGTAACACATAAGAACAAACAAGCAGCTCAAGTGAATTAAACACAATGTTATACGATCTTACACAAAGCTGTAAACATGGATGAAGGCCAAGATGAAGAAATTCTCAGGGATTTATTCAACTGCCCTAAAGTAGAGGGATAGAGAGGTGTTCACTGCAGTGCTGAGGACAGGGTTTCAGTGAGAAGCTTTTACACTCACACAAGACTTGAAAAAAACGGGGTAGGTGTCACTGAAATTCCCTTCTAAATGAAAAGAAAACATGTTTTTGAATTTTCTTTCTCCTAATTTAGAGCTAAAGGGAGCAGTTGAGTATTTGAAATGGGTAATCATCAACACATTTGATAATCTTTTAAATATTTAGGGAATTGTTCAAGCCAAAACACCATGGATTCCATGGTCCCGTCTAATTCAATGCAAAAACCTGTTGTTTATTTCTCTTTCGTAATATTGTTAATGGAAAGCCTTCGGATTCTGAACCATAACTCAGGGGAAACAAGCACTTTTATGGACGAAACAATTAATTAAGAAAACATTCAACAGAAAAGCCAGTAATAAAATTAAACATCAGATCTGGCTTTAATGTGAAACAAATGACAGAACTGTAACTGATCCCAGGCTTTCCTCTCGCGTCCCACCACGGACTGCTCGGAGGTCGGGCAGATCAACACACTGTAGCGGTGGAATGAATGTAGTTCTGTGTATGGAAAGACATCATTCTTTTTAACCAGGCTTATTGTATGTACACAAGCATTTTGCCTGTTGGAGTCTTTCAATGCTTTTTTATAGACTTGATGATGGACCGACAGTTTTCAGCTGGCAGACTTCAGCACTTACTTATTTTCTGGTCCTGTCGTTGGTAGGAATGGGATCGTGGTTTTAAGCTTAAACTTAGAATGAGTGCTGTGCTTACAACAATACGTGATTGTATGTGTAACGGACCGAAGGTACAGTGAAGGCTGGGGTGTCTGTCGCCCTGAAGTCTTCCTGGTTGACCTAACTGTGAACTCTTGGGTTTTTTTTATGGAGGGACTCTTCCACACAGAGAACATGAAAGAAGCAAGAGAGATGTTTCTTCATTTTTTCTTTCACTGTGTTTCTGTAATCCTTGTTTACAAGGTGCTTTTTATAGATTTTTCCAGTGACTTAGTCCCAATGAGTCATTTAACCTTCTAGATGTTTTGTATTTCTGATTTGGCGTGTGAAATTATAGCTCATATATTCTATTTACTTACAGTATAATCATCTAAAAAGGGGTGGTTTACAAATGGGTTTTCTCGTGTTTTTCCAATTAACAACTTACTTCTGTGCCTGTGTATCTGAGCAGTCAGGTTGTAACAGAGACCTGTATGTACACATTAAATTTAAATCTGATTTCAGAAAAAAAACAAACAAACAAACAAAAATAACCAAAACACCAGGTCCACATACTGTATCTGTTTTTACAACTAAGGGCATGAACCGGTCATTGACTCACCGCAACTGTTAGTTGGTTTGTTTATTTGTCAGCAGGATTACACAAAAAGTTCTGTACTGATCTTCCCCTAACTTGGTGTAGCGATGGGCGTGGGCCGGGGAAGAACTCCAGCTTAAGGGGCGGATTCAGGAATTTTGTTTACCGCTTTCCTTAACATATATTTTATGGTATGTTTGTGTGGTATGCTCTCTACTCAGTGCCATTCTTGTTTGCAGCTGCAATGACAAAAATGGCACATGAGGATCGTTAAGTTTTAATTACGAATAATCATATAGTTATGTACTCTAAACTAACGATCCAGTCTGTCAAAATGTCAATCAGAGTTTCTCTATTTCTACTACTACCACTATCTATCAAGACTTTTAACACTGTATTTACTAATACTTATCACACTTTTCAGAGGGTTGATGTCCTATTTGGAGGGAGACTCTCCCTGTGGATTCACACATTATAACCTGCATTCCTTACCTCCAGTCTTGCCTTAAGGTGTTTTGTGGCCCAGATCTCAGGTAGATGTGAACAACAGGTCTTTTTGTGAATTTGTTCTCTTGACCCGAATAAGTAAATGATAGATCGGATCTGTGCGGTAACTCTTAAAGTCGACAAAAAAGAAAAGCAGAGGGAACTTTTGTCTCGTAATCAAAATGTAGAACCATAACTCCTCCATTTTGTACAATATAGAGAACAGGAACAGCAAGAACCTTAGAGAGTAGTGTTTGAATTCAGCGTTTAAAGCATAAAAAAAACTCAAGCTTTGAAACAAAAGAAAAGTACAATGTAACATACTGATCTGGATGCAAATTTTGTTAAAGCCAAAACATGTTTGTTGTCACTCTTTAGTTGTTCTAACAACAAATCTGGGAAAGTCTGAAGGATAATCAACTCAGCACTGTGTTCCAAGAAGTCTCTACAACCCCCCCCCCCCCCCCCCCCCATGCATGAAGAAAAACCACAACTTGACAAAAACTGTCTTTGACCAACAGCAGCCATTTCCTCTGAAGTCTTTGTTCATTGATAAATTAAGTTAACAAAATCACATGGCCCAGTTGGAGACAAATGGAGACAAAGTCCCAATCACTAATTACATTTCTGAGGCTGCAGTGAAAAGCAAAGCGGTTGCAGGGCAAGCAGAGGAGTTTCCCAAAACTGTTGCCACAGAGCTGTAAACTGAGAACTTTATCCTTGTAAATTAAATGTACTGTAAGTCAGCTATTTGGGGGAAGGATAAGCTTGTTGTAGATTAGTCTCGGGTCATGATGACATTTTCAGCAAGGAGCCTGTTTGCAGGAATCCTGTCATTGGGGAAAATATTATAAAGTGGTTTGGATGTGCACTCCGTAGACAAGTATCTATTGCATGTTCATCTGTTCTGAAAGTGAGGTTTCTTCTCGGCTGCTCTCCGTTTGTCGCTGTATATGGTACAACTGTTTAATCCTGGGAAAAATTTGCACTTTTGGGACCATGTAAATAAACCTGACTACCTTAAAAGCTGTACATCTCAATTTTATTGAGTTGTGGTCCAGAAATCCTTGACGGGCCGTTGAACACTTTGGCTGATCAGACCACCAGACACACACAGAAACACCCAGGGCTTCATGGTCAGTTTTGACCCTGCCGCTGACAAGCGAGGGCAAATCACATTGCGCCAGAGATAGCATCACCGACCAATCAATTTGCACATATCAGCTCACCTCATCTACATGGGACAACGTCAGCTCCAACAAGTCAGAGATTTTTACCATGTATGCATTTCTTTTTTTTAGCATTGATTCGTTGAAATGTCTCTATGGTGACACATAAACACACAAACACACACGCACACACACACACACACACACACACACACACACACACACACACACACACGTGCACACACAAGCAGCTGATGGCCTTCCTCATATAAATGAAGAAGTATCTGGATATTACATTATCTTTTTTTTGTGTTAAATGCCAAAAACGTCAAACTCTGGTCCTATTTGTAAGGGATTAAGAGTGCAAGCAAGCATACTCTGCATAGAAAACACTTCCCTTTTTTCAACCAACTGACGTTACATCTCTCCATAGTGTAAAATGCTGCTGTCCTTCTGAACCACAAGCAAGTGAAATCCTTAGAGATTTAACCCAAACACACACCTCTTTATGTCTGTTTCAGCTCAGCCATTATTATCTTCAGTTATCACTATTCAGGATCTAGTTGGGTTTTTTGCTGACTCGCCATAGTCTTGCTGACAATGACTGCGTGGTTCATCGAGTTGTATCTTTGAGGCTGCCATCCATAGTGATTGGACAAGTCCAACGATGACTTAGTCAGAGCAAACTGTCTTTACCAATAGGTGCAAAATAAGCATAATTACTTCTTGAAAATGATGACGAAGAACACAGAAACTGACGTAGTCTTTGCCTTGATTGTGACAGCAAAAGTGAGTGAGATTTTACACCTGAAGTTGCATAATGTGCTTATTAATCTTGTAACACTATAAGTGTGCTACGAAATGTAGAGATTAGAAGCTAATCAAAAGAGAGTTACACTATAACCAAATAACAATATAACAGGCAAAAGATGATAATTAGAATAGAAATAAAAATTGGAATAAAGGAAAAAGAAATATAAGAAATATAAGATATAACAACAAAAAATGATAAAATAACATGGTATGAGTAAGGGAATTTTGGCCTAGTTTGTAGATGGGTTATGCAATTTTCTCAATATGTTAAAATGTCAAAAACTCAGATGTTTATGATATGCACTTGAAGTCCAACCATTATGCTGACAACATAGTTGGCCCCCAATTAAAAAACAAAAAATTCAATTTTTTTTTTTTTTTTTTTAGTATGAGGTGTTCCACCTTACTTTCAGCATTTAATCAGGCTCTTATGATGCTTTATCTGTTAAGAGAAAAAGAGAAATGTAAGATCTTTAGCTCCACTTTCACACGATCTCACATCTGCCTTTCTACTCTATGTACTTTTTTGTGGCCTTTTTCAAAAATACATTTTCATACTTCTTTTTTTAACTTGACCCTGGATACAATGGTATCTGTTATTTGCTGTTTTTACCATGTCTGTAAAGCACATTGATTCACAGTAATAATCTGTTTTGGGCAACTGTGGTCAGCTAACAGTCAACAGACCAAAGATTCATGATTCCAAACTGCCTCTATCTTGTAACTGAGCTGTCTTGCTTTGTAATTCTTCATATCTTTAAAGCCGTAAAGACTTTACTTTGATTGATTTTCACCCTCCAATGAAAATCAAATTTTTTAACCTAGTTCAGACTTCCATATAGTGTTTTTTTATGATACAAGACATATATGAGAGGACTAAGAATCAATCCTGTCAATTTATGGGGTTGGGCTTAAGAATCCTGGAATCTCCAGTAAAGAGACTGAGAGTTTGTATTAGCACAGCCACTAATGCTGTGTAAATCCCTGCCAGTTACACACTAACAAGCCAACAAACAAACAAAAAAGAGATGTGAACTCAGCAACTTTGGTGGACAACAGACTTGGACATGTATGGCTGAGTTGCTCCGATGTTCCTAACAATAGCCATCTTGAGCTGTGCTGCTCTTTCACCAGTCAACCTAGCGCAAGCAGCAGATGTAGGGGGCGCGTGGCCTTTGATATTTGCATAGCGCAGATGTGCTTCCAGCCCCTTTTCAGAGTTTTTTTTTTTCTTTTTATGTGAGAAAACCTTGTTAAACAAAAATGCTAATTATAGCAATTATAATGATATCATAAATATGAATAGAATAACAACAATTATAATTATAGACCTGAGTGTTTTTACATAGTTTAAAATCCGTGTGGAGGGGAAATTTAAAGTAGCATCAGTCAGACTTATCAGGACACGTTTGGCATCACTGTTACCTGTTTCTTCTCTAGATAAAACGAAACACAAAACCTACCCAGTGAGGACACGTCTGAGCAGAGAAGACTCTGCAAGGTTGGTGGGAGGATGTCAGTTGTCCTGATTCTTTTTCTTTTTTTTTCTATTTTACGTTTATTATTGGTATCAGCCTACATTCCAAACAGATCACAACAAGACTGGAGGGAACAGTGGCAGACAAACCAAAACAAGACAGAGTTGCTTTTCCTTCAGGGCTGAGGCGTCTGAATGAGAGGGCATATCATTGGATTGTTTTCAAAGACATCATAAGGCTTTATTGTGCCCTGTTTTAGAGGGAATTTTAGACAGCTTGTTGTGTGTTGAGCGTGCAGATTCGTCCATATGTTTTGACAAAATAGCTTACTCCAGCCTATTTTCTTGTTTTGAAATTCTTGGTGTTTTTTCTTCATGTGGGTCTGCGTAATATACACTGTGAAAACAAAGCATGTTTTTTTGTTCTTTGAAGTAAATAAGCCAGCTGTTTTAAAGGCGAAGAGGCAGCCGAAAGAAGTCAACTGCTGAAGGACCTGTTGATACTGTATGTCCTTTATAGTCAGACACTGAAGTCTGAGAGGTCGCGATCGCGGTCGCTTGCTTGTTGTGTTTAAATTCTACATTTTAATCTTATACAATAAGCTCTTCATTATTTCCTTGAATAAGAAATGTAAATGGACAAACTTAGAACGGATGTTTTGCCAAACACATTTCAGGAAATATTCAGTCCTGCTCTCACAATCTTTGGAGGATGTCTCCTTTCTGTGCGTGATATGTGGGTTATTCAAAATCAATTGCGTGGCATGAATATTAATCCTTTGATGTAAACACCAAGCTGATGATCTGACCAATGAAATGTTTCTTTTGGCCATGTGACACCCACATGTCTCTCTTTCCTGCTTGGACGTGGGCGATGTGATGTCAGGACATCAGCGCTGGCTCAGATAAACGCCTCCTTGGTGGAGGGGCGGGGGGGGATCAGCTTGCAACTCCTTTCCATTCCCAAGACTTCATGGAAATCAGTGTAACTTCAGAGGGGTCACAGAGCAGACAGCAACAAGCTCCATGCCAAGCTACTCCCAAGAATATTTTGGAAGGGGAAAAAATACCATGCAGGAACAGACAAACATCCCAAACAACATGCAAAAAGAACAGCTTTGTTTATGTCTGCTCCTCCCCGGTTGTAATTCAGGGTTCTACAAAATCTGCTAGTTGCTTTGCGTTGATTATGATCTGTTTCTCTTTTTTTTTTAGGGCTCTGCAAAGCTCTTTGTTTGTGAATCCTCCTCAGAACAATGGAGGCTCCACACAGAGCCCAAAATGCATGACGTAATGAATATTAACAAATAGATCAAATTCTTTAGTAGCTTGAGGTGGGATCATCATGAATCACGGCTTATCAGATATCTTATCAGATGTAAAATAAAAAAGTGATGACCTAAAAGTCTAGTACTTCTGAAATAAACACCTCCCTAACACCTAACAGGCATATCTGGATCAGGTATCATTTATTAGTTTACCAGCCTATGGCAAGTGAGCCAGAAAGTTTATTTTAGACTCTATTATTGACAATAAATTACTGCAGCACTGATGTTCCATGTATGAAGGGAAAGATTTAGTGAATTTTCTTTAGTTCTAGTATGAGGTTTTCAGAGAGCTGAATGAATGCATTAGAATTTGACCTAATATGTCTCGTCAGGTATAATTTGTAGACATATACAGACATATACTTAACATAATTCATCAAACTCGATAACTTTAAACAATAAAATGTGGCAAAAAGACATATCTACAATATATCTCTAAGGCCTATATATAACTACAAGGAGTAGTCCAAATACAGCAATAGTGGCATTATAGCTTATTTTGAAGATCCATGCAATCCATTCTGGATATTGAAGTATTATCCAGTACCTTTTTAGTGTCACTGCAGTTCCATGAAAACCATGTATCTTCATTTCACTTTTTCATTAGCTAAAAAAAAAAAAAATGGTTTCAGCTGCTTTCATCTGTGAGGCAATCCATCACTCAGATAATCCAAAAGTTTTTTCAATGGTTTATTTATCTCAAGAAGCAGGAGAATTTTCTAAACCCAAAAGCAAACACTTAATTTGAATTCAAAGTCATTCAGTTTGCATGGTGCAGATGCATGTTTTCACTGGACAGCAACATAAATTTGAAGTTGGAATAAAGATTATAACAATATTTTTTAAATGTTTTTCCGATACAATTTTTTTAGTGGTATCAAGTGAACCATGAGTAGTTTCAGTGAGCTCAGGCTGTGGCTACCTGTTAAAATACACAGGGAACTGGTCATATAGTGTGAATGTATTCCCTCTGTGTTATATGTGTAGAAGGCATATGCAAGCTATTTCCCCTCCCATATGACGGTGCACGTGGCCCGGTTGTTTGGTTGGGAGAGCTGGCTGCCTGCCAGCAGCGAGAAAACCTTCTCTTCCATAATGTGACAAAATTGAAAGCAGCACTCTGAAATGTATTTTTCTTGGAAAGCCTGCAAGATTAGCACATACTGTAGCTTTCTTCAAGCTGCAGAGCAGGAAAACAATAGCAGGGGTAAGCTGATGGGACAAATAACTTCTGACTTGAACATATTGCCCAATCATCTTCCTTTCCAGACCAGAAAGAACACTATGTCCCATGAATGCAAAACAAGTCAGATGTAAATACCCCTAAAGAAGGGGGAAAAGGGGATGTGGCAAAGCAAGGTATCAGATATCATGGATAATGCTGAAATGCTCAGAGGGAGGAGGAGGTTTGAGATAAGCTCAGGCCTCCAACAGACGCGACTCCCTTGCAGTTTTTTCTCTTCCAGCCAAAGCAGAGATATCCATATCCATGCCACCACAGGTTTCACATTTACTTTACATTACACATTTTTTATTTTCAAATTATTGATGGGCTGAAAGCAACTGAGCCGACAAGGACCTTTGCTGCAACACACTTTGATGGAGGACGTTTTTAGAGAAAGATTGGTTGGACAGTATCTCTAATGCTGATGCAGTAGTTCCATCAGAGTAATGCGTCAAATCTGCTGATACTAAACAGCAGCTGAAACACTCAGCACGGTATTTAATCAAATTTACACTGCTGTATCAAGCTGGCCTCTCTATTCTGGGAGGGGAGAGATTTTTTTTTTACACGACACAGACTGGATGTGTCATCTCAGTTACATAGAAGATTAGTAACTGAAATCTCCTCACATTTTTTCATTCTTACAAGTGGGTTTCTGTATCAGCTTGTTAAAATCCTGCCTCCTCTTGGCCTTTTTGTTCCCCATCATCATCACTGCTGACAAGAACACTGAGTTTTTATTTATCATCATATAATTACTATACAAGTCAGTGTGCAAGGGTTTTTTTTCATGTGATGCACAGTATCATAGAGAATGAGTGCAAATTCTTTTCTGCCTATGTCCCAACAGTCAGCAGCATTTGTGCAAAGGCTGACATGAACTAGAAGCAATTAGTCTGAGATGCATGGAAAAAGCAAAACTGAAATGGAAATTGCTCAGAAAATTAATCTGAAAATAAAGATAAATTCATACTCTAAATACCCAAATAATATGAAAAGTATAACAATTATTTTCTAAATGTGGATGTAAAAGAACTTCTCATGTATGGACACAACTATTCGTCACTGAAAGATGATTGTTTCCCTTTTTCTGGTTCTTTTGGGGAAAAAAAATGAAATCTAAAATCTTCATTTGTTTGTGAAGCAACATCCTGGTTAAAAGTTATCAGGTCCAATGCTCCATGTGGACCTTAGTGGTGAACCTTAGTGGTGAACATTAGTGGTGAAGTTGGCCACATACTGATAAAAGCATTATTATGATGTTAATATTCCTGTTTTTGTTTTTTGTTTGTTGTTTGTTTGTTTTTTACAAACACCAGTCAGTTTAAAACCCATCCCACTGTCTCATTTGCAAGTATGTATGCTTTTCTTCATGCAGAGAGAAGTTCTATTTCAAATTTTTTAACACTTTTTTTTCATCTGCATGACAAATGTTATTCTTTTACTTCCTGTATTCAAATATAGTACTTGTGTGCAACTTTGTGATACTTGTATGTTACTTGAGTATTTGTATTTGATGCTACTTCACTCTTCTGCACCGCAGCAAAATAGGAAATATCAAACTTTCTACTCCACTATATTTAACAGCTATAGTCACCTGTTATTTTTCTTCTTAAAATTTTACAGACAAAATATGATGCTCTGTTATCGATTTAACTGCTAACAGTAGCTTCACCTCGACCGGCGACGATCTTAAAGTAAAGCTTATATGTTGAATCTGTAATATCTTGATAACAGACTGACTGGGGGCATACTGGTTCTATAGCTTACTGTATTCCTGCATGCTGCCGTTGGTATGTAAATGTTATTGTGAGTGCAAACTGATTCAGCCTGTCTGAGACTTGTTGTTGCCCCACCATGAGAAACTCCTTGTTTGGAGTGATCTGATCTGCTGAGGGGAGGTGTGAGTCCCTGAAGGGAAAGACATGGCCTGTGGTTGGCTGAGACTTAAGGGGTCGATGTTAAACTGCCCTGCCTGTGGTCAACAAGAGCTGATGGAAAGCAGAGTGACACATAAAACCATCAGAAGCACTTTAAAGTTTTATTGTTGAGAGACACAGAATTTCTAGCATTTATTGGTTGCATTAAGGAGACACAGGGGTTATTGTGTTATTGTTTGTTCTGTTTGTTTGTTTGTTTTTATGCAGCTAACAAGGATGTTAACGATAACTGACAGTTTCTGCTGCAGAGTTAACATGCAGTGAGGACGCGGCTAGCCAGCTGCAGACAGTGATACTCATAACGCTCCTGCTACTATAGCTAACACCACACCGGCACCGTGTCTTAACAGTAATTAATGTCAGTAGGGCAGTAATTTAACATCACCAGGCACAGAATGTCATAACTGATTGCTAAGTGACCAGTTGGGATTAGCTACCAACCACAAGCAAAGAGGACCAAACAATACCGACTTATTGCTTCTGTGAAACATAGCAAAACTAATGTTTTACACACCTGCCGGTCAGAAAAGGAGCAACCTCCACATCCACCTTCAGTTTCTCCAGCGGTGGAAAACCATTTGAAAACCTTTAAAAATATGCTAATTTTTTCAAAACAAAGGCATTTAATCATTAGCCTGAATTGCTGAATACTAAATTCACTTCATCGCCCTTAGTACTAAATGTAATAATTATATCGAGTATGTTTACTACCTTGCAGTACCTTTCACCAAGTAACAACATCCTAGTGTGGAAATTATTTTAATTTAGCGGAAAGTTTTCCATTACAAGGTCATACGTCGAGACAGACATCTGAGCTCCTTTGGTACTGGGGCAAACAAGACTTCCTTTAAACTGATATTAAATCTACCTTGTAACATTGCATCATGGAAATGTATGGCTGTAGTGAAATTTTTGCTTTGTAAACAGCGTCACGTGAAATTGGTTGGCTCCATATGGTGCAAAGAGGGAAATATACTGTGGCTGGGTAGCACTGCATGACAATCTTGTGCCTTAATCAGTTTAATCAAAATATATTCAGATGCCTTTTGACACTATCTGTCTATCTATCTATCTATCTATCTATCTATCTATCTATCTATCTATCTATCTATCTATCTATCTATCTATCTATCTATCTATCTATCTATCTATCTATCTATCTATCTATCTATCTATGTCTGTCTGTCTGTCCATCTATCTATCTATCTATCTATCTATCTATCTATCTATCTATCTATCTATCTATCTATCTATCTATCTATCTATCTATCTGTCTATCTATCTGTCTGTCTGTCTGTCTATCTGTCTGTCTGTCTGTCTGTCTGTCTGTCTGTCTTATCTATCTATCTATCTATCTGAACTGAATTTGTGTTGCTGCAGTGGATTTCAAATTCCAGATCATCCATGCTTTGTTAAATGGTTGTCAGGGGACGTCATGCCTCTGTAGTTTATGTAAAGAAGATTTTTTTTTTTTTTGGTCTGGCAGTGGCTCAATCAATGAGCCACAGTCTTGTTTTTTTCCACAGTCTAATGATTTAATTTAGTATAAGAGGAGATAGACTCAGTTTCTAACCTTTACTTATTTATTTTTCTGACCATGATGTTGAGTTAAGCTATCCTGGAACTAAATGGCTTTCATTACTTTCTCCATGCTGCACATGCACCAAAAATAAGTCCATTTAATTAATTATTTAGAAATGTGTGTTTGTCAATACATATATATATATATATAGGTATGTATATCACAATATAATGTATTTTGAAAGCAGATATGAGTGTCAACAACTGTTACTCCTCCTGTAGGCACATAAGTCCAGGCTGGTGTATTATCAGATAACAAAATGACAGTGTAGAAAAACACTTTTGCCATAATCTAAAATGATATATGTCATTATTTATCATTATTATCAACAACGTCTTGAAAGGAGAGGATGTTGTTGATAAACAAAGTAAAATTAATAAACACTTAAAATATCCTTACAGCCACATAGAATTACATGGTTAAGTGTTTTCATACTGTTTGTAAATGCTAAATAGGGGGACTCAGAGTAAAGAGCTACCAAGAAAACCTATTTTTCTCGCATCTTCTGGCTGACTGCCAGATTACCCCGTTGACTACGATGTACCACATAGGTCAGTTTGTGGTTAACTTTATCTTGTTGTCACACCAGTTATAAATGTTACATAACACATGCAACAAAGTGAACCCAGAAGCCAACTCTGTGTGTTTCTTAATCATGTTCACTTCTCACAGCTCATTCTCTTATGGTCGTCCCTCGAGAGGAAGGGCTATCCTGGGTTCTGACGTCAGGCTTTATGGGTAAGTAAACAAAGATTAATTGAGGGAAGAGCCCCAGTGTAAACAGAGCTGTTGTCACTGTCAATAGGATTTGGATTAGGAGATAAACATAGTCTTAGGTCAAGTTTGAAAATTCAAGATGAAGAATGGGAGCGGGAGAATGAGATTTGGTGTAGTGTATCCTCTTTTCCCATAGTGATTCAGTGTGATGGGAACTGACTCAGCGAGGAATCACCTTCCAGTTTCTCCCCTGAGACATGTTCATTTTATCACCAAAGAGACACCTGATCATCCAGTTTCACAATTTAACTCAAAGTTTTGGCGTGATGATCTTTCATGAAACTGTTACCTGAGACAAAAAACATTAGGTACTACCAGCATTCAAGGATTATGTTACAGAACCGTAGACTGGAAATGTGAAACAACTGAACGACCTGGACCCATCATTTTCACCAACTCAGAGCTTTAACCAACAATTAAATTTAGCATAGATAAAACAGCCTGGTTACAGTAAAGTTTAAATTTTGGTTATTGTGGTTGATGTTCAAGGCAGAAAGTAAATGTCTCTATCTCTGTTTATCTTCTCTATACACACATTTTTCTATGACCATTTCTACTGATATGTCAGATTCTTCTTGTCATGTCTGATCCTAATGAACAGAGCACTTTACTTGCGTTGTTATACCCTTTGGTAATTCTAGGAAGTTGGGGGGGTGTTCTTCTTCCAAAGAAAGTGTGCTCTAAAACAAAAAGTGGAAATGAACAGGATTGTGAAAAAAATCAATAGTTTTAGGATACAGTGACTACTTTCCTATGTACATGCTTCCCCTGGATTAGGCTTTGTTTAAGTGCACTGAGCGAAGAAGTCTTGGGTTTATGTTTTGTGTACATTGTGCAGATTGACTGACAATTTTAATCTCAGATTTTTCATAGATAAATGGAACCGTTTCTGTTTTTATATAAATGCCCCAACGCCTAAGAAATAAACAAGACAAATGTAAACAAATGTATTGGTCTCAAGTGTGATGCTGTGTCTGGTTTCTACAGTCTACTCTTATTCCCAAATGATGCTACTACAGTTCCTCCCCCGTGTCTCCTTACTGTGTCCTTTCCCACAGAAAAATTATTTATTGCTGCTGTGACCTAAAGTTAAGAGAAGCAGGTTCTTGGTTTTGATTTCCTTGTTCGTGTCATTCGGTCTCATTGTGGGCTGTCTGGGTTGCAAAAGAAATCCAAGAGTCATCAAAACATTTACTCTGAATATTTATGTTAAGGGAGAATCATCTTGAGTAACTGATTTATATTAATGGTCTTTGCTCTTTTCCACAACTAGCCAACTTGTTTGGCTTTGATAGGCATTTTTTTTCCCCTCAAAAGCTATACTTGATGAAGGAAGGAATCTCATAATTTTTGCCTATGAGAGGAAACGCATCCACTGCAATAGGCAACCACCTTCTGTGTTTGACTCCAACTTCTGTATGAGGCTAAAGGTAGCCTTATTGAAAGCTGTTTGATCATCATGAATCCACAGAAATCCTCCAATAACCAGTTTAATATGAAAGACTTTTTTTCTTTCGGTCTAGTTTTTCAAGAAACTGGCACTACATTAAAGAAAGTTCTCCACATAGCTGAAAAAAATATATATTTCCCACTCACTTTAGACAAATCGCATTAGTTTAAGTTTGCGTTACTTTACCCATCAGGTAAACAGGGCTCAATTTCATTAACTTTTGCTAAGCTATATTCATATGTTACACCTCATTTAGTTGAGTGAAAATATAATAATTTAGGAAAAACTATTACATTTCAGAAAAGAACTGCCTTAAAGTTAATCCCTGGAGTTAATAGTTTGTTCTTATGTAGCTGTATTTCATTGGTTACAGATACATATATTTTGTGTTAGATATCTGCCCATAAGTGTCCCTGACTCATGATTCAGTTTTTACGTGCATATGTGGAGCTGTGCACTGGCTTGCACAGATGTATTCCCAGCCAAGTTCAGTGTGTCACTGGGACGTTCTGAAGAAAAGCTGTGTGAGGTTGAGTGTGTAGACATGTCACCAGGATCACAGTGCTGACAAAAGGTGTTTTTTTAAGGCTTTGTTCATTCTTTAGCTGAACATTTCCGAGTCTTCAATCTCTTTTTTCCTGTCATGTGACTCAGGTCTTTGTGAGCTTCTTAATAAGTAACACCCTTTTAATTTGAAAATCTAAAACTTTCCGGGCCTCAATGTACTAATGTTGCATATTTAAAATGCAAAGATCTAATTTTCTCTTTTGTGACAACAAATTAGTTTTAGGAGAAACATAATTCCACATAAATTATTATATAAAATTGCATGCAATTTTTTTTAATGTTTCTAATTAACATACTGTTTATGGCAATTTGCAAAATGTTCTTACCAAACATATCTGCAAAATGTTCACCGACATTAACATTATTATCAACGATTTTTCAGTTGTTTTCCTTACCATGTCGGCTCATAGCAATTAAAAAATGATGAAATCTTGTGTTTTGGAATTCAAAGGACTTGCAAGATTAGAGATTGTGCTTTGATCAAGTCTACCAGTAAGAAAGGCAGGATAGCTGCTGTTATGAAATAGCTAATGTGATCCAAAGAAGGAAACAAACTGCCACATTTGGAAAGAAGACTGGACCGATAGACCCTTCTCACAAACACCGCCCAAACATGGGTGGGTTTCCAAGGTATACCTCAAGTCCACTACCTCTGACTCTCTTTGTGATAGTACTATACTTAGGAACAATCACACAGTGCAGTTATGGATGTCTTTGATATCCTCAGGTTATCCTTGATATAAAGACTGAGGCTGTGTGTGCACCATTTAGAGGTTGGGCTGCAGGTTATTATTACAGCAATAAAAGACCTTTTATGGTCAGGGCCTGGCCTTTGCACCTCTTTAATGTTAACTTAAAGTCACTGTTACATAACTGTATTGCTGTATATGATCAAGAATCCCTTGAAGTCCTTTTCACTGGGCTGCTTTTTGTTTTGTTTTCTCTATATGACCTGTCTCAGGTGCTTTCCAGCCCATGGGAGGGACGCGGGTTGTAAAAGTCAGACGTGACCTGACAACAGTCAACCATAAAGTTGACTGGTGTGTGAAATCTAAACAGCCCGTGGAGGCAGGAAAAAGAGAAAGTGAGATAAAGAAAGAGAAAGCAGAGGATTTAAATGGTCCCTGTATCAATGTCCGTGCCCTGAGGGCAAACATATCTTGTGGGTTGTTTTTTTTTTTAAGTTTCTTTTATTTATTTTTTTTTTTATCAATTTGCAAACCACACGCTCTATTTATAGATAGAGTCTGAACAGAGGACGTGCTTACTGTGACCTGACTCTGACTTTCATTGGCGGCTTAAACATGTGAGTTTAGGAGGATAAGAGCCTTGTTAGCCGTACATTTTGTTCTCTTCTCACAGCTTCTCTCGACAAGAGGAAGTAAACACACGCCGTGCCAGCTTTAGCGAGTCAGCAGAAATGAAGGTGCTATGAGTTGGTTGAGGATAGGCAGAATTTTGTCATGTATCTCTTCCACAGTTGTCTGTCATGTCTTGTCATATAGCACTATTACTACCCTTTCAGGATGAAAGAGACATAAAAAGTTAGGGGTCTCAGAGAATAAATGCACTGCCACTGCCAGTCTAAACATCAGTTGCTCTTCCTGGTTTTGTAAATACATTTATTTATTTATTTTTTTAATATGACTCCCATCTTTAAAGCTGCACCAGTGTTTTAGCCACGTTAACGCCATGGCTCCAGGGACTGCAGTGTCAGTCTTTCAGTCGATTGGTCCGCACTGAAATATCCAAACAAGCATGGCATCACAGACACGGGTAAAAGTAGCAGTTTTAAAATTCTTGCTGGCGCAGCGCCTGAGAGGCCGCCGGGCTTCGTCCAGCACGGATCAAAACACAGCACGGACGCTTCGGAAGCGATTCGGATCGACTTAGAGGAAATAAATAAGGGGACAGAGTGTTGTTTGAAATGATGTAACGTTAGCTGACGTGTTTTCCTGCTGAAAGTTTGACCGTGACTGGTCTTGAACGTGGGTTTTGGCAGGCGGCTGCTGGCTCCTCTTTCTGGTTCTGAGTTCTCCCCCTGAACCTTTCAGTGGTCTACTTTCACCCCTGCTCACAGAGCTGTCAGCATGGCTGTAGGCTTGACTGTGTAATCTTAAAGTCATTGCCTGTTGTAAGGAGCCCACAGACATTATCACCGGTTATAAGCATTTCAGATTTACATAGCTCATTGTTTTGGTTTTAGGTTCAGTCCCACCAGTCTCATCAGCCTCGTTTCCAGCTGAGGAGGACATATTTTTTTAGTTCTGATGAAACCAGTGTCCCAAGCTAAACAGCAGAAAGACAAAGTTAGCGACTAGCTAGTGAACAAAATAGATTATTTACCAGACGATGAGACAGATGTTTCCATCAGGAGGGGGCCGAGACCTGAAAGAGAGGTAAAGGAGAGTGATTACTGGCCTTGACTCCTAATGAATACTAATTTTGTCTGCTGGATATGTAAACAGACAACTTTTTGCTGATATGTCTTCCATATCAACTTTATAATGTCAGTGTTATGTTAACTGATGTGTTGAAGTCATTCAGTCAATTTCAGGGAGGAGGTTTTTTGTTTTCTTTTTCTTTTTTTTTTTTTTCACCAAAAGTTTCATTATGCCAGATGGGACATATTTAGATGTTATCACCTTAATTTGACTGAAATAGGAGCTGCTTTTATTAAGATGACCTTTCTAATGTGAGTGTAAACACAACTTGGGGCTGCTATAAGCGTATATTCACAGAAGCACTTACACCTCCCCTTGTGCTTGGACTATTCGTTGTTTTCAGGTGTTCAAGAGGGCAAAGATACAATGAGTCTCTTGTTCTACATCACAAACATTACAAGAAGTTACAGGCAGTGTCAGTGGGTTTGGAAATAAATTATTGTCTCCACACCCACTTTTTCTACATTCAGAGAGATCAAAATGTTTAGACAGACAGACAGGTGACAGAAAACTCTAGATATCAGTGCAGGATTTCGTTTGCCGCCTAACGTTGCATTGAGAGATTCCGTCCTTTGACCCAGTGAGTTAAATCACCGGGATAAATCGCGTACCCACACGAAAACCTGCACTATCTCTCCATGGTTTAGGGCTGCTGCTGTATACAAATAGTCATAAAGTGGCTCTGAAATACTCCTCATGAGTCTTCAGGGGTGCCAACATCACCTTTGAACCTTATCACTGATGTGAGAACATATAGATTGATTGTTACTGTAAAGACTATTCTGGTTTAAAGGCAACAGAGTGAATGTAGATAATGTGTGTTTCTTCCACGTCCCAACTGCTAAGCTGTTAACAGTTTTCACAGATTGGTTAAATCAGATGATAAAGGTCGATGTTAGTTATCCAGTGAACCCACAGTTTTAACCATGCCGCCGGCAGGGAAAACAATTTTGGTCGGACAGTTGATTGGTACAGCCCTTTTGGTCCAGGCTGAAATACTAAAAAAACTGGATGCATCGCTATCATTTTTTGACAGTTTAGTCAACGACATCAAAAGGTCACATTTTCACCTCTCACGTGAAATATCTCAATATCCAATGGGGGAGCTGGCAAAAAAATGGGTTCAGGCCTTCAGACATGAATGGTTCTGACCTTTACTCTAGCTCAGCCATGAGGTCGACTAGTGGATGAATGACAGTTGCGTTTAGTGCAAATATTCATGCCCCCAAATTGTGAAGTGTAACAAATGTGGTGATCCCCTAACTTTTTACGGCACCATGATCAGTTTAAAATTCAAACAAGCCCGATACCTACGGAAATAATAACTCTCCCATCAACAGCTGCTTAGTGCAAATTAGCAAATGTTATCATGCTGGCACTAAAAATAAGATGGTGAAATGATAAACATTATAATTTTGAATATCACCATGTTACCGCTGCCGTTGTGTTCATGTTAGCACACTTACGTTGGCCTCGGAGAGCAGCTAGCACGGCTGCAGACTCTTAGTGTTGCTGGATGTGTGCTTACTACTATTATACCTCCTCTATCTTTTATCCCTTTATACACATTAGCCCTCAGTGGTGAGAGGGTAACAAAAAAGCTGTCACGACAGGAGAAGTGAGCTGTTTTTGTGAAGCATGATTATTCATTGTTACCCCCAGGGGTTTTTTCTTTTTTCCTTTGGTCACGTGCTGCGGTGCTCGTTCCCTTGAATAACACGCCCTCAGACTTCTGGCGAGGAGATGTGACTTTGTGGAATTATGGCCTGCCTGTTACCGATAGACAGGGTTAAACAGAGGACAGCCTCCCTCCCCTCTCATGACCACAGCCCGTTGGACCTCTACCACTACCTTCTTCCCAACCCCCAGCCCAACCCACCCACAGGCTCGCAGCAAACTGCTACTTCAGAGGAAGTCCCGCTGGTCCCGTGTCGGAGGGCAACAAAACAGGCTGTTCTGGGGCCTAACACCCCCCCATCCTCACCTCTCTCCCTCTCTCTCTCTCTCTCTCTTTCTCTCCTTCTCTGTGTTTATCCATCTATGCTCCTGTCCCTCCTCCTGCTCAACTCCCTCCCCGTTTGTTTTAAATTGAAAGGAAAGCTGAAACCTGTTGGGTTTGTTTTTCTCCTTCTCTTGGCCAAGTGCCTGTTTTTAAAGCCCAGGTGTTGGAGAACGGGGAGTCATCTTTCAGAAAAACATGAGGTAGATCCTTCGGTCATGGGGGAGGAATGGAGGAGAGGGAGGCTAATTTTGATGTATCTGTCATCTTTGTACATCTTTGGATTGTTTTCGTCTTCCAAACCGGTTGGACAGTCTATCACTCAAGCAGTCAAAAACACATTCTTCTTTTCTGACTTACTTCGAGTTACAGCAGTTTGTTGTTTTCCACACTTTTCAAGTAACAGTGACCTTTTTTTTTTTAATACAAAAGAGACAGGAATATTCTCCCCCAACATTTGTCCTCCTTCGTTCTCTGAAAGGAAATTTTTATCTCAAAGAGAAAAACATTTCTTTTAATTTATCTGTTGTGCAGCTTTGGTGAAATTATGTTTCCTTAATAAGGAGGGAACAAACGTCCAAACGTCCCAACCACAGAGTCTTTTTGTCTTTCCAGATGGTCACTTTGTCAGATTAGACAGAGTTACTTTACCCTGCCTAGGGACACAGTGCAAATCTGCGCAGTGAACACCGACCAATCGCAACTTGTGATCTTTCATAGGTGGCCAGAGATGCCGGGGACCAACTTCACTGTTGCGCCTCACCCAGCCCCAACCATGCGTGGTTAGGAGCAGTGTATGACCCCAGATTTATGAATGTGCATCTGTTGTTTTCCTCTATGATATATGGAACTGGATAAAAGGAGCTATTGTGACACCAGATGCTCGTTTTTTGTTCCCGACATCACACATCTGTCAGGTCGGATATTGTGTAGTCTGATCCCAGCCTTAGGGAGCTCTCTGAAACTTTTCTTTCCAGCTCTTGTGGGAATATTTTGCCTTTTTGTGTTATGTTATCTTTTTAATGTATTTTAACAGGATCTGCAGGTAAAGACTTTGATCTGAGGGACCTTAATCTAAAATGTTTTAAAACATACACATCTCTACACAAGACGTGAACTTTTTCCCAGAGTTTGCCTTATGATTAAAAGGAGGCTTTTCCTGTAAAATTGTGGGGGACTATTCCTGTGAATATGACAAAGTCTTCTTACGTTACTTCTGCTTCCTTTTTGTCTTAACCCGATATGATGACTATTCTCATCAACCGTATTCCAAACGCTAAACGGACTTCTTTGTGTTGGGAAACTGAAATTGGAAGAGGATATAATTCTGTCACTAATCCATATTGCATCAAATCACTTTGAGATCAGTATCGTGGAGGCAGGTCAGGAAGGGTTTTCCCAACATTTCAGGAACCAACATCTAACTACTTTGATGACATCACACAGAGGATGAATTGGACTTCCCCTTTACTTTCAGCCAGACAAGCCATATTACGTTCATCTCGTGTCATAAGCGTGGGGTGTGGCTCATTAGCCTTTCTCTGTAACAGCTAGTCTGTAAAATAGAAAATGAAAGTGATAGAAAATAAGGCTATATTTTAAATAACTAACATTAATAATCCTTTACATTTTTCCTTTATTATTTAAGGTGTTTCAAAATAACTTTGAAAGACCTGTTATAAATAAGCAAAAGAAACTACAAACACTGATACTGTTTTTTTTATTTGAGGCCTCGAAATATCTGGTACAACCGTCATAGTAGGTCCGTGTCGAATCTTCTCCTCTGGAAAGAGGAAATTCAGCGGGGAATCTTTTGGGGAAACAGAACTAGGAAAACAGATCCAATGCTTGAAGTGCCCCCTGACAACCATCCACCAGGGCCCCATGGGAAACTTTGTCGCCTCCTCCTCCTCTGCTTCTCTGCTCCTCCAGACAAAAGCCCAGCTGGAAAGTCATAAGGTCACTCAGCTGATTTAATCCCCAGCCTGGGTCACATATAAAGACAACACTGGGAAAATGACCAATAGGGGTTAACGTAGATGTCCCGCAGATTGTTTTGACGCTGAGTTTGATCGTTTTTGGCCTGAAATATATTTTTTTTTATCTCAAAGAGAAAAACATTTCTTTTAATTTATCTGTTGTGCAGCTTTGGTGAAATTATGTTTCCTTAATAAGGAGGGAACAAACGTCCAAACGTCCCAACCACAGAGTCTTTTTGTCTTTCCAGATGGTCACTTTGTCAGATTAGACAGAGTTACTTTACCCTGCCTAGGGACACAGTGCAAATCTGCGCAGTGAACACCGACCAATCGCAACTTGTGATCTTTCATAGGTGGCCAGAGATGCCGGGGACCAACTTCACTGTTGCGCCTCACCCAGCCCCAACCATGCGTGGTTAGGAGCAGTGTATGACCCCAGATTTATGAATGTGCATCTGTTGTTTTCCTCTATGATATATGGAACTGGATAAAAGGAGCTATTGTGACACCAGATGCTCGTTTTTTGTTCCCGACATCACACATCTGTCAGGTCGGATATTGTGTAGTCTGATCCCAGCCTTAGGGAGCTCTCTGAAACTTTTCTTTCCAGCTCTTGTGGGAATATTTTGCCTTTTTGTGTTATGTTATCTTTTTAATGTATTTTAACAGGATCTGCAGGTAAAGACTTTGATCTGAGGGACCTTAATCTAAAATGTTTTAAAACATACACATCTCTACACAAGACGTGAACTTTTTCCCAGAGTTTGCCTTATGATTAAAAGGAGGCTTTTCCTGTAAAATTGTGGGGGACTATTCCTGTGAATATGACAAAGTCTTCTTACGTTACTTCTGCTTCCTTTTTGTCTTAACCCGATATGATGACTATTCTCATCAACCGTATTCCAAACGCTAAACGGACTTCTTTGTGTTGGGAAACTGAAATTGGAAGAGGATATAATTCTGTCACTAATCCATATTGCATCAAATCACTTTGAGATCAGTATCGTGGAGGCAGGTCAGGAAGGGTTTTCCCAACATTTCAGGAACCAACATCTAACTACTTTGATGACATCACACAGAGGATGAATTGGACTTCCCCTTTACTTTCAGCCAGACAAGCCATATTACGTTCATCTCGTGTCATAAGCGTGGGGTGTGGCTCATTAGCCTTTCTCTGTAACAGCTAGTCTGTAAAATAGAAAATGAAAGTGATAGAAAATAAGGCTATATTTTAAATAACTAACATTAATAATCCTTTACATTTTTATTATTTAAGGTGTTTCAAAATAACTTTGAAAGACCTGTTATAAATAAGCAAAAGAAACTACAAACACTGATACTGTTTTTTTTATTTGAGGCCTCGAAATATCTGGTACAACCGTCATAGTAGGTCCGTGTCGAATCTTCTCCTCTGGAAAGAGGAAATTCAGCGGGGAATCTTTTGGGGAAACAGAACTAGGAAAACAGATCCAATGCTTGAAGTGCCCCCTGACAACCATCCACCAGGGCCCCATGGGAAACTTTGTCGCCTCCTCCTCCTCTGCTTCTCTGCTCCTCCAGACAAAAGCCCAGCTGGAAAGTCATAAGGTCACTCAGCTGATTTAATCCCCAGCCTGGGTCACATATAAAGACAACACTGGGAAAATGACCAATAGGGGTTAACGTAGATGTCCCGCAGATTGTTTTGACGCTGAGTTTGATCGTTTTTGGCCTGAAATATATTTTTTTTTATCTCAAAGTGGACACCACACAAACAGTAGCTTCAATGGATGACAGTGGAGTTCACAAATTTCATCTATTCTCTGTTTACTGGTCCACAGCACATATTTGTTTTACAACTGACAGTTTTAAAAAAAAATATTTTATCTTTATCTTGATGTTATTGGTGGAATATTATGTTGGGTTTTTTTGAAAATACAATTCCAGTCATTAAATTACTCAAATATAATTATTTATTTATTTACATTCTGTACGATTGTGGCTATTGCTACTTTACATCACTGACTGTAAGTTTCCTTTCCAAACACCATCCATCCTAAAGCTGCAGTCAACCTGCAGGGTGAGCACAGCAATTCATAGAGTTCTGCTGAATCACATCTGTCCTGCATTGCACTTTAACCACACCACACTCATTTTCTGGTCTCTAAAATGTACAGAAATATGTACAACATCCAAGACTTTGCAAAACAACTGTGAGGGATTATGTAAGACATCTGGTCATGCAATACTATAACACAAGCCAGAACAATAATGTAGTGGTGGAGAATAAGATTGGGATGGGGAAAAATAGTTTACTAAAAAAGAGAGGTTAAGAGAAAGACAGATTAAAAAAAACAAAAACATAGGACAAGAAGTGAAAGGGGGAAAGAGTGGTTGTGTTTGAGAGAAAGTTGGAGAGAGGTAGGATGACAGTGTTCGAGATGAAAAAATAATGAGAGAAGGGGGGGGTGTAAACTAATAAATACTGTATATGGAGGCTGAAAAGGGGGAGATTGTGAAAGCAAGGGAGAGGGAGAGATGTGAGATAAAGTCTTAAGTAACAACTATGTTAACTTGTCTTTGGAAAGACTTTAAAAGACACAGCTGCACTCAGATGGCAACTGTGCTTAACCATACACACCTAATAAGGCAAAAATTTCACAAAACTGATATTCAGTAGGAGAGGAAAGACTGAAAGAGACAGACAAAAGTCAAGAACGTAGAGTGAAGAGAAGCAAGATTATTTTATGCACATGTATTTCACGTGTTTGTCAGTTTGCAATGAAAGCAACACGGGGTGGGTGATGCCATGCGCAGACTGAGGCATAACAAGGACTCCCTGTACCTGTAAGCAGTAGAGCATAGGAATGCCTCTGATACAGAAGGCCTATTGTCGGTCTTATCTGATCTGAAATCAGCATAAACCAGCAACCAAAGAAAAAAGACAGGCTGACTTTTGGATGGATGAAGGAATGAGGACAAACAAACAAACTCGGTGACCTACTGTGGGAACACGCTGTATCTGACTGTTGAGTTCTGACAGGTGTATTAACTGAGAGAACATCCTGGGAAGAAAACCTACCAGTTTCCTGTGGCATGTTCAGGTCCTGCAGAGCAGCAATATACCAAAAAAGGAATTACATATTTTAAAGCATAACAAGCGGTATATAATGAAGATAAAGCACATAAAATGTAGGTGTTAATACCAATCAGCATCAGAATTCATAGTATCAAAATATCAGTATTCATTAAATCAAAAGTAAAGATGTAAAAGACTGAAGGTTAACATTTATAGTGTTACAAAAATTTTCAACTTTTGTTCTCTTCTTACTCAACCCCCTCTTCTTTGAATTTGAACTAACATATTCTTTAATGTGACAAATAAATCATGCTCAAAAAACCTGCAGGCATAAATGGTTGACAGCGAGGCTAATATGCATTGCTCTGAGCTGCTTCTTCTCATATTTTCCAAGGGAGCAGAAACAACAGATCTGTGGCTCAGACAAGAATCTCTGCAAGACATCTGCAGAGTCTCCAAACTTAAAAGTTGTAATAATAAAAAAAACAATTACACTGAAAGCATTATGAGTATGGTGCAGTTATGATTGACTTAAACAATAAAACAATATTAAACAATATTAGTTTAAAACTTTCTAAACTTCTCTTTCCAAATCACTTTTTAAACTTTCTAAACTTACTTTCAGCCCATGAAATCTAAAAATAAAAATCAAAAGTTGAGGTGGAAGAGCTGAAGCATGTGTTTTCCATATCGGGACACCATGGGGGGTATCATTCCATCCTTATGTTCACTTACTTAAAACAAAGCCATGCTGAGTTTTAATTGGCTAATCAGGAGCAAATATATCCTGTTGCCAAACCCAGATATATGACCTGGATAAACAAGAGCATGTTAATAGCAAGTTGAAAACTAACAGTGGATGCTTTGTAATCAGAGGGTGAACCAGGTGCAACACACAATCTGTACACTTTGTTGACATAGGAAAGTCACCCACACACACACACACACACACACACACACACACACACACACACACACACACACACACACACACACACACACATCACATTTAATGTTTGATGTGCTGTGATCAAACTATTACGCAGCGACTTGGACATGAACACAGGTGGGTTCTCCTAGTCTGATCCCCTAATGCAGGTCAGATCGCTAAGGCCTCAAATGCCATATCTCTCTATAAGTAAGTACTAAAATATAGGCAAAGCAGATGTAAACATAAATGTGCATATATGAGTGTATATACTCTGTTGCACAGACAGACAGACACACACACACACACAAACAGACAGACACAGACACACAGACACACACACACACACACACACACACACACACACAAACAGACAGATACAGACAGACACACACACACACACACACACACACACACACACACACACACACACAAACAGACGGACACAGAAAGACACACTCACACACACACACAAACAGACGGACACAGACAGACACACACACACACACACACACACACACACACACACAACCACACACACATAAACACACACACACAAATACACACACACAAAACATATGCATCCTGTGATAAGCAAAACCTTTAATGATAATGTGAATTCATGAACAGGCAAGAAGTTAAAAAGTAATACACCAACACGTGCAAAGTAGATCACATGTAGAAATACAGCAGATGGAGTGACAACTGCACATACAAACACATACACAGACACCCAACAAAACCCCCACACACACAAGCTTCCTCTGTGCAGCACCAGCTGTGCTGAGGCTCTAGACATTTAAGTGTAATAACATATGGAGGATGTGCTGTATGCCCCTGTGTGTATTTGTGTGTGTGTGTGTGTCTTTAGTGTGGGCGGCCTATCTGCATGTTTTCTGTTTGTTTGGACTGGTGTGTGTGTCTGTATTCACTTATGTGTGTGTGTTTGGCTTGCATGTGCACAAACTGTAGCTGCAATTCAGTCTGCTTGTCAGCATGTGTGGAAATTTGCTGATCTGAATCCAAGGGCAAGATTCACATTGTCGGAGTGAGCAGGGAGAGATGAGGCCGCTGCAGAAACACAAGTAATAAATACACACAGTGATTTACTGTGAAAATGTGAATGGTTAAACAAAAATTAAAAGGGAAATATGAATACATTAAGAAATGGGTAGCTGCACCAGTAATCAGAATACAGGTAGTGTAGTATAGCTGAATCCAAAATAAGCCTAATGTTGCTTTCCCAGGGTTGTGTAAGTGCTATGTGTGCAGAGCTCAGAAAAACTTCCCGGAAGAAATTCTCCTTAAAAACCCAAGACAACAAACAAAAAGTCGCTCTCTAATGGCACTTGCCTGCAGCAGTCAGCAACAAGAGACCGGCTCCGACCTTCAACCCCTTTACTGCTGTGCTGGTAATAACTGTGATGAGGACATCTAAACTGATTGTATTCAGAGGAAATCAGTCCAAAAAAAACGAACCTCGGGAGAGAAATGCGAAAAAAAAATTCTAGTGTTTAATACTTGGAATAATTAAGCGCATTTTCAATCAGCATATTCTTTCCATGTTATCTCTCCTTGGTGAAATTTGAAAATAGTTATTGTCTTTTAAGGCGACTTCCTGTGTGAATGAGAGACTTGATGTAAATCTGATGCACAATTTGTGTAATTCAAAAGGAAGCAATTTCCCATACACCACATGTTTTGTTTTAGATTCTCATACTCCTGTGCTGACACTTCCACTCCTCACCAGAGCTCATATTAGTTGCACACGTTCACAGTATGCATACTGTCTTTTGATACCATTGTTTTTGCACCTTATAATGTATTTTGCAAATCTGTATATCAGCACAAATTATCATCCTAATGAAAATCATCATAATAATAAATCATTTTATTATTTTATCATAATAAAAATAATTCTATGTAATATATATATATATATATATATTTGATGTGGTTTAAAGATTTCCTGTGGAAATTCCCTGTTGAAGTTGTGAAAATATACACCACAAAAAATAAAATGTTTTCCTCGAGAACGACATGCTCACGCTAATTAAAGAGCTGCAAAACTTTGCAAAATAATGGACAAAACTGCTCTCGGCATCAGCCTCAACAACAAAGAGGAAGTGGAACTGAAAACTGAGTGTGTGTGTGTGTGTGTGTGTGTGTGTTTGTGCGTGTGTTTGTGTGTGTGTGTGCTTGTGTATGTGTGTGGGTGTGTTGCGGTTGTCTGTGTGTGCAACTGTGCCCATGTTTGAGGACGCAGACAGCTGGGAACATTGGGCCCCACCCACTGATACTTTCTCATTGGTGGAGCTGTTGTCAAGGACATTTAACAAAAAAACAAGTTGCTGCTTAGCCAATCATGACAGAGCTAGAATTTGCACGTACATGCCACCGCATCTTATCCGAGGTGATGTCTCATGGCCCTTTAATACACCAGACTGCAGAGTAAGTTTAAATGGCCTGATGTGACAAGCACAAGTACAAAAACAAAACGGAAAAGGAAAAAAAAAAAAGTCTTAGAGGTGTGTGTGTTTAGCAGTCTGAATGACAGTTGGCCTACTTACAGGCTCGTTTATATATGCTCATTAATTATTTTAGAGACCCAAAACTGGAGAAGGCCCCTTAAAAATTCCAGGATTGTTGTATTTAAAAATCACAACAAGGACTAGAAAAAAATTTTCTCTCAGTGCGAGGCCAGCAATCCTTGCCCTGGTCCTGTATTCAGAAGTCTACTAAAAGCGATAAGTCTAGTCTGTCTGTGCGCAATATGCTCTTAAGCGTGACGGTCTATTGATTTTTGTGCTTAATTGAGACATGATAGGCTTTTGCTGGGTGTAGCATGCCCTTTCTCCCTGACCTCACTGCTGCAAACAGATTCCTTCCTGAAGCAATGTCAGTGCATGTGTGGTGGGAGAAAAAAAAAATCTACTGTCCTCAATCAAAACTGCATTGAGAGGTTCAGATAAAGTAAATGTGAGACTTTAACAAAGACTCTAACTTTGTAAGACAGCAACCTTGTTTGTTTCCCTTCAGTTTAGCTAATTTTTACACAAAAAACTACCTTCACTTTATATTGCTTGGAATACCAAGTACAAATACAGGAATTAATAAAACTTTCAGTATAAAGTAGATATAGGTGTGTGACTGTTTTTATTAAGATGTAACATGTGAATGTATTATTTAACCTATTTAACCTATTATTTAAACTTTTTAAGAGTAGGTTTTTATTAATGCACAATAAAAGTGAAATGAAAAAGTCTTCGGGCCAAAATGTCTGTTATTTCTTTCCTTTCACTTCGATAGTAAAAATGTTGATGGTACTTTTTGTGCCTTTGGACCAGTTAAGTGAGTACATTTCTTTTTTTATTCAACTCATGAAATAACTCATAAAATCATGAACTTTCTTTATGCTTCTCAGTATAAAAAGGAAAATTGAATTGTGTCCTCTCTATTACTGCCCAAGCTGTGAGTCATCCTCTGCATTTTAGCAGGCCTATCTATCCAGCAGCAGTGGGCAGCCACATTGCAGCACCAGGGGACAATCTCCAGTTTTTAGGGCAGTTTCCTGTTGAAACCGTTTGGTTGCAGGTCAATGGCAGGAGTGTCCCAAACACCCAACATGCATGACCGCTCGTAAATATCCAGATACATAAACATGTGCGGTCTCTACACAGATGCTGATATTTGAGCTGGGAGATGACAGTGCTAACTGCCGAGCCACTGTGCAAAACTATGTGAAATCCCTGTAATTAGCTACTGTAAATACATCAAGCCGTGCTACAAAAGACTGGCAACCTCTGTTTCACACCAGTGGAACCGCGGTTCCTGGAAACTGTGGTTGTGGGCAGGGATTTCAGGTGAGGGGGCAGATGGCTTGTTTATGGTCTTGCAGAGGGGAAACTCTTGGACGCCGAGCCACTGGGTGAGAGTTCACAGCCAAGTGGGTGACTGACCAGCAGGACTGACTCTGTAACCTGTATTTGTCTGAAGGGTGGCTGTTCCAGAATACTATTTATATCCATTCTGGAAAAAAAAAAGCTGACCTAGAATTCATCATAGTAATAGCACAATTCATTAATTCCAGGAAAATTCATGGACAACTTAATTTAGAAATATTTGCCATTGCCTCTATATTATTGCTCGCGCCAACAAATGAAGTTTTTCAGCGAGGAATAACCATGGCAAAGTCAAATGTCTGTTATTGTGGAACTGGAACATCTACCAGCACCTAATCCCTTTCCATAGCATCACTTTGTGAAATGAAGTTTCAGAATTCTCTTGATACCAAGACATGTTACTGTCTGCCTAAGGCCTGCAGGCTGGGTATATTCAGTGTAAATGTATCCTCCTAACAGTATTCTCCTGACAGTATTTTTTCATCAGTGAGTGTTTTTATTTCAGCGGCACGTATTTAGATTTGACAAGCGTTGACGATGATTTATATGGCATCGGGGCGATTCAACCTGAAACCGTTAATCTGGCTAAATGAGTGAACGCCTCAAGAAAAAAGATTAATGTCTAATTTTCAAAACAAAATAATTCCTCTATGTATTCTTTTAAACAGAATGTAGTTTATTTTTCATTGTCTCTCTATGAACCTGCTACCTGTGTTTTACGCAGCTGGGGATAAGACCAGCTGCACACGCACCCATGCTGCTGGCAGACACACACGGACCCACTGTGACTGCACGTCGCACTTGGTGAGGGGAGAAAAGTGTTTCCTGTGTTTCCTGTGTTCCTTGGCTCTCATGTGACTGATCAGCCAGTGAGTGTGACTTAACACACTCCTCCCCCTGCTGTATATAGACTACTGTACACGAAAACATGCTGACTTCTCCACTTTGTTTTTGCATTACAGTTCCCTTTATTGATACTTTTCAAGAAAGTACTTGCCCTCTGCATATGTTGTGACTGCCATTTATGTCTGTGGTTGCGTGACTGCGTGATGCGAATCATGCTCTGATATGTGTGTGTGAGAAGTAAACAGCAGCGATGAATTAATTTCTTTGTAATCATTATACAAAGGCTCTGCTTAAATCTAGGGGTTGCAGAGCATTGGTTAACATATCGTTTATTTATCTGAAGCGATGGACATTGCATTAAAAGACCTTAAAAGTGTCTAGGGAATGCTGCATATATTTGTTAAAGGTTTTTTTTTAATGGCATTAAAGAATCTGTGCTAATATGAGGGAGCTCTGTAACATTTTCCATGGACTACAGCAAAACTACAGAAAAAAAAGAGTGTCCTTGAATGAGTGGGAACTAATGGGAACAACACCCTCCACTGTTCCTCAACAACAGGAAAAGGCAATTTAAACTTGGATCACTCTGGTTATACTTTCTCTGATACTAAGCAGTTATCCCACTGTGGTTAAAATCATTTTATTGTAATGTAAACAGGACAGCATGTTTTACTGTACAGATACCATTGTAGTTGCCAGCCTTACATCTAAAAAATAACTCACTATACGTGTAGAGCTGACGGTGCTTAGCTGTTTGCTAGCAAGAGACCATCTTCTTCACCTAAACACAGAGAACCCACATGTGATCTGTTTTTATTCATTTATTTTTTTCATTTTAATTTTTTTTATCCAATTTCAAAGGCTTGGTCACAAAGAATAAACAACTCATTTTCAGCCACCATATAAATGCAACTGAAGATAGTCAGAGCTCAGAGCATGCCTGAGGGATAGAGGAGGAAATGTGTTTGTTAGTGTGTGTATGTGAGGGTGAGATTATTCTTGTTTTTCTATCTTTGCGAGTGGCAGTTTGAGCTTCAGACCTCCAGGGTGAAAACATTTTTGTTAGGTGAGATTACTTCTGACAATCATTACATTTTAAAATTTGATCAGCATTGGATTAAGAAAGATTATAAGTAGGATTAAATTCAGATGGGTCTTACGAGTAGAAGTTGCAAGACTTTTGAATTTGTTTGAAGTTTGGTTTTAGGGGTAAAACTAGAATTATGCTGGTCAGGTTAGGCATGAAAGTGATGAGGATTAATTTATTTTTGAATGCTGTTCTTTATCATGTTAATGGTCGGACATATTTAAAACAAGAATGAAATGAAATCTGAGCACTTGCAGGGAAATAAAACCAAATTTCTGACCAAACTTGAATGTTCTTTTCGCAAAAATGCTCTGCAGTCAGGTCAAGAAATGATGTTTAGCTGAGCGTCAGATATCACATTGTCAAAACAGACAATGGCAGGCCCTCATAAGTACACTAATCCTAATGTGTGTGTATGAGTGTGTGTGTCTGTGCATGTGTGTGTGCGTGTGTGTGTGTGTGTATGCACATATGGGAGGAAGAAGTCAGAGGAAGGAGGAGGCGAGGGGTGATGTAGCTCCCAGCACTGGCTCACGCCGGTTTGCGCTGCTTCTCACTGGCCCAGCCTGACAGCGAGGTTGCGTCTTTAGCGGAGAGGGTGGATGGTGGGGTCATTTAGCGCCTCAAATGCCCTTTGTAGCACTGAGGGCCTTGGCAGGGGCGCCCGCTAAAATGCCGGATAGATATATCTGCATGTGGAGAATGCAGCAGCCATCACACCCCTCCCTCTATGAATAATCAAGGCTAAGATACTCAGGCTTGTCATATGAATACCGTTTCATGCATCACACAGACACACATGCCACACAGCCATATGAAGCAGGGGTATATAAAGACAGTTCTCACTTACACAAACACACGTGGTCTGCATGGTTATCGTCCCCATGCGGTCATTTTTTTAATGGATGCCTCACTTGGCTTAGATTTGGACTAAATTTATACAACACAGAAGAATCATGAATGAAAGTTAAATTATTGGGACTACTGGTGAGTATTAAGTTCAGTGACTGCAAAACTCTGATGGGATTGAAATTTTTAAATAATCCATTACCAGATCAAGAGACAAATACTGCATGTTTATGTTTTTTGTACGTCTTCAAAGAAAATGTAGCCTCCCAAATTACTCATTGCCCTCCATTATAGACCATTTTGCGCATACTCCATATAAGAGCATGCGGTGGATGTGTATAATCAATGACCAGTGGAATAAGATTGATTATTTACAGAAGCCTCCCTGAGAAGTTTTGCAACAGCAACATAAACAATCTTTGTGATTTGTGAGTGCTCGTGCACTTGCTGCATTGAGTTGGACACAGCAGTGCAACTTCGACATTATCAGCAGCAGAGCTAGTGCTCCTGCCGCCCTGAGAGCAGGGCAGAGACTACAGTACAGTCCTGTGAATATCTTATAATTTCATAACAGCAATGAGATACTTATTTCTTTAACTGTTCTTAACTAGTCTGCTCACCACAGAGGAAAATTTTAGACTGTCCATTGTGCCGCAACAGGAATTACAGTACTTGTGTTTTGACTCCCTCTTCCTGCCTAGATTTCGGTCTCTGTCTGCGCAGGACGATCTTTTTGTTAATATTGCTCTTGGTCTTTCAGACATTTTTCAAAATTACCACTGAAACGGAATGTTTTGCCAGGAACACTGAAAGGAAAAACTTGTTTGTCTTGTTGTTAAAAAAGTCACCAGATATTGAATTCAGATTGTATTTATATGTTCTGAAGGCCTTCTTCCTGTGGCTTCACTTGAATGCTGTGTAGAAAAGTAAAGTCCATCTAATGAAACCCAGTGTTTTGACCAACTATTATTAGAAGTTTTCTTTTAATGTTTGGCACCTGAAAATAGAGAAAACATGATTTTTCCATTTCCTCTGGCAGATGCAGCAAAAGCAGTTTGCTGGAGTAGAAAATAAAATGCAGCTGGAGAGTTATGCAATGGAAAAACCAAGAGGTACCGCCTTGTCTCCGTCCAGGTGGAACTGATTTTCAGCTGTGGCAGATAGAGAAATTTTGCCCAAGTATACTATACTTGGATTAGAGTGCATGTTTTTCCAATCAATGAGGTGATGAGGATTTGAATTTGGAGAGGGGACACTCATTCAAGATTTGTGCTTGTGGGCCTTTTTTTTTTTTTTAAACCACTATCTATCCACCGAGGTTTTTTATAGCAACAACCTGCCACACATCTGTGCACTTCAACACATTCAAACCTAAAAGTTTTCTACTGTTGGCAACCGAGCTTCACCGCATCATGGTCTTTCTTTTCTTTTTCTTTTTTTTTTCGCTGTACAGCAACAGCAGGGCCAGGACTAAAAATGTAAATGTCTGTGACCGACTGGGTGAGTGAGTGATGAAGTTAAACTATTGGTCAGCCAAACGATTGTGCTATACTGCTTGAATTAAGTAGAGGCGACCAATGGCGTGCATCATGGTTTTCTTTATCTACATTATAACAAGGTATCACTGAGAATTTGACAGGAATTTTTTCCCCCAGGACCCCCCCCCCATCCCTGTACACACCTAACTATATTTACCAGAAGCATAAAGGGAGAAAATTGTGTGTTGACGGTGAAAGTAAAACAGAAAATCTATTGCATTTAGGAGAAAAGGTCTGTGCTGCTCCGACAGTGCACAGCTGCCTTTAGTCATGCTTTAGAAAACCTGTGAGTCAGCACAGTATGGCTACTATCTCACACAACGGTGGATTGACAACCATTCTGCATGCAGTGAAGCTCCTGGCAGAGTCACAGGGTGAGGTCAGGGGTCACGAATCTGACCTCCAGTAGTATCTCCTTCTCCACATAAGACATCCAATTAGAGCGTTGGCCCCACAAGGCTGAAGACCCCCTCTGCCCATCACACCAGCACCCTGGTCTGACTAATACAAGCAATGATCCATTTTTCCCCATATAAAAGCATTTCAGTATTGCTGCTCTCTGTTGTCTATTTTTTTAACAGAATAATAATTCATCCTACAGCCACTAAAAAAAAGTTTCCTTTTTATCCTAAAGACCTGGTGTGGGATACTTTTGCGGTAATTTCTGCTTAATTTCCAGTGTGTATCCGGTGTTTAACAGAAGGACAGCATTCAGTAGAGTTTAACTGATTTGATGTTTTTTGCAGACGCACCACACATAATTTCAGCATGTACTGATTATAAATTCATAAAAAATAGTAAATATTTCTCAATTAACCACCCTTTTTTTAAGGATAGAAATGCCTTTGAAGCAGGGGACACAGCAACTTCCTTTTTACAGCTTTTGAATGTGAAATTTTATTACATTACAGATTTTTCTGAACATGAATGAAAACAGTGATATCTGAGATTGGAAACAGTGGCTAATATAAGGCTAAAATTGATCTAAAACAGTTATGAAATGTGTTTACAGTTATGAGATCTGTTTACAGCATCAGCCTAAACCGAGGCGCTAAATGGAGACCGAGGCAAATTGCCATGAATTGGCTGCGGTGTGCAGCGATTCCATGTTTGCTCTGATGAGTGAAGATCACTGGGAGTATAATGTATATTAATAGGTTGTGTCTGATCTCCATTGAAGACAGCAGCCAGTGTTAGCCGGTCCAGGAAAAATAAGTTTAGGACTTGGCAGCTGGCAGAGCCCAGGAATAGTTTCAGTTCTCATGAGCTCTGTGACCGACAGCCAGCTTACATTAGACTGAGCTTGTCACACCGCTACCTCTGACCGCGCTGACCCTCTGTTATCAAGGATTTATAACAGCTCTCACCTACTAAAAAACAAGACCAAATGGCAGTACAACCACAAGGCCCGAGAACTCCTCACACACACCAAATAATTCTTTGCAGTGTCTTCACAACCAGTATTTTCTTTATTCTTTCCCTCATAAATTCCAAACTAATTAATACTTTTCCTTTTCTCTTGGTTTCCTCCAAAGTCAGTCAACCAGCAATTTGTGTTCCCTTTTTCCTGAGACCGCTCCAAAACCAATCAGTGCTTCATGCATTCGCTCTAGACCTATTGCTCAGTACATAATCACCTTCATCACAAGCTTCTTCTCCTCATCAGCCCTCTTAAACTTAATTATTTCATGTTGTACCTGGTAAATAAATGGATAAAGTACAGTAAATCAAGTTCAACTTATCTAGAAAGATTGTCCTGGGTGTTTTCATCTTCAAGATTTGGCTGATATGTACAGTTGGCTGTTTCTATCACTGCAGTATTTTTCATCCTATTATTTTTCATCCTGTTATTAATTAATTTCCTCATTAGAGCTAATAAAATTTATTTTTTTCATGCCATTAACAGACTATCTGCATTTGTGTAAAGTTCTTTAAAAATCTTCTTATGCTGCTCTTCCTTTAATAATTTTCCCTATTCCCATAAGTGTCTTGTTAGTGCAACACTATACATTTTTGTTATCGCAGTGTTTAACTGGTGTGTAACTTTGTCCAAAAGTCTGACTGAATTTAGAAATAGTACATTTGGGGTAAAACGGATCCCTATATGAATAAACAAATAAATAAAATTAACTAAGCAAGACATAAATCGAAAAGAAGACACTTTCTTAAAAGTGTCTTAAAAGCGCTTTGATCTTTATAGTATCTGCATATAGACTTATAGTGACAAATACAGGTGGGAGAAAAAATAAAGGAGAAATCTGAGAAATGGGTGTAGAAATGGGATTACATTGCATCCGTCCATAGGGCACAAGGGGTCACTGAGGGGTTTTAGTGAATATGAATCATATGCTACGGGCTTCGCAGTCACCAGACACTTGCACTGAAGCTGTTCTGGTGACTCATGGTGGTCCCGTAACTTACTGAGACACATCATGTTTGCTTTTCCCTTAATTTGTCACCCGTCTGTAGCTGCCCTATGATTACACCCACTTTAGCATGGGAACAAACTGTCCCACCGGAGGTATGTGCGGATGTTCACTAATCCCAAGCATGCCGGCCTGTTAATCAATATGCCCAATTTGACTCTCTCGGAGACCTCTTGATTCCTTATGTAATGTGCAGGGGAACACCTGCCCAGTACTTTGAGACCTGGATCATATCAACATCACCACCCTTACTTTTACTCTGCTCTGGGTCCTCTTACACTTCTGGGGAATGTGTATCCAAATCGTTCCTGGTGACAACAAGCGCATGACGGAGCGCTTAAAGAAATAGTTCAGCCAGTCTGAGTCAGAGGAAAGATGAGGAGGAGGACGAAGAGGGAGGGAGGGAAGGGAGGGAGGGTGGTGAGGAGGGGTATATAGCCCAGAGAGTCAGCCTACACTGGTTCAGACCGGTTCCTGCCCCCTTCCCCTTCTCCTCTCTTGCTTCTCCTCCTCCTCTTTTCCTTTTAGTTTACTTTCCTCCTCTCATCTGTTTTTTCTTCCTCTACTATTTTTGTCTACTTTTTCTTTCCCTCTTACTCCCTCCTCCTACCCCCCCCTTTTATTCTATTTTCCTCTATTTTTCTCTTCTTTTCACAGCTTCCCTTCACTATTTTCCTCTTCCTCTAATTTGCCTTTTACAGATTTTTGGCTGCGAACACAACTCATCACTCTATCTTGAGAGAGAAAGTGATTATGTATCCCTAAAAAGTGAATAATTCATCATCCTGATATGGTTTGAACGTGTGGAAAACCCAGTTGCAGGCTTTTAAAATGTTTTGTAAATACTGTTGGCAACGATGTTTCTGACAATCATGAGAGGGTCATAGGTCAGTGTGTCTTAGCGGCTGGAGAGAGTGTGAAATAGGGGAAGCAAAGACAAAGAGAGAGTAAAAATGTGATGAGATTTGTGTGGGCTTTGCATGAGAAAGAAAAAAAAAGAAAGACCAAGAGACAAAAATTCTCTCTCATGCTCCTTACTGCCTGTGGAGTCTCCTGCCACACACCACATAAAAATATAGAATATGAATAAAGAGTACACATTAAATGGAACAGATTGAAGCCAGGTATCAGTTACATCTGAAATATACGTGTTTTTGCAGCTAGAGTTTGAGAAAAACAAGCTTTGCTACAGGCTAAACTTTAGAGAGAAATAAAGATTAACACTCTGGAAGGTAGCTCTAATTTTTACTACTTGCTGATATTCTAAACAGATATGGATGGGCTTCGGTATTTCTCAGCAAAACTGGAGACTCTCACTTCTCCTCTGAGCTGCAGGGTATGTTCAGCCAGAAGAGACTGAAGATGTAAACACTGTGAGGCTGAACAATGTTTCCTTCTCTAGGCTGCCGGCCAGACAGATTAGAGACTGTCAGCAGAGAGATCTGACGCAAAACAACAGCTCAGCCAGCTGAGATGGGATACTGGTGGAAGATATTTGAAAAAGAGATGTACTTTAGAGGGTTATGTTTTCAGTACAGTGTGTTCAAGTGTCATAGTGAAGTCCACTCTAAGATTAAAGATCCATTGATTTCCTGAAATCCGTTCTATTGGCGTTCAGTGGCAAATTTAAAAGTACTAACAGAGACATTGTTCAGACAGTTCAGACAGAGTTTTGAAGCATGTTTTGCTGCATACAAAGGTTGCGGGTGAAACTGATGCTACCCTCCTACCAGTGACAAATCCTTTCTTGCCCAGTTATCTTTAGCTCTTCTCTTATATATTCACAACAACTCTCTGAAAACACATTCAATCATAGAGTTGTTTGTGAAAGTTATTCGAGGGATCTCGTGCAAATGTCCCGTGCACATACAAGCAGCTCTGGTGACAGGGAGACATTCGATAGCTTGACTTACTAATTAAGGCTTGTTTACTGTCTGTGTGAGGTGTAGCGGGCAGATCCGCTGAGCATGTAGAGCGATCGGACCAGTCACTCCTGTTAAGGAGGCCGTGTAGATATTCTTCTTACTCTTATTTATACTTTTTTGTCTCATCATCCTTCTCTGGTTGCACGAATACAGTCACACACTCTGGCACGGACTCTACCATTGAGATCCATAGAATTGGTTGGAGGTGGTACTGAAGTGTTGTGGGTGCTACTGCTGAAGTTAGCCTGCAAATCAGCTAGTCCCGGCATGAGCACTGGCAGCACTGGTGCTTTGCTATACCCTTTGAACTGTGGGACCACCAGCACTCTGCAGCTACATGTTAACTCTGACCTTCCTCTTTGCCATGGTCACCTGTTATTTAAACTACTTGTCTGACCAGGAAGTAGAGCAAAATATTTTCGTGCATTGTGGCCCGCACTAGACATCGACTGTAATGACACACTAGGTGTTTAAAGGTGAACCACCAGCTGTCTGTCTGTCTGTCTGTCTGACTGTCTGTCCGAGACAGAGACCAAAACAACCCCGTGACATCACCAAGAACTTTCTGTGAAAACACATAAACATCATTAACTGTCTCATCACACCTTGCAATTGAAATTTCCACCCATAAGCAGACTGGGATGAGCTTTCACTTTGATAATGATAGCTGCATTTGAATAGCACGTTCTACAAGTTACAACGGGTGTTGAAGCGTAAAAATGGAAGGAAAAAAACCCGACATGCCGATGAAAAAACATGTCGTCAAACAGTTGCCTGTAATAAAAGGATATCAGCAGATGGCCGCATGTAAAAAGCTTTAACTGACTACAAAATCAGGCAAGGAAAAGTAACACTCTCAATGTAAATCATCCCCAGCAGTATACATACAGTAGAAGTCATCCAAACACCTCAAAACTACCACTATCACTGTCACAGAACGACAATGTGGATGCTTTTGATCCCCCAAAAAATACTTGGCGAGCTTTGGATCATCCATGAGAGAATAGAGTTCCCTCTAGACATGGAGTCACAGAGCAGCGCGCAGGCTGCAGGCAGACATGCAGCAGAGCAAACTCAGTCATGTTAGTACCTGCAGCAACCTGGGGCCACATTACCTGTCACTGTGTCATTCTCAGAAATATTAAAAAAAACTGTCACAGAACCTTAAAAACCCAATAAAAGATAAACAATATAAACAGAAAAAAATGAGAGCTTCCCAGTAGCAAACAAGCAAAATATTTGGGAAATGCCAATCTGTGTTCGGGATAAACTAATTGTTCATTTTATGCAGGATATATGAAATGGGCTTCAGTACTTGAAGCTCATAAGTGAGAGATTTCAATGCTATGCTAACTACTGTGTGCTGTATAAACCTTATCTCACAAAGTTTGTAGTATAATTTTAAGCTTGTGTTTGGATTTCCACACTTCTTTTTTCCTCACACATAAGGTTACTAAGAGGAACATCACATTTACAGGCAGCTTTGCACAAGGCCACAATGGTAGCTGTTGCTAAAGAAAAACAGAGGAAGATGCAGCTCTTTCTTAACTCATATCCCTAAACTGGCTTTCATAGCCACTATAAGTCGCAACCTTCTCAGTCATTATAGAAAAGGATTTTTTGAAAACATGATTTCTACATCAGTGCGTGTGATTTTATATTAGGTGATATTCTCTCCATTAAAACGAACAAACTAGATGACCATCTTTACACTTTACGTTAGAACATCATATGCTCTCCATCTTGTAGCTGTCAAAACCCAAATGTCATAATATAACCTCCATTAAGGTGCAGTGGAAGAGTGCCGGGGAGCTTAACAAAACTTGGGAATGGTGGAGTGTTCTGGTGCATTCCTAGCATTAAAAATCATATAGACTGGCCATAAAAGGAAAGCATACTTACGAACCGAAATTTGACAGGCACAAACTCCCACATAGAAATCTGTATTTGAAACAAAATTACACATACCCGACTATTCTCAAGAAATATTTTAAAAGGTATAGGTTGAGAGTAAGTTGCTATGATTTTAATATGAAATCTGGAGAGATTATGCATTTAGATGTTTTTTTCACTGACTTCTGACATTAGAATATTACAAACCTTGGCCTGATGGGACAACTAGAGTCAAAATATAAAACTTTAAAAGCCAATTACCGCTGTACAGCCATTTCACACCTTGTTGCTGACTGGGCTAAGGGATTCCTTAATCATTCAAGCACGAAGCCACGTTCTGATCTTTTTTTTTGAGACATATAAAGCAGCCACAATTTCAAAACTTTTTCTGAGACATGTATTGTAACTTTTATTTGTTAATCTGATGCTTCATATAAATATATAAAATGAAAAGCAAGGAATGTTCTTATCAGGCTACCTAACAATCTCTGTTTCAGAACGTTTCTTGACCATGTGTTCTTATCTGCTGTACACATATTTTTCATGAACGCTTAATCACATTTTTTTGTCCAACTTTCACATTTGACTATAAAAGCAACCAGCACTTCAAAGGCACTGCCAGTGTGTTTTCAAGTTGTTATTCTCCTGGGCCTCTCCTCAGCTCCAACCTGTTCCATTCAGATCACTGCAGTGTTTTCATTTCAACCCTGACTGCACTTTGGGTTAACGAGGCTACTGGCAGACTTACCAGAAGAGAGAGAGAGAGAGAGCAAGAGAGAAAGAGAGGGAGAGAGAGAGAGAGAGAGGGAGAGAGAGAGAGAAGTAGAGTACACATGTGTGTCACCTAGTGTGGTTGGGAAAAAGGGTGGTGGTGCAGCTGATGGGGGGGAGGGGTTCCTGTAAAACAGACTGCTGTGTCACGCAATAACATAGTCAGAATAACTCCCTGTTCAGACGCTTCATCCCCCTCCTCCCACCTGCAGCTCTCAGCAGATATCAGCTGAATCTGTCTGAACTTCCTAAACCCACAGCCCCAGACGATGAGGAGCAGCTGCTGTGAAGGTGTTGACCACCGGTCAATAATTTCTTCTTAACATTAATTATGAGATACATAATCGTTGTAAACAAAAACAACAACCACCGCTGAAAGGAGAGTAAGCCTCTACCCGCCCCTGCACTACAGGTTGTGTGACTATTGGCTGGCAGTTTGATTACAGGGGAATCTCTTGGATTGTTTTACTTACTTGAGATTAGTTTACATCTTTCGACTGCACGTTGGCTAATATCAAGAGCTGTCCTCGTGTTTATTCTGGCACAACCAAAACAAATGTAGTATTGCCACAGGGGAGGTGTGGATGAGCTTTGATCCTAGTGACGCAGTTTATAGACCTCATCTTCATATTTAGAAACATTTCTACACTGAACACCTTTATGCTGAGTGTTTACACATTTCAGTAAGTCTGATCAAGTAGTATAACTGTAATACTACTGGCTAGTCATCTTTTAAACCAAACCAGGCAAAAACATCCCTTTGCAGAATACTGAAGACTCAGTATTTCTTAAAACCTAGCTTCAGCCAGGACACAAAATAATAATTACAGTGTACGCAGTGCAACGGGTAGTGTACTTATTTATAGATGCATTACAACTATTTTCTGGTTACAGGGCAGTTAAATCATGAGTTCTGTTTTGCACAGTTACTGTGTTTGGGTTATGTGGGTTTTTGCAGGGAAACAACCTCCATCAACAGATTAACAGCTTATCGACTTGTGTTTTCTGTCAAACCATTGACAGTTACACTCACTTTTAATGACACCCACTCATGACTTCAATCCTGAAATTTTTCTGTTTTGTAAAATCGAGTTACCACCTTGCCCCTCACGTCTCTATCGAAACAGCGGCTCAACATCTCCCTGTCTTTCTACAAGGTGTTTCCGGTAATAAGAAATGAGGGTGTATTATTTTTGCTGATACAGCAAAAGCATGGCCGGGCCACAAGGCCATAAAGATAGCTGCGCCACGTTGTGGGCTGTTATTATGCCTGATCAGTAGCAGGCTGCTAGCCAAAACAACCCTTATAAAGCCAGGCTGAATGAAAGATGAACAACATGAAAGAACGTGCAAACATATATTTTTAGATGCTCCTGTAAACCTAACCTAATTATCCTCAAATTATAGGAAAAGTTAGGTGTTACTATTAGGGACATGATTTCAGTTGCTATTAACAATAAAGTGGACAATTTTTAAAAAGGTCCCATGAAGTCGGCATAGAAATTCTCCTCTGTGGAGTCTATGTGATGTGTGATGTGTTGATAGATGTGATATGCTGGAGGATACCTGAGGGCTTTGTTGGACCTGGAGCACATCCAAGGCTGCCCTGATAAACACTGGAGGTGGAGGTGGGGCTGGTAAAAAAAACAAAAAAAAACCCTGAAATGACACAAGTGAGAAGCCCTGAAAAGTCCAGCTTTAATTTCACACAGCGACAAGATGGTTAATTAACAGAGATCATGAGGAAATCAGACTGGGTGAAGTAAATAACGGGAACACCCAAGGTCCACATATGAGCGTAAAAAGTGGGAAATTTACATATATATGGAGGAAAGTGGGAACTCTAGCAGTCTCACTGCAACACTTGGTGGATTCATTCTAATAAAACAAGACTAAGTCAAAACCCAGTATGTGACTTGACCACACTTTATCTGTTTACTTCTCTCCTAATGTCACAAACACATTATTTTAATACAGCTGAATTCCCAATAATTCTGTTCTCATTTACATGTTTCTTTTATTTCTGTTGTCAGACGACAGAAAAAATATTTAACAGTGACTAAAATGAAGCCCATTAAGATTAACTATTAACCCGCAGTCACTCCCAAGCCATTTCCAAGCTGCGTACCGCACTGCTAAAATCCTTATTTATAACCGTAACGTCATCTGACAAAATCACATCAGGCTGTGCTGTGACTTCACTATGTTTACCTGTATAATAATGATTCAGAGAGAAAGGTGGAAACTAATTCATGTCCGTGTCAGTTGCCATGTTATCTGCGCTCGTGGGGCAACACTAGTAGCAGATAGTAGCTAAGGTTTGCCAAAAAAAACCCAAAAAAACCCAAAAAATGATCAATTTTGTTGCCAGTTGCTTCTGGGAATAGAACTCACTAAAAGGGTGTGAAAAGTCAGTAAATCTAGCAATGAAGCCCCCCCCTTGACACAATAGAATCTATTTGCACCAAATGATTTTGAAATAGCATCAACCAATGGTGTTACTTTAGCACCTAGTCATTGACATTCACCCTTATAGGGCTAGTCCCACTATTGTGTTCCAGCCAAAAACACTATATGCAAGCAAACTTTTCAACATATTAAAAGTGAGGAATATTTTCATGAAATTCAGAAGTTAGGGTAATCTAGCCACAATGATTTATTTTTAAATAATAAGCAGATACATTATAGCAGAAGAACATGGTCAAGATCCAGGTTGAGCAGCAACGTCTAGGATTAAGTCACCACTGCCTGCTGTGTTTTTATAAGTTTAACTCATTTACATTGTGTTTACACCCAGTCACTCACAAACCGTGTGTCTTTGCCCCTTAATGAAGTTAAAAACAAAACTACTCCTCATACTCATACTATGGTTTGACTTAGTGTATATAGATTTTTGAAGGAGTACCTATGTACCTATAAACATAAAGTGTACCTATAAACATAAAAACTAGTTACTACAGATAATAATAGCCTAATATATACTTGTATGATTAGAGTTTTATGTTATATCAAAATCAGTTCTGTGTAATACTGCTCCAACATGGGAAACGAATCCTGTTTTAAACAAGCCAAAGAAACAAAAACAGATGGACGTACACACAAAGTTATTAGAAGTTACCGACTGATGGCAGCGACTGTGCATGGGGACATATTTTCCTCCACTGCAGGAGGAAGTTGTGGATATTTACAAGAATAAATAAATAAATAAAGGTGCAGGCCGGACACAGGTTGACCTCTGCTGTCAGCCAGCAGGTGAGCGCCCACAGCTTCAATCACCGGACTAGGGCTCCCTCTGGTGGACGCCACGAACACTTACATGGAAGTGTCAGTCGGTTGTGTTATTTATTTATTTATTTATTTATTTATTTATTTATTTATATATTTATTTATTTTTAACGTTTACAAACATGCCCGTTTACTGTGTTGTTGTTTGTCGGGCGCAGACCGTGTTTACACACACACGGATGGGAGGAACTAGCGTCATTTATAAATGAATGAATGAATGAATGAATGAATGGATGAATAAGGCTCGGTTGCATACAGGTGTGTTGGGCCCCCGGGGGCCGTGATTTGACCGAGCCGTGATTTGGGCTGAGGTTGAGTCGGTTTCATTTCCCTTTCTCGAGAAACCGGCGTCGCCTTTGACTTTCGTTTTCTCTTACATCGGCGCTCCAGCTGTCGGGCTGCTGTTCTCCCCACAGCCGCACGCGACGGTCACGATGCAGGGTCTAACTGAGGGAAAAAGCAGGTAAAGTCTCACTTAATACTTTTGTTTAATTATTATTACTTTTTGTACTTCACGTATATTCTGATGCTAATACTTCTGTATATAAGTAATATTTTTGAATACAGGACTTTTACTTGTAACAGAGTACTTCTACACGGTGGTACTAGTATTCATACTCAAGTATGAACTTCTTCTTCCACCACTAACCTACGTGGGTAATCTTCATTCTGTATTAAACTAACTTTATACCTGCATGTCAGACTTTAAACTATTATGCTCTATTACAGAAACTTTAATGGTGCCTTACCATCTCAGTTTTCAAAAAAAAAAAAAAAAAGCAATTGATTTGACTGAGTCTTTGCCTTCTTTGACTTGGGAGGATCACCTTTCTTTTCTCCATCCATCTAAACATTGCCATTAATTTTAGGTCAAATATTTGAGCAAGACTTTACTGGAATGTCCTTTAACCAAGGACATTTTAGTAAATTTCTGCCCCTTTGTTCTATCTATTGTCTTTCTCTGATGTATAGTGTGTGATTGTTTCCTCAGCAGCGGCTTTTCATTTGGACCTCTAGCCAAACCTGCTGAGGCCCCCAAGGATCCCATCAGTTTTTACTTGAAAGAGGAAAGTAAGGACAAAAATATATTTTTAAAAAGTAAACAGTTCTACTTAGATAGTTGGTTTCATTATAATGAATGTCACTTTTCAGAGAAAGTGAAATGTTGCAAATGCTGATTATTTCATTGAATCTCATAAACTCATAAACTCTTTTCAGAAAAACCTTTCGTTTTGAAAACTCCGTGGAGAAATATGATCTGGAATGAAGAGTGAGTGCAGCTGTAACTTTCAGTTCAATATTCAGTACTTTAATGGCTAGAAGTCTCACCGATAAGTTTGTGCTATTTTTTTTTATGGAGAAAAGAAAACATATTTCAAACACTGTCAACAACAAGTAAGCATCTTAAATTCCAACCTAGGAGAAAGAGGGCGCTGATGAAGACTGTCAGCTCCTACAGACCGAGATGTGAGGAAGCGACCGAGGCCAGGGTTCTCCTCCTGGGGCCGATCGGTTCCGGAAAGTCAAGTTTCATAAGTTCAGTCCAGTCGGTGTTTAATGGAAGAGTCATCAACCAGGCCATGGTGGGCTCCTCCTCAACCAGCTTCACTAGGAAGGTACGATTGGAGGAGCAGCATGTACATTAAGTGATAGGAATCACTAAAGCTGTTGATCCTTTTATGAAATTCATTGTTGTGTTTCTAGTGATACTGAAAAGAGTGTGACCTTTATATTTTCCTTTACTAGTGAAAATAATGGTTGCCCGACGCCTACAAAGCTTTTATATCCTTAAATGCAACTCTGCTCCTTGGACACAATTATCTCCAAGACTAATTGAGTCTTGGAGATAATAAATATAAAACTTGGAGAAGTTTTTTTTTATAGAACATCATCTCAAAATTAATTCGGAATTTGATAAAAACGTCTCGACTCAAGTTCCATGTACTAGCTTTTCTGAACCTTTTAACTGCTTCTCATGGTCTTGTTCATTGAATTGTGTTTGCCCATTTGTCAGGAAGGTAGCCATGAAAACTCTGCAAATTTAAGATATTTTTTTTTGATATACACAAAAAGCTACATAAAATCAACACTAAGACAAGAGGTCTCAAGTTTGTTCTTAAGGAGACGATGTCAGTGCAAACCTCCAATCAGCAGGCACGCTGTTCCCATGCTTTCAGCCACGTCCATCCCATTTACTTTATTTTTTTTTATGTCTAAGCTTCAGTATTTCAGTATTGGTCAGAAGGGAAAAGATCCTTCTGGACTGATGCTGTGTGATATCATGGGCCTGGGGGATGGAGGAATGACGGGACTGACCCTCCACGACATCCTCTCCATCATTAATGGTCATGTACCCGAGGGACACAAGGTACAGCAAGGATAGTTATACGGTCATCTTTTTTTGTAATGTTGTGACCTCGGACTAGTTTTGTCCGCTCATATTCCTGTCTCCTCATTTGTCTCCCCCAGTTCAGCCCAGATAAGCCTGTGACATCAGAGACCGTGGACTATGTGAAGCGGCCAAGCATCGCAGACAAGATCCACTGTGTGGCCTTTGTGGTGGATGCCTCTAACATCCTGACCTACTCCAAAGGCCTCAGAGACACCTTCCAACAGCTGCGAAAGCACATCACTGACCTGGGTGAGCAGAAGACGAACAAGCCGTCGGACACAACGCAGCATTTTCGGATGCCGTGTCATTGAATGGGAGTTTTGTAACTTGTTCCTGCGGTGTTCCCCGATTGTATTGGACAAAGGTGTCCCCAACGCCTGTTTGCTTTTCATTGGATTTTGCCGTGGTCAGAACTTCAGGGGGACTGATGTGCGTAACAGTGGGGGGGCTTGAATGGTGCTGAAAGCAATGCTGAAATTGTCTAACATATATCTCTAGCATGAAACAATTAAGTGCTCCCCCATTTACCGCAGTGAAACCTTAATGACTGCATTGTGTTTTGTCTGTCAGGCGTTCACCAGGTGGCTCTGCTGACCCACATCGACAAAGCTTGTCCAGAAATTACCAAAGATGTCACCAAGGTTTACACGAGCGACAAAATTCAGGAGCTGGTAGGTTGAAATAAAGAATTTGCAGGTTGAGAAAATTGCTTGTGTTGTGACTGGACTCACACCACACACATTAATATGTATGTAGTGAATGGCACAGACACTAAGGTTGTCACTTGGTCAACATGCAATATTTATATGAGGACACAATACTACTTTTAATAGCACTCAGAGTATTTCACATTTAGCGACGTGTAATATATTTTATAGTGACAGAAAAGATAGAACCTGTTTTGAACACGCATTACTAAGGTGTAACATAACATTTTAATCTCTAGTCTAAAATTTGACTTGATACAAAATGTATAGGACTGGTTATTTAAATCATCAACAACAGCACAGAAGTGGCATAGACAGAAATATATACACTACTTGGGGCATTTCATAAAACTTTGTCTAATTAAAATCTTTTTTACCCAAATTTAGATTTACATCACCAAATTTCAAACCAACCAAGGCCTTTCATTAACCTACAATTCAAACAAATTACAGTTGGTAAACAAAATATGATATTGGACTGAACAAAACATGTCTGTTCTCCTCTGTGGTGTTCATTCCAGTGTAGCATATGTCGATATATAGGTGATTAATAGCAAGAGTAATTCAAGTAAGTCTGGACTTTATTTTATAGCTATGCAGTGCTTTCCAAAAAAAACTTCTTGGTCTGGATTGCATTCAAAGTAAGAATATAAAAAAAAACGTCTTTTCTGTAAGAAGTGAAAGTAATTTTAACTTTACTCCCACTCCTTACAGATCACACTGTTTGAGATGTGCATCTTCGGGTGTCTCGGTGTCACCCAGTTTGTCACTGAATTGTTGATGTAAAGATTTTATAGCCATGGAATAGTGTTTGTGTGTGTGTTCGTGCCTGTAGATGGATAAAGCTGGAGCTCTGCTGGGCATGTCCAACTCCTACATCGTTCCTGTGAAGAACTATTCCTCAGAGCTGGACCTGGATGTCCAAACCGATGTGCTGCTTCTTAGTGCCGTCGACCACATCCTGCAGTATGTGGACCTGTATTTCCAGGAAAACTCTCCAAAATCTGAAGACATAAAGATATGCTTTTGAATATACCTTTCAAGCAGTGTATTTCAATGTCACCCCTTAAGGAGCAGCTTCAGTTAACTCATTTTAAGGCTCTTGTGTGTAGGATTCGGAGTGAAAAAAAAAAAAATAAAAGCTTGCATATGTAACTAAAATAAAGTTAAAGAAAAAAAAAATAAAAATAACTCCAAAACCTAATGCATTGCCTTGCCTTGCATCTAAGTCATGGATTACTTTAACTATGCCAGACTATATTATAGCATTTATTCTAACATCATTTCAAGCCATCATTAATTTCACACAACACACAATGTCACAAAACATGTTGTTGACAGCCGCACAAATATTTACCTCCGCTAATCGAGGTATTGTTTTCTCCCTTGTATGTTTGTTTGTTTGTTTGTTTGTTTGTTTGTTTGTTTGTTTGGTGGGATCACGCGCAAAAAAATAATAATAAAAAAAATACCGAACCGATTTGCACCGAACTATGTGGAGGGACGGGTCATGGGCCAGGTGGGGGGAAAAATACCATCATATATTTGTGACACATTCGGAGGAGCGTCCAGATTTATCGCACGTAAAACACGGGCGATTTTCAACACCACGCACGTCGGTTTTATTTTGAAGGGAAATCGGTCCGATCCGCGGACCTCCGGTTTCGTTTTTGGCCAAATCGAAACCTACGGAAGGTTTCGCGCGCAACCGACGCAGAAGAGGCGCGCAACCGACCCCGAACCTACCGACGAGGCCCGAGAAGGAGGTGAGACCCCAAACAAAGACAAAAACACCGCAGGGCCGCGTATCTTTTATCCAGAAGCTTATTTATTTGGAAAGGACCCCCCCCCGTCGTCTGTGCGTCCGGGGACGTGTTTTAAGATCCAACGGGGGAGAACTTGGATGTAACCGGCCCACGGATGCAAGGATCCGGCCAAAAATCCTCGCACATTCCGCCGCAGTCTCTGGAGAATCTAGTGGAGAAATAAGTAAATAAGTTGATAAATAAATAAATATATAAAAAACAACACGGGGACTTTAAACGAAGAGACAGTGAAGTGTTTTTTTTGTTGTTGTTGTTGTCGTGAAATAGGCACGTATGGTGACGTACATGTGCAGAGGATTAAAAGTCTTAGTTTAATTTCATTTTCTGCTTCCTCATACTATGCTTTTTTAATTTTTCCAAAAGAAAATCATTTTTGTGGGATGCAGTTTTATTATGTTTTTGTTATTCCATGATTTTTATTTAAAAAAAAAAATGGACCATACACATCAGGTGCATAAAACAAAAGTTAATCCATGGGATTAACCAAACTCACCCAGTCTAATCGGCATCATTAATGGCTTTTTGTTTCTCTCTCTCTGTTTAGATCACCTAAGCGAGCAAAAATCAAAGTTTCCACCGAGCTCACACAATAGCAGACCAGCTGTCCACCATGAACCCACTGCTGACCAAGACCCAGCAGAAAACAATCTGTTCCCACCTGGGTAGAGTCAAACTACAGCTGCTATACAAGGCCACTGTCTATGGTTTCACCGGCGCGGCCTTCCACCAACAGTGCGACAACCGCGGTCCCACCGTGTCTGTGGGCTACAACACCTCGGGTCATGTGTTTGGAGGTTACACCAAAGAGAACTTCAGTCAGTCTGGTCAGTACGTGAACGACGACCAGGCCTTTCTTTTTACCTTCAGCAAAGAAACTCTCCTCAAATATCCAGTGACTTCCTCTGCTTATGCAGTGAGGATGATCGCTAACTCTGGCCCATATTTTGGTGAAGCATTGGTTCTTGTCAATGGAAGCAAAGCGGTAGTGTATAGCAATCCAGGAAACTATTACAACTTCAATGCTGTGGAAATGCATGGCAACAACCTCAACCTGACTGAGTGTGAAGTCTATCAAGTGGAAGGCAAGTTCACTATAAATAATCATATATTCGTGCTTCATTATTATATCATCATATTAACGATAACATGTTTTGGCAACGTACCATTTACAGCCATCAAAAAGAAAGTTGTTTAGATTGGAAATATTTTTTTAAATCAAATTTAGTAAGATCATTGTTTTATTAAAGTCGCTTTTGCTCCTCAACAGAAATCGCAGAACTTGAGAGGCCATGGAGGATGATTAACTGGGAATCTGAGTAAGACGGATCGAGCCACCATCCACAAAATAGTGCTATTAGAAGGGGTTTACTATAGTACAACACGCTATCCTATAAACACGATCACATAAATTGATGATTAGAAAAAATTGGCACAGCGTTACAGTGTTATTAATGGTGTGAATAATTTAGATGTGATAATGAATGTGTTGCCATGACATGCAATGCTGCTGCTATGCTTTACCGGGCTATTATGTCAGTTTGTTACATTATGATTCACTGTCTCTGCCGAATATTATGTAATGAAGTTGTTTGCCATGCTTACTGTGCTGCCCTGTACTGTTTTTAACTGTACAATTCTTGACACATTGAAAAAGTTTGTTATCTTTTCTCGTTTCTACAGGACGAGGAAAGACCTGATCAACAGGATTAAGAGCTACAAGCCCACAGTACCGTCTGTGTCAGAGGCTCGGGTTTTGCTCATTGGACCAGTTGGAGCTGGAAAGTCCAGCTTCTTCAATTCTATCAACTCTGTATTCAGAGGCCACGTCACCAGCCAGGCCATCGCTGGCTCCTCTGCCACCAGCCTCACCACACGGGTTAGTAGCCGCCCCTTAATGCCTTTTCATATGTGGTGACTGGTTTCAAAAATGAAAATCCCGCTCAGTTCTCATTCCGTGGTCTGGTACTCCACTCTGTACCCAGCAGTTTCGCACCTACTCCGTGAAAGCTGGGCGAGAAGGAAAATCTCTGCCAGTTATCTTGTGCGACACCATGGGATTGGAGGAAAGCCCAGGGACAGGGCTTGATATAGACGACATCATCAGCATCCTCAAAGGTCATATTCCAGACGGTTATCAGGTACAGCTCTATGTTACATCGAGCAGGATTTTGAATGTATGAGTTATGAGTTTTGGCTGTAGTTAATTCAAACTGTCCCCGTGTTTCCCCTCAACTGTATGACGCAGTTCAACCCCTCTGCTCCTATGAACTTGGAGGACAACAGCGATCGCATGTCTCCTGGGCTCAAGGACAAGATCCACTGTGTTGCCTACGTCATGGACACGTCCAAGATCTCCACCCTGCCGACAAGGCTGCAGGAGAAGCTGCAAACCATCCGTAGAAAGGTCAACTTAATGGGTCAGTAAAAAGTCCCTCGTCATGATAATGAAAGCATGCATGCAATCTGATTATTAGACCTGATTTTAACATAACACAATCCCGTTTATTTTAATGATATAGGCTGTGCCTGAAATCACTAATAATTTACTCAGTGTATTATATTTGTTGTCCACTATTTCACGAGTGTCTACATTCAGTGTGTGGATTTTGCCATATATAGCGCCCTCAGAGAACAGAAGTGTCCAAGGCACGCACACTTCATCCTGCTACCAATACCACAACGCAATGCTCCGTATATTATAAAGGCCAGAATTAGTCAGGCGACAACGAAAATGACGAAGATAATTTAAGTGCCACTGGACAGTGACTAACTATCTAACTATCTAACTAACTATCTGTTACGTAGGGGATAGTGGCCAAGAAATGAAGGGAGTGGTTTTAGACACAGTCATAGTTTTCCATCGAGGAGTTAACGTTCTAAGGGAAGTTAGTTCAAATCAAATCTATATGGTTTTGAATTTTTATTTTGAAAAGTATTATGAGTGCAACCTGAATAATCCGACAGCCTGACACCTGAAATTACAGAGTGTTTTTGAAATGTCCTCTCTTCTTTGGTGTTTCCAGGGATTCCTCAGCTGGTCCTGCTCACTAAAGTAGATGAAGCCTGCCCTTTGGTGGCAAAGGATGTGAAGAGTGTTTATCAGAGTGGCTACATTAAGGAACTGGTGAGGATTTTAAGGATTTTATACAGTTTTATTCTCAGCAAATCCTTCCACCGTTTTGCCCCACAAAGAAAACGAAAGGCCTGCTGTTGTACAGTAAGCGAGACGATAACGTGTCATTTGTAACCATGACGGCTCTCATCGTGATGAACAACCTGGGGTGTTTAAATTCCTCTACCAGCAGGGAGAACTGATGAAGCCTCTTGGTTGAGTGGTGAAACACCTGAAAGTCTCTAACAGTCCAGTGAATAGCTCAGTTCTGACTTGACAATTTTTCTACATTGATAAATGAGATGAATCTACAATACACAGACATGTGTTTTTCTTGTTTGTCTCTTTTTTAGGACTTCATTTTCTCTCTCCTGGTTTTCTTTTGTGGGCAGTATTGCAACTGCAGTACTTGAGTGCTAATAAATGAGTGCGATGGCAGGGGTAGCCATAATGGGTAGCCATAATCAAAACAAACACTAATATACTTTTTCAACACTTTCACTTCTGAAGAGAGAAATATTAGGAGAAAAAAAACAATAACAAAATTTAGCCACGATTTCACAAAAGTTGACACAGTTGTCTGTGGTTTTTTAGAAGAAAGTATTAACTAACCCTCATCTGAATCTTTTGTGGTTTGTGTTTTGGGATCCAGATGCAGGAGGTCAGTACCCAGCTCGGTGTGCCCCTGTCTTGTATCGTTCCTGTGAAGAACTACTGTGAGGAGTTGGAGTTAGACCCCAACTGTGACATTCTGCTGCTCAGTGGCATCATCCAAATGCTTCGCTTTGCTGACAATTACTTTGATGAGATCAGTGACCGATTCAGCAGCATGGAATGTAAAGAATAGGGAGCATTTGTGCAGTAGATACAATAACCTGATTAGCTGTGATGAAATGTCCCTCACAATTATCTGTCCATTTATCAGCTGGTGATCCTGCCCAGGGCTGGTTCACTGTGTTAACAAAGATGTAACATGTATTTTACATAGTAATAGTGGCTAAGAGTGCATTGGTCCTCATTTTGATTTTGCATCCCTCAGATGCAAAATATCAGCTTGTAAATCCTATATATGAATAGAAAGTTGTTAAGCTTTAAAGAGAGCTGTGTCATCTTTACATGAAGTCACATATTATCTATCATTCATACATTAGAAGTTTTATTACATTACTGGCTCATTTAGTAGGACATTTCATCAGAAGTTTGTGTGTTTGGACTGAGTAAGACACTCTGGGTTCTGGGGCTTTGACAAATTATTCATTGTAATTAAATGTACAAATTACTAATTTGTGCACATGACTGATTTTGTTGTTAATCTTAATGTCAGAGTCAAAGGCTATAACGCCTCAGGTTACGTATTTGGAGGCTGCATCATACAGGCTTTTCAGTCACCCCGATCAGCATGTAAACGATGACCAGGCCTTTCTTTTCAGCCTCAGTGGAGATAATCGCTGCAAATGTCCGCTCACTAACCCTGCTCATGCAGTGAATACAACAGCTAACTCTGGTCCACATATTTGGTGAACCATTGGTTCTTGTCAGTTGAAGGCAAAAGCAGTAGTGAGGAGCCCATCCGGGAAACCATTACAACTTTGAATCTGCAGAAATGAATGGAAACAACCTCAATGTAACTGAGTGTGATGGCCATCTAGTGGAAGGTAAGTTCACTATAAATCATATATTCATGCTTAGCATGTTTCGAACAGAGTGAATTCTAACATCAAGCACAACGCAAATCTTGTTAAGACTGTTAATGTCAGAGTCCCTAAACTGATACACTAAGACTGAACACTAAACCAATTAATAAGAGCATTTACTTTTTCCAGTTTTCATTAATGGCAAACGCACAGTATTTATATCGTGGTCTCTAGTCTTATCAACCCCTCAAAGCGCTTTACGCCAATGCAACATTCACCCATTCACAGACATTTCAATACAGCACTTACTCTATAAATACAATGCTCTTTAAATACACACTGGTCAATTCAGTATGTTGCCCAAGGACACTTTGACTATAGGAGCTGGGGATCGAACAACTGACCTTCCGGATGGTGGATGACTGCGCCACCTCCTGACCCACATGGATCCTGTGGCTTTGTTCAAGTTCTACCAGGATAAACACAATTAATAAACAGCATCACCAGAAACCCAATTTTATGTCCCGGTTTGTACAGGGGCCGAGGACACTGGGCAGTCTCGCTCTAGTTACATACTGAAGCAGATGGCTCTAGTTTTCTTTTTTACCACTGACTGATAAATGATAACCGGAAGTACAAAAAGGATGAACCACAGGTGTCTAAAATCAGCAAGGGAGTGTTCTCAGCTAACCATGAATGTATGAGCCGTGAGTTTTGGCTGTAGTTAATTCAAACTGTCCCCTTCCTTCCCCTCAACTGTATGATGCAGTTCAACCCCTCTGCTCCTCTGAACTTGGAGGACAATGGCGATCGTATGTCTCCAGGGCTCAAGGACAAGATCCACTGTGTTGTCTACGTCATGGACGCGTCCAAGATCTCCACCCTGCCGACAAGGCTGCAGGAAAAGCTGCAAACCATCCGTAGGTCAACTCAGAGGGTTGGTAGAATTTGAATCCCATATCATTTTAGTGGCTTTGCTGCATCCCCAGGGAGTCTCGGGGAGTGAAAAGTTCTCTTATTTGGGTGTTTGACTCATTTTGTAAAAGACAAAGAAAAAAGTTCCCCTCTGAGAGCATACATCCCCCCAAAATCTAATGTTAAAGAATGTATAGAGCACTTCTTGTACTATATACATACAATGATCTCCATGTTGTTTATATTCATAAACCATTAAACATTTTAAGGACCGCTAACAAAGTGCTGCAGTTCATACTAATGGTTACGTAAAGAGCATACTGTACAACGAATGGCTGACCAAACATACCACTGTTTTCCAGCAATATAACAATATTAACAGTATTACGATATTAACAATATGGAGAACAACAGAGAGCTAAAATATTAGATTCACTGTACTGCAAAGACTGAGAGTGAAACAGAAGGTCTTCAATTTTTTTTGTTTTGTTCCCCCCGCCCCCCCAAAATCTACATTACATAAATCTGTTACTGTTCCATTTTTTGCTGGTCTCCACGGATTCCCCAGCTGGTCCTGATGACTACAGTAGATGAAGACTGTCCTTCGGTTGCACAGAACATAAGGGAGATTTGCATCTACATCAAAGAACAGGTGAGATCAACTTTAAATCTCCTGGAGGGATTTTATTCAGTTTCGGATTGGATTGGTGTCAAAAACAGTGTAAACTACCATCACCTGAGCCTTTTGCGGTTTGTGTTTTGGGATCTAGATGCAGCAGGTCAGTGAAAAGCTCGGTGTGCCCCTTTCTCGTGTTGTTCCTGTGAAGATCTACTGTGAAGAGTTGGAGCTGAACGTGAACTACGACATCCTGCTGCTCAGCGCCGTCACTCAGATTCTTCGTTGGGCTGATAATTACTTCGATGACATCAGTGATTGATTAGGCATAATTAAAACCAAAGAATCGTAACACTCAACAGCAGGTGTACATACAGTATCTTGTGATGAAATTTCCCTCAAAATGACTCAGTGTCCAGCTGATGGGAAGGTTTGGTTCAGGTTCACTCTAGTTAAAGTATATTCCAGTACTGCAACCTAGGCTATCCCACAGAAACTTGTGCTGCATTCATGTCATGTCAGACTGAAATTCAATTCCAACTTTGAAGCATTCACGGACTGTTCCAAGATGGCCTCGATATCACACCAGAACGATGGATCGATGCCGAAGTTAGCTATTGTTTTCATGTTCCACATTTGTAATGGTTAGACAACAGCTAAAACCAGGTACAAACAGCTAGTAGCTCCTTCTTTATAAGCTGAAACAATGGCACTAGTGAGAACATTGGGCTTTATTTCGATGTTACTATCAGTCATGGCGTCTTTGGCGCTGCTTTGTTGACATTCTCATAGTCCTGTTTTCCAAGTGGGAGACAACATAGCTATCTAAAAATCCTGATATCTTGAGCTCATGATTTCATATACAAAACGTAAGTTAATGATTTTTCCCCACCCTCCTGCTTATAGCCGACATGACAAGACATGACATGGCACTGGTCAAGCTTCTCACTCCTAGGAATGATGGGTGATGTAGTCCCTGCCTAACGCTGTTTCATTCTAGGAAAACACTGAGTTAAACAAAAAAAAAAAAAAAGTTAAGTTTCTATTCGCTCATTATTCGGAATTTTCCACTTCTCAACTGTTACACCTGAGAAACACATATCACATTACATTTTCTCTAATTATCATTTCTGTCCTTCACATTATTCTATGATTATTGAAATTTTATATGGTTGATGGCTAAATCTGACTTAATTAAATCAGGGGACTCACATTTGTTGTTATATATTGCATGTTATGTGCATTTAGTTTGAATCTGAATTTCTATTTAAATCTTTTATTATCCGTAAAATGAGTAATTCAACTTGGGATTCTGCTGTTCAATAAAATCTCAAAGTGCATGAATGAACAGAAAAACTGAAATTTATTAATACAGGTCAGACAGTTACTGTACAGCAAACAGTGTTGGAGTCGCACCAGCTGAGGAGCAGGACTGTGGTATTACAGCAAACTGTAAACTATACACACATCACACCTCTAATCCGACCCACCACTTACTGATCATTGAAATTAACTCTGAATTACGGTGGCATATAAATTGGCAGCTGTCCTCTCAGCGACGATAATCGTTAAAAAATAATTGCGCTCTGTGCTCAGGATAACTTTTAACAAACAACCACACGTCTTGAAATAGTGTTTAAAATATCAATATTGTGTTAGTGCACAAAAGACAGGGGTGGGCGGGGGGCTCCCTCCAACATGACACTGGTTGTACGACACTGCAACTGTCACAGGGAATGGGGGGAATGTACTGGAAATACAAAACACACCTGGAATTCAATAACATTGAGCCAGTCAGCTTCCTTTCTCTCCCTTTCTATGACACTGGTGCATTTCCTCCAGCGGAGCTGCTCAGCCGCCACCAGTGTGAGGATGGTGGTGTACTGGGAAGCTCTGGGTGGAAATGTTTGAAACAGGACATTGCATTGCTGAAAATGATATGCAGCAGATTTTTTTTTTTTTTTTCCCCCTGCAAGACAAGATGACACGTGAAGCTGGTTCATGTAATTGGGAGCACAGAGGAAAACCACCAGGGAACGGAGCAGTAGGGAGAATCATATGGCACAGCTGACGCCCTCAGAACATTTCAAACAGTTAGATGGCTTCCCTATCATCAGCCATCGGCTTCAGTCATTAAGAGAAAAGGCAGCCACGTGAAGAAGAAACCATTTCAACTTCAACCATTTGAGTTCCAGTGGAGAACACACATGTATATACATACATTCAAAAACATACACACGCTCTCCCACATAAACAAGTACACATGGGCTTGGTCGGAGTCCAAATGCTAATTTCAGTGACAAGAGGAGGGGAGATTAAAACGGATCTGTTGGCACTGACACTGCAGCTTTCATGTTAAAGCAAAGAAGAAGACTTTTTGGCTAACTGATGTTCGTCAAATTAGCACACTGACAACAAGTTCTTCCTTGTGTCCTTAAGATATTAGCAACTATCAGTGTTGTAAGAATTCGCTGTTCTATTTTATTTTTTATTTTCATAAAAAAAAAAAAATTAAAACTGCTGCACATTCTGCTTACACTTGCCCTTGCTAAAGATAAAGTAGTCCCATGAAACTATAAGTGTGATGTTAATTTGCCAAGCACATGTGATTAATACTTAGCTCCTACAGAAAATTGTTAGATTTCTTGCTGTTTAGCTTTTAAGCTCCAACAGGTTTCATTTGCTAGCTTTCAAGATGCTGCCAGTTTGCTGCTATCATTCGATATATACTTTATACTTCGATATATACTTTATACTTCATTAAATACTCGGTACTTTATACTTAGCAATGAGCAACACTGCCAACAGTCCACAATGGACACAAGGGGTAGATTTTGGCATCTACTGTTATGTTCTCATTCTTCATAGACTAAACTGATGGCAATAACAAAATAGTGAATTCTTTTAACATGACATTGGACAAAGACGTTGATGGCACAGCCATGTAATTGGCCTTTGGACACTTTTTGTCAATGATGTGGAGTATTGCACCCTAATCTTGCTTACTAATGACAAGCTAGGCATTTATTTAGGGGTAAGTTGTGCTATTTAACAGATACTTCAGAGCCTACACAGTTTTATAAATGTACAATTGCCTAAATCCGTGTTTTGACTCTGTTATATACAGTGACTTTTGATGATAGGTATGAGGTTGTTAGGACTTCCGATAGTTTCTGGGCATAGAGTTACATAATACAGTCAGATAAACTGAGTTTTCCATGTTTACTGTGACTTATTGGGCTAAATGGAGGCCATTTGTCACTGTGTAAAGAATGAACAGAAGTAAACAGCTTCTTGTGAAAGAGGAATGCAAAGCCAACTATAATGGCCATTGGTGCAGCTTAAAATGAGATTAATAGGGAGAAATAAAATATATAAAAAATAAATTATAAACTTTAAAATATACAACCCAGGTCCATCTGCAGCTTGTCTATGCTTTTTGGAGATTTTACATTACCACCACTACACAAGATATTTGGCATTACATACTAATTCCAACTACATTGTTGAAAGTAAAATGAGAATGAAACAGCAGCACAAAGTGCCCATTCCTGTTGTCATTTAAGATAACGAAACCTTTCAAAAAATAAACGCAACAAGCAAAAAAAATGTTTTAAATGCCAGTTGAATACTTACAGGCATGGGCAGGATCTTGGATTTAAATCAAATCAAATCAAATCTATGAAATTTAAAGTAAGATTACAAACCTCAAGTCAGTTCAAACTGTGACTGAAAAAAATAGCAGGGAAAAAATAAAATTTGAAAAAATTTGAAAAAATTTTGACTAAATAAAAAATGCATATTGTCACTTTGGCTCTTCAGCGCTTGGACTCGACCATACTGATCACACACTGTGCTTACGTCAACATCTAGAGAGATGACATTCAAATTCCAAACAGTAAAAAAAATTTAACAAAGAACTTTTCATTATGTTTTTTCTTTTTCTTCTCTTAAAGAACTGTACAAGATTATTAAAAAAATCAATAGTTAGTTATACATATTTATATGACAACATTGTTTATGTTATATTACTATAAAGAAATACAACTTTGTGTTGTTCTTGTTTAAGACTCTTGATGCAGTATTCCTTTTTCCGACTGTTGTGACTTTGCTGCACTGAAGACGGTTCATGTAGATTTTTCTATTTTCAAGCAGTAAACTATTAATATTTATGTGATATAGTTTCTATCACTATCATTGAAAATATCGTCCAAATTTTGAAAACTTATGTAGGTTTAATTCTCAGCTACCTAGAATGAGGGAGGCCATTGTTTGGATTAGTTAATCTTTTTTTTTTTATCATGAGTTTAGAGATTCAGCTCAACAAAACAGTGTCAGCAACGACCCCTGGCCCTTTAAATGAACTTCAAGCCTCACTGATTACTCATGCTCACCTGTATCATCACCTGCAAAGCAGAGAAGATCGGCAGATGCTTTTTAGTTCACTCAAACATAAACAGAGAGGAGAAAGACAGGCGGGTGGTCCAGTCCCCAGCCTGTTTCTTCCTTCATCTTTTCAGCTGTTTGCAGCCAAAGAAGCTGGGAAGCTTCACTTTGCCAAAGGTTGGAAAAGGGAATACTGCATTTCTTTGCCGCTCGCCTCTTCAGCTTGTGTTCTTCAGTTCTAGTGTGCATCCTGCAGGGGAAGGGGGGAGGAGGGATGGATTGGGGGGGGGTGGAGGGGTTAGGCAGGGCCTTCTTTTGGAGAGGACGGAGTCTGGGATGTTGAGCTGGAGGATGAGGAGGCAGAGCTCTTCAGGGACCCCAGAGTCTTGCTAAACCAGGAGTTTTTGGCCGCCTGGATTTCGTTCATCAGGTGTCCCCGCTGGTGCTCCAGCTCCTGCAGAGTGACAGGAGGAGGAGAGAGGAGTCAGCAGGAGCAGCGCGGAGGAGAGCACCTTGAGTCTAATGTGGCCCGGTTACATTCTTTCTTGTAAAACTTGTAAATTCATCTAACACACTTCCCTGTGTCATGTAGTTGTGTATTTTAAAATCATCCGGCTACTTGATATATCGTCTATCATAGACGAGATCTTTATGACAACTGACAACTCAAGTCGATAACAGTCTTTTCAATGGACACGTGTATTCTAATATACTCAATGGATATTATTCACGGCGTGTGTATCCTTATAAGTGTCATCTCCATAGTTGCGTACACTTTTCTTATGGAGTAAATAAACAGCTGATGTGTTAATGTCAACAATTAAAATTATCTATAGATGTTTCTTACTTGTAGCCGTTTCTGACAGCTTTAGTTACAATATCCATTTCCTTAAGAATACTGAGACCTGTTGCCTTGCATCTCCACTGAATTATTATTATTGTTACTGATGGTAATGACATTACTGTCCCTCCCCGAAGCTACTGACCTGGATGCGGCACTTGGCCTCCACCAGCTGCAGTTTAGTTTGGGCCAGGTCCAGCTCCAGCTGCCTCAGCTGCTCCTTCAGCCCGTCCTTCTCCTCGTCCAGCGGCTCAGTGGATGCCTTGTCCCTGCCGGGGGACGACACCTGAAGGGTCCCCAAGGTGCTGAACAGGTCCTTACAGTGCTCACAGCCCATTACTTTACTCTGCACGGGCAAACAAACAGACATATGTTAGCAGAGATTGGCGGTTAATCATATTGTACACTGTACAGACATGTGACTACAGGTAAAAAAAACCTGTTCTTGTGCACCTACACTCACAGGCTCTGGAAAACACATCTTTGTGCTAAAATAAAGGCTGGCCTGGCAGAACACATTAACTACATGAAAACAATATTCTGGGTTGTTTTTTTTCTCACAGGCAGTGAAATACCAATAAAAAAAATCTAAGTCATGATGCAAAAGGTAATTATTTTATTCAGTGTTTGATCTTTGCGAGAGCATTTAGCCCACATGAAGACCTTGAGGTCAAAACTCTGGGCAGATTTTGCATCAGGATTGAGAGCTTGTGATATATCCATTTCTGCTTGGTGGCCAGAGTGTCAGAAGTAGACAGATCAAAACCTTTTTTTTTTTTGACAGATTATTCCTGAATTTTATTATTGCTCAAGGGGAAGTTTAACATTCACACTTCACCCATTTCTTCATGCTAATTGCCCCGCTCCACCCTCCGTCAACAACCCAACACTCTTTGAAAAAAAGCAAGACAAAGTTTAGCCATGGCTGACATGTTCAGTTCAAACACAACAAACTGCAGTAGTTATATTACACATCTACAAAACCTCTGAATTAGGTTGCTTTGCTTGTCCTCTCAGATTCTCTCTCTCTAATCTGGATTTATATAGCAATATAATGACTGTGGATTTTTAAAATAGCTAATAATGAATGCTATATTGTAATGTTACCATTGGCAGGGTCCTGTGGTAAACCAGCCATCAGTGTGACAATAAGTGGAAGTGTTAAACCTACACTGATGTATACAGTATTTCTTTCCTCCCTTTCTGTGTTATATCCCACAACAACATCCTGTTTCAGTGTGATGTGCTGTTGCAATGCATCATAATAAAAAATAGATAAATAATAATAATAAAAAAAATACCCACCACACCAATGGAGCCACGATAAAAGCACATTTTTGACAAGAGCTAAACGACTTGGATTATTTGTACAATTAAGCTCTTCATGGATGTGAGGATGCACCAACCTAGGCTTGTCTGGCTACCTAATGTGAACTCAAAGACAGAACAGAGCTGAAAAATCCTTTGTTCTGTGATTTAACACACTGAGGCTTTAGTTAAGTCTTTCAAAGCCTCCAAACTTGCATCTGCTGTCCTCTACAGCAGCTGTGCTTTGACAGTGAAATCTCACCCTGACGATGTCCAGCTCTTCTTTTGTTGCCGCCTGCTGTTTCTCTAGCCTGGTGCTCAGCTGGGAGCAGATCTGAGGCACAGAGAAGAGGGCGGGTTATATGAGAGAGGACATGCTTTATCCACAAGAGATATATCGAAGATACACTGATTTTTTTTTTTTTTTTTTTTTTTTTACACCTTTGTTTACCAGGAAATATTAACTGAGTGATACGATCTTTACCATCAAAGTTCTTTTCACACACTGTGTGAGCAATCTGTGATCTTTGGGCTTTACTTGCTATGTTGTTAAGTCTTAACTTTTTGCTCTTTGTGCAGTACAGTTACTTTATGCTGCAGCGAAAGATTTTGCATAAATCATACAAATACAATTAAAACAATGATGCATGCATTGCATCCTGTTAAACTATAGTTTAGTGTTCTGACTTTAGTTTGGCAAATTAGTGCCTATGTTATTTTCCTCCATTATAAATACAGGAGATGGAATTTGGTTATCAAAACTGTCAAACCTGCTTGTATTCAGCTATGATCGCTGTTGTTTTCTTGATCTCCATCTCTGCTTTCTCCAACTCCCTCCTGAACACTTCCTTCAGCTAGGAGGAACAAAACAATGAGATGAAAAACAATTAATAGTCCATTAATGAGGAGTAGGAATTGATAGGACATTAACACTATGAGGATACATGTGCAAATGTCAGGGTGATAAAATAACACTGGTAAGAACTAAGGACGCTTGCATATCTACTGTGCTGACTTTTAGAAATGATTTTACTAACCTGTATAAATATTAAACTGTGGTTAAACACTATGCTATATCTTTCTCATCAAAAATTAACTCAATCAATATTGGCTGCAATTGTAACACTTTGACATACATTTTGATCCTACTATACCTCCAACGCTTAACGTAAATGTAAACGTAAATGCTACAAGGCTTTGTAACTCATTTTTAGTTTCAATTCATGTTCTGTAAAGTCAGGTTCGGTTATAGTGAGATAAAAATTTTAAAAATAAAATGAGTAAAATGTCCCCTGTTTCACATGGTAAAAAAAAAAAAGAAAAGAAAAGAAATTGCAGCCATAATCTGTTGTTTAGGGTTTATTCGTGCTGTTGACCATTACTAATTACACAACACCCAGTATCATTTAGAATAGGGATGTATAGGGCATTTTCTAGACAGTTATACTGAATCTATGCTGTAATGGCACAGCATACGTGCTCTGTTGTGACAACGCCACTTGCTGGTGTTGTTTGCATTTTCTCTGGTCATTGACAGAAGCTGATACTGCATTTCAATAGAATTTTTAAGTAAATATAACCAAACAGAGAGGCTATTAAGGCAACCTCGGGGGAGACAAATACTGTGTTGCTTCAAGTGAATTTAGTCAAATTTCTGTTTTTCTTAATTACATGTGTTAATCGAAATAGGCCAAATCTTGGACTGTGGACATCGTGAAACCAACGAGGCCTGTTGCTTGCCGAGGCTGATTTTAACTAGCTTCATGAGAAGCAAGTACACAGAGGACAGGTCTTACCTGAGCTGTCTCCTCCTCCTGTCGTCTCTTTTCCTCCTCGGTCTCCACTAGACGTTGCTTGGTGCTCAGCAGCTCTTTGTTCAAAACATCGGCTTTGTCTTCTGCCTGAATGCATGTACAAACACAAACGCATGGAGACCCTTATTGTAATACCAAATCTGGCACTGCAGCACAGCACCTTTCACACAACAAAAACACACTGGAATGCAGATCAAGATGAACCAGGAGAGGTGCGCCAATCACAGATTTGGGATTTAATGCTGACTTGATGCACTGACACATCACTTTCGTAATCTTTTCTATTTACTCATTAATATAGTTTCAGAGAGTCACACTGCAAACTGTCCAGTACAGCTGCAGTCCTCCAGTGGCGCAGTGGATTATTTAGTGAAATGCTTATGAGCGCCTTAGCAAAAGCTGCTGAGGAATAAGTGTTTCATATCAGTAAAGGCTAGGAAACCGCCTCTCCAAGCCTTTCCTGATAACAGACAAATGTTGCTTACAGCTACCTTTTCTGTTTATGTTGTCACAGAGTAAAGGTTTTTAATTATCTCAACTTCTGACATTACACTGTCAAAAAGAGTTGGTCGTTGCAATGCATTTCAAATAACATTTGCATTCGAAGCTTACTAAGCTTCTCACCGTGCTTTATGTATAAAGCACCCAGTGTTGGCAGTTAGGAACAAACACTATATGCAAAAACAACCTTACTAAAATAAATGAATAGATAAATAAATAAATAAATACATGATTCCAACAAATTAATACATCCTCTTCCGCTTGAATCAGGGTTGTCGGACTGCTGCAGGTTTGAAAACATCCTCCTATACGTGCTGTGTTACCTGGTCAAGGTCGTTCCGAAGGGCGATCTTACTGGTGACCAGCTCATGGGCCAAGTCATCGTTCTCCTGTTCCAGTCGCATACTGGCCTCCTGAAGTCGGCGGTTCTCCCTCTGCAAACACACCAAACACACACACACACAGTCAGAGGACCTGTTAGTGCCGGAGATGTAAATCCATGTGGGATGTAAGATGTACTTCAGAGCGCAAGCAATCAACTAATAACAAGGGAACACTAAGACTGTTCTGACAAGTATTTTTTCTTAGAAAAATCTCACAGCATTTAACATTTTTGTTTTCAAAGGGTTAAGATGCCAACCATGAATCTTCCATGTCTTAAAGTCCAGCCAGGGCCGTTGGTTCACTTCACTCTCCCTCATTGCCTGTCATCTACTGGTGTTTTCTAATTTTTCACTTGGGAATTTTTTTTTAAGGCTTCTACAGCAGCGTAATTGTAATTTTGTAGAGAAGAAAACAATTCCGATACAAAATGAATAGTTGATCACCAAACACTAACTGATGAGAAAAAAGTCAGAGGCACGAGTCTATTTAAATCTTTATTCACACACACACACACGCATACACATACGCACACACGCTCACACGACAAAAAACACACATCGTATTAAAGTCCCCATTGTAGACCATTAGTGGAGTCTCATGACTGCGAGTCTGCCTTTAAACAGTCTCACATGACGGCCATGCCTCAATGGGACGAAACAGTTGTCACAGTTGCGAGCGGTCACTTGACTCTGATATCCTGTTCATTTTTTCCAAAAATGACCTTTGCTACTACTAATTAACCCCTCTAATATCTACACACATAAACACATATAGTCACACGCCGTGCTTGCTGTGTTCACTCCTCTGTCCAAAAAGGAGTTCTCTCCTTTTGGATTTACAACAGCAGATCTAAAAGTGTATAAAAACTAAAATAAAAAACAAAGCATTGTAACAGCCCACAGAACCTGTAAGTTTTCACCAGGAAAGAGTAACAGCTCCGTCGCTGTCTGATGCATTATATCGTGCGTCATACCAACAGGTACCAGCGGGATGACAGTGGAAAAGAAAACTCCAAACATATATTGCTGATTAGTCAAGCTCTCACTGGAAAGAGTCTACTTGCTGCCTTCAGGTTAAATTAATCACTTCTTGTTTGCAGAAAAGTGGTAAGTTTCATTTGGACACACAGAGTAAAGACATATTGTCTCAGTTAGTGTTGGTCGGGGGGGGGGGGGGGTTCTTCTGTTGCAACTGTTGTAGACTGATTAAACATCTAAGCAAACATGGCCAAAACAGAGCACTCGGAAAAAATGTAAATAGTAAAACATCAAAGGTTAATGTCAGTGAATAGATATTAAAGAAGAGTAAAAACGAGAAGAATGTGTGCAAAATCTCTGTAGGAGCAGAGGCAGCTTACCGTGCTGCTGTCCAGAGTCACAACTACTTTGTTATCGAGCCTCCAACAGCACAGACTTTAACTTTAACACATGATCCCATCAGGGGTTTCCCTTCTCTGTCTGACACTTCGCGGCTTCGCTCTCTCCCCCTTGCTCTCCTGTTTCCCCTCCTTTTTAAAATACTTTTATTTTGTATTTATGTAAACACTGAAAGCAACCAAGAAAAAATCCATCTGGCCAAATAAGGCACACATTGATTTTACACGTATAAAGCAGATGAAACACGCACAAATACAAACGCACACCCAAAACAATACAACACAAAAAGTACCTACCTAAATCTGGTGTATAAAACCAAGTAAAATGTTGAATTGTTGAATCACAGTAAGCATAAGGTAGGTAAAATCCAAGAGGTCATTCCTTTGTGTATAATTTAACCATGCGCTAAATTACAAGCAGCAACAATCCTGCTTTGTGTCCTTTTGTCTACTTGCACTGTAACAAGGTCTTTCCACTGGCTACAGAGGAGGTGGCTCTGATCCAACATCTTATCTACAATAAAACTCTTCCTTCCTTCCCTCCTGAACCAGCAGCTTATACAGCTCTGCCTTTTACATCAACATATTACTTCTTCCTTAGGGGAGAAACAATGACAAGAGACTCTGGTGTGTTTTTTGTTGTGATGTGTATTTGTGGGGTTGCGTTTTATTATTTAACACGATTGTTTAATGCAACTAAATTTTTTATTCTGTTCTAGGTTATCCCATCACAATTACTACTTTTCCGATATTTCATCAAACATTTGCTTGACATCAGAGCTTTTCTGGCTAAGAAACTGAACTCTGTTGTGTTTAACTGAAAGAATGCGGGGCGATTGTTATTTGTATCTGAACTTGCAAAATCATCCAAGGAAACAGGCCAAGGGCTAACTTTTCAAAAGCTAAGAAAAACAGGTATGTATTTTGAGTTTATTCTGTGAGGACCAAAGGAATTACATTTGTCTTCCATTGGCAGTCTTATATATATCTGGGGCTAATAGCTGTGGATTTTGGCTAGGAAGTGTGTGGGAATAATTAAACAGTACACAAAGTTTGAAATCTATACATACTTGTGTATAATACAAGATGAGGCTCACAAAAAGTCAGATTAATAGAAAATGCAATGAAAATCAAAAAAAAATACACCTCAACATCTTAAGCAGTGCACTTGAAGACTCTCCACTAGAGACACCTAGTTGTACTAGTTTTACAACACAGTTATACAACACAATTGTCACCAAACCACACCAGTTTGCACTTGACAACTTGAGTTACATGTGTCAGCCTCAGCAATTTAGTATGTTGAAAACCACTCAGTAAAATCTGTATATCACAGTAACAGCGTTTGTTCCAGCATCACATGTTGCACCTCTCTAATAAAAACATAAACAAAGACCCAAGCCTTTACTTCGTAACTTATAAACTACAAAACTCGAGCAAAAAGATGCACTCCACATTCTACTAGAACAGTGGGTGTAGATTAGAAATGAACTTAAAAATTCTGAATTGTTCCTTTAACTAAAGCTTTTACCTGAACAGCTCTAATTATGCTCATTTCTACTCGCTCTAATCGTTTGAATTTCAAAGACAAATTTGTATAAAAGAATTAAACTGTGTCCTGGGAGTATTTTGGGAAAACAACAATGATAGATTTAAACCAGGAAGAGAAAGGAAAAGCTATATGATTAGAAACGCTTTTTTTGTTGTTGTTGACAGCTTGAATTTGTATGAGTCTTTAAATATCTGCCTCACCTCCCATTTTTTTTCCCTTCTCAAGAATCAAACAAGATAAAGTCCCACTGTAGCTAAACATCTCTGACAACACCCCGTCAGCTTCACCTAAAAATAGATTTTACAGATGTTTGGGTCAATAATGATGAAAGCTGGTGCTGGTTGAAGCCACATTTCAAGCCAGAATGGTGTCACGAATATTAACAATGGTACAGTTTGACAAAATGACTTTTGCTCACAAGAGATTTCTAATCTTAGAAAAATGGTTTATTTTAACAACTAAGGCTACTTGAAGGAGGCTTGATTTTTATGTACTGACTGCAGCATAAGAACCACACTTGAATCACAAGCTTAAGGAGCGAAGTGTTTTCTTACCATCAATAAAGACTGAAAACGATAAATTAAATCAAAACTGTATGTGCTTCTGTACCATGTAAGAAAAACAGTATGTTTATATTTAACTTCCTTCCAGTAATAAAACAGGTTACCACAAATGGAAATAGTAAAAAAAGTAAGACATGTTATATAATAACGTGTGTATACGTGGGTGCACATCCTACCTGGTATCGGTCGATGGGGTCCTCTTGTTGCAGCTGGCTCTCTCTCAGTGTCTGATATTCCTTCTCAAACTTCTTCAGCTTTTTGGTTGGAACCTGAAAAACAACATGAAAGTTGTTGACATAATAGTTTTACTGTAAACTTCACGATGTACCCTGCCCTGATAAAATCTCAGCCCATCCTAGTTGTTTGTGAGAAAAGGGAGAATGTGTATTCATCTATTTGGAGAAGCGATACAAGTGATTTTCCTGTTCAGCAGTCTTCATTTAGATGTCTTCTTCCTGACCAAATTTTTCTTCAGTGACAGAAAGTTCCTGGTTCTCAGCTGCTTCTCTCACTGTCAATGTTTTTTTTCTGCCTTCTCCCCAGGACACATATACCAGTACTGCAGTTGTTCTGGACAGTTCTCAGTGTGTTTACTTAGAGGGGTAAGAGGACAAGTGTCAAACTCAAGAAACACTTCAACAGGGCTCTAAAGACAGGATCCATCATCACTTATATAAAACATATTAAGTAACTTAGATGTAAAAAAATGTGCTAAGATGCTTTGTTATTTTAGTCGTTGTGATCTCGGACATAAAAAGAAACTGAAAGGGTCCGAGATTGCAACAGATAGGCAAGACATAAAAAGATATTCTAAAAAAGCAGGTCAAAATTAACTGAGATAGTGCTGAATATTTCTGCTGAAATATTGTGGCACAGTGGTTTGGTGCCGCCCAGTTTCTATTTTCTATTAGACAGACTGCTCTATCTATGTTAACAACCTAAACACATTACATATACGATGTGGGATTAATTCTGCAATGTGCTACTTTCTCACTAGATATGATGCAAAAATGAAGGAGACGCACATCGAACATACAGTATGCACATAAACCAAATTACAGGACATCTGGGTATGACTCAGTGGGGCACTACCATTTTAAGGAATCTTCTCAGAGCTCTCAAAAGCTGTCAGCTCACGCTGCAAGCTACATGACCACCATGCCACTGAAAGTCATTCATTGCCCCCTGAGATGAAAAAAAACAGAAAATGGGATGACATCTAGACAAAGTTGGCTGATGGAAGAAGTTAAAACAATGTTAGGCGAAAAAAAAACCCCGTCAGAATCAGCTTTGAACCAGTGAACACTAAATTGTGGCAGCTTGGGTTTTTGTTTTTCTTTTTAAATCTCAGCAAACTACCATGCAGTGCAATCACAAAATCAAAATCGGTGACTTCCCTGTGCATTTTTCTGCATCTTGGAAGTATGTACAACATTAAGAATATATATACTTTTCAGTGTGGTGTAATAGCCTCTAAAAATTCACCTTCAAATACGTACTGAGAGCCTAAGAGCCTTTAATCTCCCTTAACACATAACCCCCCCCCCATGTGTTTGTATGTTAGTGTGGCTGCTTAAGATGGGTGGTAATGTTATTTCCCCAGTGTGGAAAAATGGTTGCCAGAGCACCCACTGTTAGGGCTGGGGATCCCAGGTCAGTCTCAGTCACATGACCCCTCCTTGGAGACTGCGTGCGTGCGACCTATGTTCAGTTGTGTGCTGTTTATTTCTTGATTTGCGTAACACATGAAGAACTGTGGCGCTTATTCAGTATCCTACTTTGTTGCTTTGCACTAACTTTACTTCTGTTAATTCCAAACAAACTGGAAACATAAAACCCATCACTGCTGGCGTGGGTGAAAAAGTGCTTCGTAGCTGTCAATGCTTAGAACAGGTTGAGGGCGGATCATTGCCTGTCTTGGAGCGATCAGTGTTACGAGCTGTACATTTATCTGACTGGGGCCGTCCCAGATTATTATTCGAAGATTTATTTTAGCGCAGTGATTTGGTCTGCAGCAACAAACAGTTTACTCCAGAAACAAATAAATGCCTTTCCTTTCTGCCTATTTAACTTAAATTAAAGTCATGTATTTCCTCAAAGACTGCTGCACACATTTCTCGGTATTTTTACAATGCTTATGAACAAAAATGCCCACATCACAAATAAAGTACATCCTTTAGAACCAGTAAATAAAATGCCCCAATTAACCAGCTAGAAAATGGAGCGTTGTATATCATATTTCCTTCATTAAAAAATCATTTAAGTGAAATTGAACCAGCTTCTTGTTCTTGGTGCCTACCAAGACAGTCATTACCTGTCCTCCTCACTGACCCGTGAGCTGACCCTTGACCTTTTTGACCTGGGAACCACTGAGCTGAGTGAACACACTATCTGACACACAATGACCAAGCAAATAACAGAACTCAGTACCATTCTGTTGTTATCGATTCAGGAAGAAAGAGAATCTTAGCCTCTTCATGCTAGCTAATAATCACTCTATTGTAACAAAACAATGTGGTAAAACGTGGTGTTCCCCAAAGGGCATCAACACTGCCAGAGTTGGGAGTTTAATTTCCAGTATAGATTGTAAGTATAGATTGAGAAATCGACCCACTATACTTCTCTAAATCAAAGTTTTTCCTATTTCTTGTTGGTGCATGTGATAAAAGTGAGCTCCTGAAAGTTGATAAGTGGGAAGTAACAGAATTTTAAACGTGAGGAAATAATATGTTAATATGTATGTAATAACTGTCTCAGCAGAGTTGTTTAATCAGGCCAATTCAATGTCAAAAATCATCATGATTTTAGTATTTCCACCAAAATCTTGTCTCTTGTCTGGGTGGAAGAAGGCCATCGAAAAACAATTTACCCTGTCATGGTACAATTAATCTCAGTCTAACCTTAAATTTACATAGCTCATGCTTCACTGAGTGAAATACAACAAAAGCAGCAAGTGGATGTGGTTTCCTTTGTAAGTTTCACCGACACTCAGTTTTTCCAGTGATACACAGCACGACATTATTATTTTCTATGAGGGCTACCGTCCCCTCTTGACCCATTTGTGCATTTGTTGAAAGCTGTGTGTATGAAATAGTCCTAGATTAATGCCTAAAATTTTAAATGAATGTGCAAGAGACAGAGTAAAAGGGGGGATAATGAGATATGTGGGTGTTTCCTGAGGTTTTATACACCTCCAGATTTGCCGTTTTAAATTTGAAAGTTTAACACACACACACAGACATACACACACACACGTACCAGCAAACCCACCTCTCGCTTGTGCTTTCATCTCCCCTCACATACTCATTTAATGTCATTCTCTTACAGAATCTACCCCACCAACTAAAGACATTGGTTGCGTCATATTTTCCAAGCTTCCTGTATTTGATGAGATGGTTTGTCATAGATCTTTGAAGGTTATCAAACTGCCAAGTATGACTTTTTTTCCTCCCTTATGTTCAACTTTATGCTTACAGACACACACACAGTAATTCTTTAAAAGAAAATCACTGGCTTGCTTGTACCACTCTTCCTGGAAACTTCAAATGGTCTTGAATGGTATTTTGTAAAAACAGACTACACAAGCTGCATGTCTATCTGTTTGGCTTAAAACATTTTTGCTATTTCATGCTACAATGACTCAGTTTCTCTTCCAGTTATGATTTTGCTAAAAAAAAAACAAACATTCTGCTTCAATATTAGAGGAATGTTTACCAGTATGAGTCTAAATTGATTGTACATTTGTTAAAATCCAGTCTGAGTTAGTTAACATAATGAATGTGAAGATCAAGTTTTCATAAGACTAGACCCTGACTAGCTAAGAAGAGTAGATTTTAGAGCTTAGGGTCAGCTGGAGAACAGCAGCTGGTCGATTCAGTGCTTTGCACACACTTTGGACCCTTCAACCATTTTGGGGCATTTAATCTGGGACTGCACCACCCTGCTGATACAAAGTAAACATTTAAAAAGAAACAAGCTCTTTCATATTAGTGCATGCAATTACAGAACACAGGAAAAAGTTCAACCTTTTGGGTTTTTTTGTTTTTCTTTTTTGCATGTGTAGCCAGTGAAGCTTAATTGTCGATCTCTTTGAGTCACACACTAAGAGAGAAATCATTAACCGACAAGTTGAAGTCCAGCTACTGATGATACAAACAGCTGCACCCACAAAGCACACAAACAGTAAAGCACGACTGTGTAATGAAATGAACACAAACTGGGCTGTGCTCACCTTTTATTCAAACATAAGGACCGGCTACAGCTACAGTCACATGTGACCCCCAACTCCCTGCCCTTTCAATAATAACTGCAGTGTGCAGTTATTATTATCTAAGTCTGTTGTTTTTCTTTAATTTGTTAACCTGATATTCCCTGGCGCTATCAGAGAAAGACAGGGAATATATATATAATTGGACACAACATCTAATTCTCTGACTTTCCCTGCCTTCAGAGAGACTGCTATTCTTTACATTGTTTCATTGTGTAGCTGATGTCTTTATCTAGAGTGACTTGCGGTTATCAAAACTGTAAAATAAGTTAAAATTCTCAGATCACCAAGTTATCAGCTGTATTGAAGGGAAGTGCTCTGTGTATCAAACTCCCTACTAAATTCAGACATTCCCCGCAACTTTCCCTGCAAGGAAAACATCTCAAACCTCATTTAGTGTTATTCCTGAAATTCCAGGGTCAGAGCTAAGCCTGCTCTGCTCAGATACAACAAGCAAGCATGTACAGGGCTAAGTGCTCAAGGCCACTTCAGTAACACACATGGTTGCTAATACACACACTTACAGTTTTAGGTCACAAACCAGCTGAAGCATCACCAAACCTCAGAATCACTTCCCACAACTTTTAGCGTTAATGTTAGAGGCCAGTCTGGGGACAGAGTGGCGTCTCCAATTCAGGTGCTGCAGGAAATGGTACCAAGCCCAATTTTAGTTACTTGACCTGAATCTGTGCAGCTGAAAATGGTCTCAAAACTCTAAGCTGAAATCACAGGCAGTGGTGCCATACTGGGTATTATACTACCAGAAGGAGAGTTTGTGTGTGTGTGTGTGTGTGTGTGTGTGTGTGTGTGTGTGTGTGTGTGTGTGTGTGTGTGTGTGTGTGTGTGAGAGAGTGTGAGTGTGAATGTGTGTGTGTGTGTGTGTGTGTGTGTGTGTGTGTGTGTGTCTGTGTGCACGTATATAGAAGGGTAATCTACTCTTACATAAAGTGGCAGTCTAAGAGTTTTAATATTTAAATAAAGACAAAGCACACTGGACATCTCAGGGAAAACTAGGCCATGAAATTCAATTACCCACACACACACACACACCCGCACACACACACATATCTCCATTGATTCCAAATTTACATCAGTAATTGAAACAAACTGAGAATCACCAACCAGCTCTGTGTTTGGACTGACTGACAAAGCTCTTCAAGCTTAAACATCAGACATACTTTCAGTAGGAAAAGAAAACAAACCCACACATACCCAATGTGCATGAGTCTATACCATCTACTGCATGGAAGGAAATGTGTAGTTTCTGTAAAAACTGCATTTTCCAACAGTGTTTATAAACAATTTCACTGGCTACCCCAATAAATAATAAGAAAAGAACATCACAGAAAAGAAAAGAAAGAAACAAGCTTAATTCCAGGCCAGAGTAAATAGCTGTAAATGTCTATATGTGAGTTAAACAGGTTTAAACCTAGAAAGATAGAAAAAAAGAAAAAGACAGACAGAAAGAAAGAAAGAAAGACAAAGACGGAAAGGAAGAAAAAAGAAAGGAAAGAAAGAAAGCAAGAAAGACAGAAAGAAAGCAAGAAAGACGGAAAGACAAAAAGAAAGACAGAAGAGAACAGACCTACCACCGGTCTGGGCGCTCTCAGAGGTCTGGAGTGGGCAACCAAGCGAGCCAGGGTGTCCTCCTCACCCGGTCGGTCCACTACATGAGCATCGTACGCCACCATAATGGACACCTCCTGCATCATCTTGACTCCTGCTTGCTGTCAGCAGCAGCAAGGAGGATGAGAGGATGAAGGAGGAGGAGGAGGAAGAGGAGGAAAAGTGGTGAAGGAAACCGAGAGGAGTGCGGCTGACAGGTTTTGTTTCTCTCTGAGAGCGAAGGAGGCGACTGGCTGCTTTCAAGAGTCCCCCAGGAGCTGAGCCCTGCCCATTGAGAGGAGGAGGGGCGGGTGGAGCGAGAGGGAAGTACAACACACCTGTTTGTTTCTCTCTCTCTCTCTCTCCCTCCCTGTAACGCTAGAAGTGTGCAACGAGGGAAGATGAGTTTGCTTTTTCTTCTTTTCCGCTTCCAATGAGTGGAAACCATATCTCTCATGTGTGCCTCTCAGTCCTACCTCCCTCCCTCACTCAGTCACTCTCTTAGATTCTCTTTTGAGGTGGCAGTCTGGAGGTTTTGTTTTTTCTATTTTCTGATGCTGGTAAAAATAAAGATAAAGGCTTGTTTATGCATCTATGATCTATCATACATCTGTATATGTGTCTGAGGTTAAGAGAGATAGGAAGGAAGTTGTCAGATAAACCACAGCTACTCGTTGACAGTTGCACATGTTTCCAACGAAAAAATCCAGGAAGTGAACTTCAAGGCTGTCCTGAAAGTTGCCTGCATACTGTAGCGTCCTAACAAAGGACCCACCGAGCTATAACTCCCTGACAACCTTTCTGGAAACATCTTCTCCCCCTTAGGGGAGACACATACAGCCATGGGTTCATCCCTGTGTGTCTCTCTCTTCCCATGTTTCTGTTTTTGCTACTGTGTTTTCCCTCCATCCCCACTAATATCTGGCTCCATGATGGAGGTCCATTTGGAGAATTGACTCCTTGAGAAAAGAAACAAGTTAAGTGTCACATAAGGTAGATTTGTCTGTGACAGAGGAAGCTGTGTTTTCTTTCTTTACAGAGTGCCACCAATAATGGAGGGATCCACATAGCTGTTGTGATAAAAGGAAGGCAGTGGTAGCAAATAGAAACTCACAAACAACCTTTGGTCTAGAGAAATTTCAAAGCACTAAAGATGAAGTGCATGACAAAAATATGTAGTGAGCTGCACAGAATTAGATAACTAAAAATAAACAATCTAGATATAAAAATTTAATCCAAAATAATAAAATTTATACATATACACTATAAAATAACCTTTAATATAAATTAAGAGTCTTCGACAAATAATCTTGACAAGATAATAAAATCATTCAATATATCTGACTCTGACTGAATATAATTTTCCCTGAGCTGTAAAATCACTTCTACTCTTTATATAAGAGGTTATGTGAAAATAAAATATATATTTAGCTGCATTTACCCTGTACTTTTGTACATAAATCTAGTCCTATTGAATTGTAGGGTAAAAAGATTCAACTTACTTAACGTGGACAAGGTACTCAGCAGTTTCATCTAATGTTAACATGCAATTCAGCTTTTTACCCAATAATAACTATTTCATCAGATATTACTTAGCAAACAAGCTTGACTTCATCTATACACAAAATCAGCCAGATGGATTAAAGTTGATATGATCAGTTTCCACTCAAAAACCACACTGAAATGATCCATGTCTGTCAGTTCTTTTGAGAAGGTAAACCGGTAAATTCAGAATAAAACCAGTCCATCATTTATTAAAGACCATGAGCTATGAATCTCAAATATGGCAGCCACCAGGTATGCTGGATCATCAGAAAGCCTTCCACATCTTTCTCTGTGCCATTTTAGTTTGTATTTCTGTAACATTTCTCTCTCCTCTCTCTATCTTGATACAGGTTTATTTACAGCCTCTGAGTCTTCATCAAACCATGCAAGTCTTAGTCTGGGACTAAGTCTGTCTTAGTCTGTCTTGCTTCTCTCTATACCCATCCTTCTCTCTTTCTCCCCAGTCCGTTAAAAGTTTAGCTTTGCTGTTGGAGGGATTTGGTAAAAACCGGATTAATCAGTCAAACCCTAAGCAGCAAATGAATGTATGACATTTCTCTCCCTTTTTTCTTAGAGTCCTAAAAAGTCATCACTCCAGCTGCGGTCCAGCGGCTGTTTGAGAAGGCAAAGAAATTCAAATTCTTCCCATAATCCCCAGAAAGGCTTAGCCACCCTACTACCCGTTGTGTTCATCAAGCTAAGGTGCCAGTGAATTCTTCGCTGTTTTAAGCTGCTTACAGAGTTCAGCTGATCCGATTTAGACGTCGTCAGAGAAAAATATGTAAAAGGAGGGCTGAAGAGAGTGCGGTTTTGCTTGGGCAGGCTGGTTTTCCCTTTTTCTCTGATGGCAGTTGAGCATGACAGGTTTTCCAACACTCTTCCTAAGGAAGTACTGTAGCTACTGTCTCCCTTAATCAAGAGGCCACATTATGCACAAATGATTATAGCTTTATTTGTAAAGGGTGAAAAGGGGGGGGTACTCCGGTTCCTTTTTCCCCTTGATCCAGGCTAACCTGACAGTAGACATTTCAGAGATGTAGATGTGATATCAGCATCAGCTTTGCCAGTCTATTGTGAACAAATTCATGTTGTTTATTTTGGTCCAAAGCAGCTTTTAGTCACTTTTACTAGTTAAAATCAACAGGCAGCCTGGAAAGTTGTTCATTCTATTGACAAACCCTTTAACCTGGAAACAGTGTGTGTGGAGTGTGTTATGGGTGGGATGGAGTAGCGGTAACTAAAGTGAAAATGTGTAAATGTTTTCAGCTACTCAAATATGAAGATTTCCTGCTTTTCTCTGCTTAAATCGTTATAAATTGACTATCTTCAAATTCTGGTGATTTACACTACTGGCACATTCACCGATTCACACAGACACATTGTAGACACTCACACACCGATGATACATTGGAGGAAATTTCATTCAAGGACACATCGACATGCGGACATGCTAGGGATCAAACTACCGACCTTCCTGCGGTACCTAATGAGCCACAGCCAAGCCTCTGTTGGTTAGCTGGTTTGGGGTTTGCTGGATGGTCAGCGGTGTATACAGAGAAAAGGGAGGAGTATTGGAAGGAAGGCAAGACTCTTTCTCCTCTTAGTCATTTGCATTAGTCTCATCTGTTTCTTTATTTCTTTTCTCCCTCGGACTGACTTGCTCCATATTATTATATCCACAGGGAATATTCTTTTTTAAAAGTTAAAAGAATGTCTGTTTTAAAAAGATGACAGTGGAAAGGATATGTTTTTGTGGAGAGGATGGCAAAGATGCACACTGACAGTTTTGATGTGAAAGCCATTCATAGAAGGATGTGTTCAGTACTTGTATTTTTCTCTCTTGGGACGATACTGTTTAAGGTAGTGTTTTGGTCAGTCACTTCTTCCTAAAAGCTTGAGTTCCCTCAAATATATTACCAATGGTCCAACAATATCCAGCTTAAGGCACTTCTGAGGATGGCTACAGGTTGACTGAATGTTTGTGATCGAAACAGACTGAATGAATTCAACACTCTTGGTTTATGTATATGTGCTTTTGAGTGTGTGTGTGTGTGTGGGGGAGGGGGGTAACCAAGAAAAAAGTGGCAGAATCCTCAGCAAAGAAAGCTTATGTAAGGCACAGAAAAAGGGTCCCTCGGCTGCAGAGTCGATGCAAAGGTACAATGAATCTATTCTGATGTTTGAGAGTGAATACTTGCCCTGTTATGCCAGTGAAAGTGCATGCAGTTAGGAGGCATGTACAGTATATTTTTGAAAGTCTTTGTGCTCTGGTACTACATATCACATAACATGTCATATCATAATGCTGCATGATTGTGCAAGAGTACCAAAATGCGACAAAAGCACTAGAGATGCAGACTGAGTCACAGTACAGGATATCCTGTGTGTAGAAAAGCACAGAAATATACCAAACATGGAGGGATCAAAAACACTTAGAGCCATTTGTCATTCCAAAATGCCCTCAAGCATGACACTGAATAACAAACTGTTCACTCGCTGTGAGTTTTTCTACATCAGAAAGTTAGAAAATGCCTGAAATGTAAAATATTAACTTTATATACATACAGAGAGACATGGAAAGAGAGTAAGCAAGGGGGAGAAAAGAGAGAAGGGTGGAGGGAGGATCATTATCTCTTCCATCTGTCTCTGTCAACTATTTGCTTCCTCTGTTGCTACATATTCTCCTTACACATGCGTACATACATTCAAAGGCACACACAATATCCTTTACACTGTATACTGTTTTTGGTCTCTGGTGGCCTCAGAAAATTCTCTCAATTCCAGCAGCCTCATTAAGGTCAATAGGAGGATGATAACGCGTGCGTGTGTGTGCGCGTATGTGTTTTCGTGCGTGCGTTATGTGTGTGTGTCGTGGGTGTGTGTGAATAAGGGAATTTTAGTGAAATCACAGCCTCGTAAGCTTTGGTGAAAACTATGACTACCATTCATGGAATCAATCTTCTATCTGTTATTGTCAGATTTCAGTCCAGAGAATGAACAAAAACATACAAGAAATACTGATAAAAGCAGAGGAACGAAGCAGCAGTAATTAAAAAAATATGCAGCACATTTCAAAGGGTAATAGCCAACAACATAAGTCAACTATTTGTGAAAGATTGTAGTAATTATCTGAGACATTTTTCTTCCCTCTGTACTTAAGAAAAGTACAGCAACAGAGAAGTCCCAGAGAATCAAGATATATAGTCTTACCTAATCTTTTTTGTCCGACAGCTTTGGGGTTTTTACAATACCAAACTGAGGCCATTCTTTAATCGGAAGACATTTGGGCCTTTTTCCCTTTTTCACCAGACTGTCTGAGGGCTAGGTCTTGGATTTAAAGTAAAGAATATTGGGCTTAGTGTCAGCAAATGCATGTGTTTGTTTGTAGAGCTCCTTACCTTGATGTTGCAGGCCTGTTCCATAAGCCTTCGGGCATTCTCTGCAGCTCTGTAGCGTTTAGGGAGCTGGACTCTGAAGAACTTGAGAGCCCCCTCAAAATCCGCCTGCAAGAGGTCCTCTTTGGATGTCTGGAGCAAGACATGCGGAGGTGGGAGGAGAGGGGAGGTGGTGGTGACAGACAAACAAGGTATGTCGTTAAGAGTCAGAAATGAAAAGTAACAGAGTAACCTCTGACATATCGTTCGCCCCTGACATCGACTGTCACTAGATTTACGGATTATGGAGAGCAGGCTAATGACTGATCAACTTGAGGAAGATTATATTGATTTGTGAGAGACATTGTTGATTTTATTTAGATATATTATGTCTTGTCAATCAAGTGCAGCATGAGAAAAAATTAGAAAAAAACCCAACAGATTTTTACAACATATTTTGTCTAATGACAAAGAGAAGAGTGAAAAGGTAATATCATAGCTGTGCTACAATTTAGCTCTGTAAGGATGAACACATTTAAGGGAGATCCATCATTTTTGAGTCAGACAAAACCTATCCAGTTTCTTGTCTAACTGCATGATACAGTGTTTAGTAACAATTACTACTTTACTTTGCATTAGATCCACTATTGCAAAAGAACGGCACTATTGTTTTCTAAAATTATATCACTTGTCCCCTTCAGTATGAGCAGGAGAGACAGTTTCCATTATCTGTAACTGGAGGCTGAAAACTTAGAGAGGACCTCACATTCCTGTCCTCCTATCACATTCCGTCTTTCTGTTCTACTTTAACTCACCTAGGAAACAGTTTCCATAATGCCTCCTAGCTCTAATTTCATTTTATTACATTATCCTTATTCCACTGAAGCTTTGAAAATGCCTTATTTATCACTTGTACCACTTGTTGCTTGAGGGAGTTTAAAGTCTATCTCATTTTAGAGTCATACTAAGTCAATCTGGAAAAGAATATAGCTAAATGCCTAAAATATAACAGTCAAATGAAAACCACCGAGAAACAAATTTACTTGAAATTTGGGGGGGGGGTGCTACAAGTTAGAGAACAAACCTCTGACAGGAAAGTTAAAGTGTAAAAGAAAGCACTACACTCTATCAACAGAAGGTAATGAAGCTGCATTTGAGCAATGCACAAAACCCCAAACTACTGCAGTGCAGCTGCTCAGTAGCTGATAGCATGAGACCGACATTGTACTAAGAAACTGGATGTAAATCTGTGAAACTATATGGATGTGGAGAAAGGTGATCTTGAGGCAAGCGTGAGGTTTAATCAGTAAGTGTTCAAAAACACACCAATACCACCATCTTGTGGTGCAAAGACGCATAGACACTAGAATCTATCCAGGGATACTGCGTACATCAGAATGTGTGAACAAATATTAGGGTCCATTAGTCCGCTTGGGCCTTGCCAGAGGATGATTTGGCAATTTCATTTCTAATTCTGAACGAGGCTTTGGGAAAAGCCACCAATAAATTCTAGGCAACAGGAATAGGGGATAGAAGGGACAAGTGTCCTTTTTCAAATTGACATTTGCCTGACAAGAGCTGCTTTTTCTATAGGATTTTTCCATAGGAATCTATTCACACAAGATTCAGAAATAAAAACAGGCTAGCCATCTCTTGTAAATGAAATTTTAGGCCATTTTAGCAAGGAGCAGAATTTGAAAGCCTCAGTGTCAGACGATGCTGAGATCGGAGCATTATAACAAAAGATGCATCAAATATTGTTTTGGTCCATCTCAGAAGTTGAAAAACAGAAGTTGCTTTTCTGAGACATACTTGACTGCTTTCTCTACATAGTATGTCCTCAGGAGTAACTTGTTCATTTATGAACAAAAGTCAAACTAACAACCACATCTTCATAACTCTAAACCCAAAATTCCACGCATGTTCATTTTCTTTCATCTGGCATCTGTTTCCCAGACCCAACCCCTACGTCTCACCGCCAGCAGCCTGGGGACGAAGAGGCGGTGTCCCATCCCAAGGAGACCCATCACCCGGCAGAATGAATCCGCTGAAGCCTGACTGCCGTGGGCCCTCTCCTCCACCTTTCCTTCTCCATCCTCCACTGCCCTGCGCACTGCTGGAAGGGGCAGATGGGGGGTCAGGGCTGGTATCGGGGGAGGAGAGGCTGGGGGGGAGGGTGGAGGAGATGGCTGCTGGGTGGGACAGGGCGAGGGAGAGGGGCAGTCCCGCTCCGGGGCCAGGGCGGTAGATGACTCCAGTGTGTCGTCCAAATGTCCCAGTGGGTTGCCCTGTTTGTTTGAGGAGAATTGGACGAGGGGTGGACTGGGTGCAAACAAGTTGGTATGTGCGGTCAACTTAGGCAAGCCGAGATTTGTTTTGAGGTCAACGTCTAGCCAACTGGCTGAGTCCTGGTGACAGAGGTGACTGACCTTCTGGGAAGAGAAGCTGATAATGCCACATCAGGCAATGTCACAAAAGACCGATGTCCAAGACTACAGAGCAGCTACAGAGGAAGCGAATAGCCACTTAAAGGAACACACAGCAACTCAGCAGGCACAGCCCAGGCATCCAAGGCATGCAGAGTTAAGATTGATCAAGTTCATCTGGGCAAGACAAAACATGGACAAGACGTTGGTGGTGGCCACTCAACTTGTACCACTGTCAGAGCCCAGAAATGGCCACCAAGTGCGACAAAATTTCAGTCAGATATGGATGTACTGAAGCTGCTCTCAGCATAATGCTGAGTCTTCCAGCTACCTGCCGGACTTGCTTTGAAACCCAGTCACACTACCCACTCTCATCTTCCCCTGCCAAACCCCCCCAACCAATTCCTATCCAGGATGCCGTTGCCTAGCAACAAAGCTGCTCAACACGTGGGCTGCTGCTCTGGCAAACAGCAGCGATGGATAAGTACTCCACCTTTTTTTATTTTTCCTTCATTGATAGAATTCAAAGACAGAGAGAAAATCCCCTCAGTCTGCACGGCTGGGTGGCCTTAATGCTCAAGGCTTGATGCGTGTAGGATGGCACATCAAAGCAATTGATTTTTTTTGGTACCCTTTTATGAAGCCGACAGGATTTCAGCTTTCTTTGACATGTAAATTGGACTGAAAAATTGTATGAATCCTTTTTTTGCTGGAGTCTAAGACTTAGCAGACAGTCCTGACAACATGGCAGAAGCAGAGATGTGGTCTTTTAGCATGGCAGTATGGCACTTTTCAGGGGAGGATGATGCGCTGCATATATGTGTTGGTTTATGGCTGAGTGAACGCTAAATCGATGAGTCAGATTCAAGGCAGCTATGCATGAGTTTGGAAAGAGGTAGTAAATCATAAAAAACTGATTGCTGTTAGCATGTAAGTCTTTCCGTTTCTATGTTCTTCCTCTTCACTGATAAAGCCCTCTCATCTGAACTCTGTCCAGTTCCAGCCTGGTCCAGTCAACAGCTCCAGCATGGACTCCAGCATCTATCACCCCGGCAGATTTCCATTAGCAGCAGCCATGCATCCAGTCCGTATCAGGGAGTAGATCCTTTAGATGGTAAACCAGCTCCTTCAGATGGAAAGTCACGTCTGCTTCTAAATGGTTGAGTGTTTGCATGAGCAGTGTGCAATCAGGAGTGATTGTCCTGGCCAGCTGGGTTGAGGCGAGGCAAAGAAACCACAGTGTTTCCGTCCAATGACTCTCTCTTTTTCACTGTCTACTGTCTCCTGTCTTTCTCTACCCCTGTCTCTGCCTTTGTGATGCTAACGGCTAACAGCTACCAGCTAGCCGGGGCGGCTCCGTTGCAGAGGTCTGGGTGATGGACAGAGGTAGCGTGTTGGAGAAATACATAGCCAGCCAACAGAGAAGAGGAGAAGGCGGAGGTAGAGCGATAGGAGGTAAAGAAGAGAGAAACCGAGGAACTGAGTGAGAGAGGAGGGTCCATGCAAGCATCCAAGGGAGGTAAAGACGAAAAAGACAAAAATAAATTAAAAAAAAAAAAAAAAACAAGAACACAGCTTTTCTGCTCTAGGTCCGGATTGCTAACACTACAGCTTATGCTCCTGTTATTATGTGGATGGCGACTGCTTAGCAGTGGAGGGAGGGAAGTGAATACAGATGGAGGGAGGGGTGATGGGAGCGGAAAGGAGAGCAGGATGGATGTAGGAGGGAGGAGGGAGCCTCGAGGGAGAATGCCGTCATGCCTGACCAATGGGAGGCTGGCGGTGGAAGCCCCTTCCACCCCCCTCATCCTCATTTGTTCTCCATTCCGACCATCGCATCAACTACATCTTTCTCTCTCTGGAATAAAGAATACCTTATTACTAAACCATAGAGCAGTAGGGATTTTTTCAAAATGTATGATCACTTAGAGCAGACTTCCTGAGTATTGCTGCATTACTGTGTAATGTTTTATAATATAAACATATATACACACACACACACACACATACACATATATACATATACATATACACACACATATATATATATATATATATATACATATATACATATATATACATACATATACATATATATATATATATATATACATATATACATATATATACATACATATACATATATATATATTCATATATATTATATAAATATATAGATATTTTATATAAATATATATGTAAATATAAATGGTGTGAAAAATTAGTGAATAGTGTGAAAAATAAATATTAGATCACAACTCAATTGACTGGAGCATTTTCTGTCTCCTGATCTATCAGTATCCCCAAACTTTATCTGTAGAAAAACTTCGGAGACTATTAAATATTAAAAATTTAGTGAAATAATTAATAATTCACTAACTGACTAATTTACTAGACATACTGATGACTAACGTTGCAACATGTACTTTCTCCCGTCATACATAATGTTTTGTCACAATATTTAAATGAAAAACAGTTAAAAGAACTAAAAGAAAATTATTCTAAACACGGTGCTGAGGCACTGTTTGTGATTTTCAGTTCAAGATGAGTTTTTTCTGTACAAAGACACAGACAAGATAATGAGAGAAACAAGCCTTTATCACTTAATGCTCTTGAAGTTTCAGCATGACTTTCATAAAGACTGTCCTATCAAATTTATGTCCATAATGAACAACCAGACAGCGACATGCAATATGACACGGTTATTGCCAAAACTCATTGATCTATCTCACCACAAACAGATATGATAACACAACATCTAGTAATTCTATACCATTCTGCTCTGAAAGCAACAACATGCAATTTGTTTGGTAATAATTGTGAAAACTCAAGTAGGTATGTGCTTAACATTTCTTTAAACACAATCAACATAGAATTCTGTTCTGTTCTGTTTTTTTTAACTTAAATTTTGGCTTTTTCCTTTTTTTATTCTATAAATTCTTTTTTGAATAATTACACAAAAATCATATTTATTTTAAATAAAATGGCAATTTTAGTCATTTTATCTTGTGTTTTTTACGATATGTCTATTGAGTGTTTAGTATGTATGCTGTTTGTATTTAGCAAAACATCAAAAATATATTTTATGGAAAATTAAAGGTTCAAATTCTAATAATGACACACTGTTTTTTGAGCCTCTGAGGGAAACTGTATAGAAACTCAGCATGTGGCTATAACTGTATCTTTATGCTAAAAATGTATGCATGAGTTAATATGTTAGTAACATTGGCTGGGGGTCTTTAGGGTGCAAAATTTATAATACTGTCTAAATTCATTTGGTTCATATACTGATAAAAACACAGAATAAAACAAAATAATAAAATTATAAATTTGAAAGGTATGACTTAAATCAAAGTCCATAAAAAATTCCCCATAACACAAAATCACAGGCTCTTGTGTTACTCTACTCAGAATCTGGTCACTAAGATATAGACTGGCAGCTGTTGTGACACATATTGCATTGAATTAAACCTGATGGTTAGCATAATTAGTCTTTAGCCATTTGTCTTATTTATCTATGAGGACAGCCTCCTCACTTCCAGAGGAAGTTTCTGATTTGAGCACTAGAGGGCGAGGAATGCCAACAAACTAACTGTCTAACCTCTAAGCATCAAATCTAGCAGAGGACTGAGCGCACCTCCCCACACACAGCCTCTTCTGCACAATCATGCTCCTCTATAACAACTATATTCTTGTTCATTTACAACTCGTGTTACCAGTGAAAACATCTCTAATACAATGCTTGGAAAAATCTGAAAAATATCATGTGCAATCAAAATCCAAAATTGTGCAAAAAAATACCGAATCCTGCTTTTTCTTGAATCCCAATGGATTTATCTTTGTTGCACAAAACAAGATCAATATAGCATAATATAAACAATATATTTACTAATTAATACATTTTTCATCCTTTACTAAAGCAAAGTAGATCTAAAAGAAGATTTAAAAGAAATAAGATTTTCGACATAAGAACTTAATAGTTGACCTAATCTAAACAGATGGTTACAGATAAATGAATGAATGAGGGAAGTACTAACCTTGAGCAAGGCCAGAGCTACGTTGAAGATGATATTCAGACCCTGGAAGAGAGAGGAGAATTAGATGTGAACTCTAAAACAAGTAGAGAAACACATTTGTATATCAGCAGGTTTTAAAATGCTGAGAATTGTTTCAGCACATAAACATATGTCAGTGTGCTTATTTTTGATTACACAAACTGAAAATTACAGGAACTGAATTTTATAGCAACTTATATCTGCACTCTGCAGTTTTACATTTTGGCAGCTTCTGATGACTAATAAACTCAAAAAAATTACTTAAATCTCTAAAATTCTGTAAGGGCTTTTACATTGGATACTAAAGACAAGAAAAATATCTTGCCTGTGTGTTCAGCTTTCCTCATCTTTTCTAAATTTCAGTTCAATACTTCCTGTGCTAAGAAGTTTTCCCACTTGTGCCTATACAGACACCAGAATCTACAGTGTGACAGTTCATAGTAATGGGATGCTCTGCTGCAGATGCACTTCCTGATCTTCCTGATTTTAGATGAAGAGAACGGACTTAAATCTAATTATGGCCTAAGCCATAACTACCAGTTGTTTTTGAAAACTGCTGCACGGATGAAACCAAATGTAAAGATGCTGTAGCTGCAGCACAAAGGCATATCTTTATAATACACAGACAGCGGTACCGCATAACAATAATAATAATAATAATAATAATAATAATAATAAAAAACATAAAGCCAAAAATCCCTAGGCTTTATTTATTTTGTGTATTTTGACTCATTGTGTAGACTGTTGTGTGGGGAAGATCCCTGTATTGAGAAATTCACTGATATATTTATATGATGCTTTGAAGCTATGTTTTTTCTCCCTTCTTGTGTGGATACAATGATTTTAATTCTGACTTTGACAGAGAAAGAAAGAAAATGTAAAGCTGATGTCAGCACTGCATGGGAACACCCGTCTCCTTGGTCTCCGTGACAACCAGTTCACATGGCAACACAGAGCTAAAAATATCTGGACAGCTCTAAAAATAACTGGAGAAAGAGAAAAGAGGGGGAGCTCTGCCTTCATATGCCTATCTTTGTAGGCCTCAAGATGGTGCTACGGTGCTGAGGCAGGATCAAAGGTGTGTGCGAGAGAAAGAAAGATAATTACAGAACATGCATATCATAGCAAGACAGATTCATGGGGGAGAATGAACTAAACATACAGAGAGAGGGGATATAATGACAAACGCTGGGAGGGAGAGTGGGGAATAGGCGGAGGGATGCGTGAAGGCTCAAGACTACATGATATGTTCAGAAAATGTTCACAAATTACCTAAAAATCTTCATGCTCCAAAAAAAAAACAAAAACCTTTCAAGGTGTGAACCTGAGACTCTCAAACAAATCAGCAGAAATGAAGTCTCTTGTATTGGTGGCCAAAAGAGAAGACTAAATAAAATACCAGGAGCAAGTAACTTACTAGGTTGAATCAGAAAAAAAAAAAAAAAAAGGGTTGGATGGAAAAATGTAGTTGAGAGGAAAAAAGAACGATAAATCTAAACTTTTGAGGAGAATTGAGGAGAGTGATTAATAAAAGGGATGAAAAAAAAAGATGAGAGAGAATGGGAACAAGGAGAGGAAGAAAATAAATAAAGCCGATGATAAATATGACAGAGAGGACCAAGAAGATGAGAGCAGAAAGAGAAGGATGCAGGAGATGAGAATCCTGGTGTAACAAGCAGATTCTCATCATGTGGTTCACTGTGGGAGACGTGGGAAACTTTTAATTGTTCTCCCTGTGGCCAATAGGCAACTGTGGGGGGGGGGGCAGAAATAAAGAGACGGGTGGAAGAGGAAGAAAGTGATGCGAGTTTTCAAATTTAAAACTCGCTTTTTGACATGAAAATTAAAGTAATGCATGAAAATAATTCTACTGTTAAAAGTAACAATCAGTCAATCAGTGATTATTTGGTTCTGGTAAATAATTCTGACGTTTGTAATTTCCTTCTGCTTTTACATCTAAGACAGAAAAATGGATGCCACAGCTCTTGAACTGTTGTGATCTTTCAGACTGAACCTATGCTATCGTTATGTGTGACGTCTCTTCATGTACTTATGTTGGATGTGGTGTTCCACAAAGCTCACTCCTTGGCCCCTTGCTTAAAGTTTACATGCTCCAAAGACAATATTTATTTTCCATAATGACACAGCTGCATGTTCCAGTTCCAGATAGGGGCCTCGGCCAGACGTTCCCAGTGCACCCTCATTGCACATTTGGCTTCGCCACATCCCTCTGGCAGCTTTGCCTGCCACCTGATCCAACTCAGCAGCAGGTGGTGATCAGCTGAAAGCTCTGTTTCTCTCTTCACCTGAGTCCCCAAATCATGCGACCGAAGATTAGATGATACAGTCATACTTCATATAAATAAATATTATATACAAAAATGTTAAACAGTGTTCTATTTTATTCTGTAACTAATTTTACTGTTTTTATACATCCTTTAATTTTTTATTGTAAACAAAACAATACATTTATTACAGGGCAACTTTGTAGCAATAAATAATTATAATTTAATCATTATTTACATTATTTACATTATTACTTCATATAGATTCAACTTGGTGCTGCTGACCATTGTAGAACTGAATGAGCTGCTATTGCTTATTGAGCACCAGAAGTCATCTTTAGCATGCTATGCTAGAAATTCAATTTCAGCTTTGGAGTGTGTTTTTTTTTTTCTTTGTTAATTGTTTTGTGTTTGTAAAAGAATGCAGTTTTTAGTAAGCAGCTGCTTCATATCAGACAGCTTCTCATACCGTTTTGCAACTACAAGAAGGACCAATCATGAAGGGTCCCTGAGTTTTTCACTTATTTTCTTTCACTGATTGTTCAAGCTCCCCTATGATCTCTGTGATCCCTGTGTTCTCAGAGGAAAAAAAATAAAGTTAAGGATATCATTGCAAAATACCGAATTTGTTAGAAGATAAAATTACTTTCTTTTACAATGTCAATAGTCACAGTAGTAAGTAATACTGGCTATCGATTTTATGAAGAGGTTAGCCCAAGTTAAAACACGAGTAATGGACACGAGGTAAACCAGTGAAGAAGAACTCTTCAGAGGAGCTTTCTGTAAAAATGTTTCGAAACAAGAAGCAAGTGATTGTGATCGGGTCAAGAAACTCTAATGTCATGGAATTGGTGATTGTATCAACACTGAAAAGCCTAATCAGCCCATCCCTATTGATTACGTTGGGTTGAGGGGCAGAACGCAGATAGATCAGTGCTGATACTGATATAGCTTTGTCTTAAATGCCCTCTACTTCTGGCCACTGATAACTGGTCGGTAGAGGGTAAGTTCAACTAACTACTATCTCCATGTCCTTTCTTTCCTTTCATGTCTCTTTCGTCCTACCCTTATAGCTGCCATCCTCTCTCCTAACCTCCAAGTAACCCCTGCCACCGCTTCCCTACCTAGCTCATGACCCTCTTTACTACCTCCTTATCGTTCCAGAAGGTTGACCTTTTCCGCACTTGACTCTGGAGCATGTGGACCAACAACTCTTCTCATTCGCCCAGAATAATGTGGTGCTGTGAATCAAATTGTACCTCGCAGAGCAGCAGGTCAGTGATGTGGAACACCATGCACAGAGGGAACTTGGCAGTGAAGAGGGTAAGAAACCACTGGGAGGCATACATGTGCGCCTCCAGGTTCAGCTCTTGGAAGTGGGACCACAGGTCTGGAAGCTGTTCCTGTAGGAGCAGATAGAGGAGGAGAAACTTGTAAGATAAAACAGCACTTACAAAGATGTGGCTCCACTTGTCATTTCAATTTGACATTATTTCATTTTTACTCATACTTTATTAAATCATGCTGTCTCACTGAGATGATGATCTCTTTCAAGAGTAATACAAGAACAAAAGAAAAAGTTGATAAGGACACGTAACACAATTTGGTACCATGTCAGTGATATTATTCATACATTACACACACTGTTAAACTTTGACTTTTATACATAAAAATTAAAAGATATTTTATTATACAAAGCAACAGCATTCACAAAATGTGCCACTTACAAATCTGTATCAAAGATGAGGGATCCTAACTTTGCAGGGCTTAGCTATTTCATTTTATGCACAAGGTGTGCAGTATTTGGCAGTCAGAATTATATTATTATATGTGCTTTCATGTCTAATGGGTGTAAAAGAAAATTATTTCATTAATTCTTATTTTTTTCACTCATTATTCTCCTTCACAATCTTTTTTTGTTTAATTTATCAGATTTATATACTTCTGTTTTGACATGGAGACGAAAAGACAGGTTTCAGATTGTGTGTGTCTCTTAGTGTCTATACATGTATAGTGATTCAATTAGCCAGATAGCGATCCACTTTGGCAGCTAACACTTATCATGCCACATGACACCTGACTGGATCAGATAGAGAGCTCCCACCTATATGCTAATAATTAGGAGTCAATGCTTACATCCTTACATTGAGCGCGTTAAGTCGATGCTAACCGAGTTGATCCTGATGCTGAGAGATGACTGCTGGCAGGTCCAGGATGGATTTCAGGGCCAAATTAAACTCTGCTCTGTGGCTGGATTTAGGCTGTGATAACTGAGTGGGTTGGGACTTTACACCAGCAATAATCAGCCTCAACAGACAGAACGAACACTGCATAGCCTACAGAGACTGCAAGTCTCACACGTACAGACTACCAATTAATTCTTGTTATATTCTATCATATTTTGTGACCAGAAACACCACGTCAACAAGGCAACAACAAACATGTTGAAACCCATAGATGATGCAATCACTGGTAACAAGCTCTAAAAATTTGAATATGATCAAACTTTTCATGCTTTTATGGAAAATGCAAATACTGTTTGAAAGGCTATTTGCACTGTCTGCTAGTCTTTTTAGTGTCACCGAGTATTAGTTCATTTTACAAACACTGCACTCAATTAGTAATTAAATGAAACAGCCCAGGGGACCTTAATTTTCAGAAAAGTAAAAATGTTGGAAAATCAAATCTTGTCTAAATTCAATATCCTCAAGACTACTCTGTACAACAAGGATGGGTAGATAATTCAACTGTGTTTCATGGCATTTAAACTTATGACGTAGCCAAAATGACCAATTAAAATTTTTAATTTTGAGATGTAATTGTAGTGGACCCCAAGGCTGAATCATTTATACTTCTGCCACTAAGTAGTGAGATGAATCGTTTGTTCCATTACAGCCAGAGTTGTCTGAAAAAACGTGAGATGAAAGAACAGAGAAAAGAATACAACTAGAGTAACAGCCTTATGGTTGTATGCCTTTGCCAACTAGTGCAGTTGTAATTACAGCCGAGTCTTTCCAGTATCATATAATATATACCGTAGTAAAAGTGGGATTTGGCAAGTGGGGGCACTCTGAGATTTTTGACAGTCCACTTACCCACATTATTACATATAAAACTGCCAAAGAGATTTATTTACTTATTAATTGAAGGTGCTGGAGGGCCGTTCCATATTGCTCAGCCCACTTTAACACCTTAAAATATGTAGTGAGGACTTAACGAATTTAATAACAGGTATTAAGTGCATCTTTCTGCCGTATGTCTACTGTATTAGTTTGTAATTTTCTTGAGAGAAACAAAAAAGAGAATCAAATATTTTCTATGTGTTCACATGCTTGGACAACAAACCTAATTCTGATATGACACAAAGTTGCAGCCATTACAGTAGAAAATGCTTCAAATATGAATGTTGCTGCTAAGAAACTATAAATTCTAATCTTCAACTCGTCAGCAGAAAAGATCTATAAAATCCCCACAGATTCAAGGAGATTAGTGTCACCAAATCAGTATCTGTCCAAATTTGAAGTATGGTCACAGTCTCCCCTTCTCTTCCTGAGTTATGGTTTTGATGATGGCCAAAAGTGTTTTTTTCAGAAGACTGAGATGTAGTGATAAAGTTAACCTTTGACATTTTGGTTATAAAATGTCATCACTGCATCATTTTATTCCATTAGGCATTTGTGTGAAATTCTGCTGTAATTTGCATATGAATTATTCTTCCTCCACTGCTCTGAATGGCATGGTACTCTCCCTGGTTAAATCATCAATACAAAATGTAAAAGCCTACATTATAGAATATCTGGTTCGAGCCCGTGTACATAGAAACTTTGAGGTATAAGTTAAATATATATCCAAGTGGCATTTTGGCAAGAAACATCCAATCATTGAGCTTCAAATTCTGTCATGTGCCCCTCTAAAGGCAGGAGAACGTCTCGGATTTCGGTGTTTGGAAAACTGAAAACACACAATCTGGAGTTTAAGTCAATTCAGTTTTAAAATCTTGGTCAATTTTATTCTTGGCCAGTTTTAAATTCTAGGTGTAGACTTAAATTGGTTAAGTGCTTTTTCAAGATAACTTGACTGGGGTTGTCTTCTTAGCATTATGTTACTTCATTTTATTAATACATTCCATTACATTTAAAAAATCAGGAAACACAACATCACTAACCTGCATCAGCCTCTCCAGCTGGTAGAACTTGCAGTGAAGATCCTCAAAGTTGTTCTTGTATAGGGCTCTGAGGCCATATTCATACATGATTTTCACCAATACACAAAAGGCCTGTTCCTCAGGCATCTGAAAGAAGATGGATAACTTTAAACTAATATCTACATAAACTTAAACATCAAACAAGCAACTGTTGAAGCTGTGTATCCAGAACCACAAAGGAAACTAGGATACTTTGTTTGCGGCTGTTCAGGATATTTGCTGGACACACACAAGACGAGAAACAGATTCATTCTTTATCTGCATGTCAGTTACAGTTGGGCACTTTAATGCTAACAGACCAGGGTCAAATTTTATTTACAAAGATTTTGGTAAACCCCACCCATTTGCTCCTTAAAGCAGATGGAAAACAAATGACATTTTATTTCCTGACATGATTTGACTGGCTCTAAATAAGCATGGAAGGACAGAAGAAGGTGAAGGTATAAATGACTTTAGAGGACAGACTTCACGGTGTTTGCATGTGCAAAAAAGCGTGTTCAAAAATATGCTTTTAAGTGTGAGCACTTTACTTCTTCTGTGTGTTTCAGTGTATGTGTTGCTTGGATGAATGAAGACAAGAGGCATAAGAGAAAGCTTAACACTGTTTTCTGTGCATCTGTGAGGGTTTATTTCTCCTCATACACACACATTTGCAGACGGTGAGGTGAAGTGATATTTAATCAGAGTGACAGTATGTGTTTCGGGCTGAATGGGCTCCTGCAGGTAAACCTGAACCCCTATTAATATTCCTGACATCTCCTCTATAACCTCTCTCCTCTTCCTCATATATAACCCCTCTGCCTCTTCCTCCTGTATACCCTGTTTCTTTTACTACTTCTCTCCCCTTTATTTCTCCTTCTCAACTTTACAGCCTCTTTCTCCATAACCTCCTCCTGTTTTCTTCCTCCTTAACTCTCCTCTTTTCCACCCTCCTCTCCTCTATGCCTGATTGTGTTACTTCACCAAATTCCCCCATAGGTCTTCCCCAAGACTCTCTGTCTTCCCTCACTCCACCTCCTACTGACCTCTCACCCTTCCACCACTTTCCCTCCATCTTCGTGCTCGCTAACCTTTGCTGCCTTTGTCATTTGGACGTCAACCAAACTTCCACCACGTGCCAACTCCTCTGTCTCTCCTCAATCTGTCTTTTAATACCTTCCTCAAATAAAAATTTCAGGTTTCTGTTATATAGACAAGTCGCAACACATGCAAAACAAACAAGTATCAGTGAACAAAGGATAAAAAGAAAAGAATGTACTAAAATTTGCACAGGGAAGGAAGATATAGAGCTGTTTGACTGTCAGTGACCTTAAAACAAATGTATGAGAGTGAATGGATGTCTTTTCCTCCTTTTTCTCATTCCTCATTTTCTGCTATGATACTGTCTTTGTGTTTTCAGACTTACCTTCTTTCACACACTCTCACTCCCTCTATTCATCCAAATCATTTTGCTATAAACTGTTTTCATTTGAACGGTCAGCAAATTTCTTTTCAGTCAGAGACATTCTTTCTATCTCCCCCTCTCTCTCTCAGCCTCTATTGAATATGTTATATTCACTGGAGGCTTTATTTATCAAACCTTGAGCAAGCTAATAGATTTCGTTTCTATAGAATCAGTGAGGTGTAGGTATAACCATACAATGGGGACATATTTTCTCTATCAAAGTTTTAGCATGGACAATTATTTTGACTGCTGTCCTCAAACAAATTCTACTGTAGTAGTAGAAGTTAACATTCTGATGGGTCCACAGAGCTTTTAATTTGAAAGCAAGTGGCAAGGGAAAAGCACTAGGAGAAGGTTCTTCAGTAAATGTATAGGATATTATATTAAGATTTAATTTTAGGCTTTACAAATGTTGTTATTGAGAAAGTATATATCTATGAATATTTACATAAAGTTCAAAAATAATGAGCAAATGAAAAGCAATTGTTTTAGAGAGGAATTGACTCAACTCAACATATTTTGAATTGTCATGTTGTTTAGTTCAACCCAAGTCTGCATGTGTGTATGTATTGTACCTACCTATACATATATCTGTGTACCTTGTCTATCTGTTTACCTTGAAATGGCAGGCTCAGTTGATAGAAGAATGAAAAGTTTACTCACATGCAGCAGGAGAACAGCAGCGAGGAATGACTGACCCTGACAATAACCAATTTCATCATCATAGACAGAGTAGGCCTGTGGAAGAAATTGAAAAAAAAAAGTTCAGAGTAAAATAAATAAATAAATAAATAAATAAATAAATAATCATTTTGCTTATTCTGTCAGCCAGACACCAGAAATCACTGAAATAAATCAACATTGTTTAAAATTTATAAGCGGATGCTATAATGCCACAACCTCCTAATTTCTCCAAATTTTCCCTTTCACTCTCACATAATCTTGTATAAATGGAATATAGTTCACCCTCCTTGGTCCTATAAAACCAGATAAACGAACTCAAAATCTAAGCATGATGACAGAGCAAAACCATATTATCTTCATTAGCTACTAAAATTTGACAATTAGGGAACAAGAATTTCATTTTGCAGAGATGATAAATCAATAATAATATTCTTTGGAATTGACAGAGCAGTGATGTGATAATGGATTGTGTGATGTAATAATGGATTTTGGTACAGCTAAATTGCTTTTAAATACATTACGAGGAGCAACAGCGGTTAGAAATACACCCAAATAACCAGCTATTTAGTGGTTGTTCTGAACTAGCTGAATGCTGAATGTCTCACACAGGTGTTAAAGACATATTCTGTTATTCTGTGAATATCTTTCCCTCATTGGACAGATAATGTGATCCAAAGGGTTTCATGCCGCCTTTGTCACACAAAACATTATGACAAAAATAACATAAAATTTTAAATTTCTCATGCCTGAGGCATTGAAAATTGCTAAAGACTACTTTGCCGTTCTGAAAACATGTGTTCTCAATTTTATAGATGAAACATTAATACATTTATCAGGTAAATCGGAATCGGTCTGTCTAGAGGTCTACAACATGGCACCTAAATTAGCTAGCTGGCTAACCACGTAGCTACTGTCATTGCATGTCAGCCGAGTGGAGGCTGATGTGTTTTCATCTCAGCCCATTCTGCCTATATGTTAAAAATTTATAGGAATGAAACGGTAATGTTCTTTGTATTCATACCAAACTGTTTTGAAGAATCTCTGCTGATACATCGATACTGGTATATTTTACTCTCAAAAATCGGTATCAGCCCCAAAAAGGCTCTAGCATTTAGTGCCTTGCACTTAAACATTGGGAGAGAGGTGAGTGTCAGCCGATGGTTTAACAGTCAGTCAGTTAACTGCTACAGAAAGCATCAGTTATGTTTGGTTACTTGCTGTGTAACATAGGGTGCTATGACAGCATGAGCAGGGATCGAGAGCAGTAATTAACTATGTTTTAGTCGTTGCAAAGAATGTGTTTCTCGTAACTACATGGTATGGTAATAATTACTTTAGGAATTTCAGCTTAGTCTTTTTTCACGAAAGATTTTAGAGTCAGTAACATGTCATCTCTACACCATTTGATCTGAAGCTTAGTGCCTTGTCGATGTTCCAGTCCGCACTAATCTTATCACTTTAACCTAAATGTTGTAAGAGCATAAGCACATACAGGAGACATTTCCTATGAGACAAGTTCTCTCCAGCACCAGACTTTTTCCTTTTTTCAGGGATTTCCTTAGAGACTGTCTCTCTCTGTCTTTGTTTTTCTCTTTGTCAATGTCAGCCCCTGTCTCTGTTCTCTCACTCTTAAAAGCGGAGTAAGAGATTCTGGAGAAAGACTGTTGATATTTGAACTAAACAGCAAATTAAATACAACCCTCCCTTCAGTGCTCCTTCAGAAGCGCCAACCCTAAAATTCATGGACGTGCATTGCCGAGGCAACAACACTAAAAATTGGGCTAGCTGACCAAAAGAGAAATATGGTGTCTTGTATGGCCCAGAAGTGGGACCAACAGCTGCTCCCACTAGGGGTCGTCGCAGCAGATCACGATCCACATTTGAATTGGCACAGTCTCTCTTACAATGTATGCCCTCCCAGGATGCCATGGATGCCCTTCCAAATCGGTCTCTCAAAATCCTGATCAATCTTGTACAGTACAATAAGGAAAATTAGTCACACTACTACATAAATCTTAGTTTAATCTTCTCACCAAGAGAGGAGGTCTGTCCTATATAAGAAACCTGGACGGTTTCTTAAGTACAGTAAGACTGAACTAGGAGAGTGACCTTCAGCTGACCATTCAGGAAAACGCTGTCTAAAAATGGTTGGTAGTTGAAACACCCCACCAGTCATGCTAATGAGCAAACAGACAGGCCTTTTCACATTGCAAACCAGGATCCTGGGAAAGGTAAAACTGGCTAAAATCATTTTACTTATTTATTTTTTTTTTGGGGGGGGGGGCAAGGGAGAAGGTGAGAACAATAGAATACAGCCTCAAAATTTATCAGAATGCATTCTTGCAAGACATACAGGCATGAAGAAACATTCATACAACAAAAAAATGGTAAACTTGTGAAAAAAAATATGTATAAATATCGTGTATTTTTCAGCCCTTATCCAAAACCACTTGAAATGACTAAGCTGGTAAGAGTTCAGTATCTTCCTCACTGATATATTGGCAGGATGCTTAGCATTTGATGGACGCATTAACTCTAGCAGCAGTCAAACCTGCCAACATTGGGTTAAAAGATTCTGTTCTCCCTTTTCATGCTTGAAAAATGAGTGTGGACATCCAGAACTCCATTGCTGATCTGTTCAGCTAATTTGGGGTTTCTTTTGGAGGTAATGGAGAAGTCTTGTGGAGCTGTCTAGAGTGTAATCTACAAGCTGACATGCTTGATGGAGTGTGGCATTCACACGTCCCCAACTCAGTTTGGAGAAGTGCATGCTGACAGATGGATGGGGGAGGTCCTGGTGGGTGAAATCTAAATTTGATAGCCTGACCAGATAGTAGGCTCAGAGGGATGAATTATTATAATCTGCAATGTATGTATAGTTTTTCCATATCCAATAAGTATGAATTTCTTCATTCTTATATGTATAAAACGTACAAATATATTAATAGTCATTGTTATAAGCCAAAATGTGTTTAGAGAACTGTTAAAGTGTAATCAGAACTTTTGGGTTTTTTTTTTCATAAATAGAAAAACCTCATTTACAATCCTACAGACATTTGTAACAGTGTAAATAACTATAAGTCCAGCCTTGGAACAGAGCCTTTCTTAACAGCACGTAATGTTGTTCATTCCGTATGCTTGGTTATATTATTTTATAAAAAGAAGTAATATTGCTGTTTATACAATATTTCCATATTTCACTGCCTTAAACAAACAACATTACATGTCATGGCTTGAAAGAAAACACAAGTCCATGGATAATTCTGGGGCCAGCAGGTGGTTCAGACATGTGTATAATAACAGCAGGACAAAGAAAACCTAATGGCATAAAATTTAGAAAGCTTTTATACAGTCCTAATCATAGCTTTTTTTATGTATGCCAAAAAAAAAATGAATCGTCATTTATTTGTGTAGAAATCATTAATGTTTCCAGCTTCTAAAAGCAACTGCTATAGTTGATACCAGTTTGTTCCAAAATATGGAAAGAAAACCTCTGGTACAGGCTGTTTTTTCTCCTCAGAAAGGCTGATGAAAGCTATAGTGAGAGAGAGACTGCACTGAGTTAAAGGAGCTAGTGAAAAAGACGCTAGGCCGAATGTGACGTCATGACTTCAGCTCTATAGCCCAAATGGGCACAAGTAACTATAAAGTGAGTATCTGTGCTGTCAAGGTGTCCTTGGAAAAAACAAAAAAAAAACAAAACACTGAATACTTGAGCACTCTGAGAATTATTGTGCCAGTGGTTAAAGAAACTCTTTTAAATACTTCTGTTTATGAGGCACTAAATGAAGGGATATGAATATATTAAAGTTTTGACTTTAAAGACTTTGTAGCTATAGTTCTGTTTCCATGGTTATATCAGTTTTTTGTGTTACATTACTTGCTGTAGTGTAGAAACAGTTCTCGCTTTTATAGGTCAAAATCCAGTGTCAGCTTCACAAGTAGAAGGGATTCAGCAAGGCAAACTTTTAGTCTAAGAAATCCTGCTGGCATTGTGTTTACAAGTATATGGAAGTCTGATCACAATGGCAGTCACCAGGATATGAACTAGTATCCTGAATAATATGTGCATGGAAATACTCACTGATCACTGGGACACGCAACATTAGCTTGGTTGATGAGGCATGTTAATGCGTTATCATGTTTGCTTTTTATTCCCTGCTTTGTTTAAGTTTGGTTTCCATGGGAATATTGAAGATATTCTCTTTATCCATTTATGTGAGAGTCACTGGTTTTGAATCCCCATACCAGCTGGGAGAATAATGCTCTTATCTCCCTGAAAACCCAATGTCAGTGTGTCCTTGAGTGAGGCAGTTAACCCCCGACTGCTGCAGCGGGCCTTCTAAGTGACCACCAGTGGATATCTGAACTTGTACAGGTTAGCTGGAAGTGTGACTGAGTGGAAAATTAAGAGAATGAAGCAGATTATTACTGAAAAAGAGCACAGAGTTCAGGTCACCTTCCCTGGAGAATAAAGGTTAGAAAATAAAAGACCCCAGGCTTATTACTGAGTAGGATATGAAGATGAATATAAACTTTGTCCTGGATCCTCTGTGCCTAACCCACTCATGCCTCAAGATCCAACCAACCTTATCAGCAGCATATCTACATGGATTTGCATACAAATGAAGGCTGGCTCGCCACTGACCTAGTTCGGTCCAGACTAGATGCTAACCCTTCCTGACAGGTTCTCCCAGAGCGCTGACCGGCCATACTCTACTTCTGCAGCACCAGGAAAATACAAAGGGGTAAATGATCTACTTCATCACTCTACAACTACCTTTGATTTGAATGAATAGACAAATATTCTCGTTTTATATTTAACATGTACCTTCATTATACTCCTTTCATCTGATTTTGCTTGTGCTCACAGATATGTTTATTACATAATTACTGAATTCAAGCTTTTAGTGTCTAATTACTCCAAGTGTCAATTATTGAAAGACGTTCTAATGACCAAAATATTGACTACTATCTCCATTTTTCACTTACTGTCATTTCGGTTTATGGATAAAAGATATATCTTAAAACATACTTAGTGGATATTATATAGAGAATAGTGAAAGTGATGATGGAGGGATTTTGGGCCCAGAAAAGGTGTGGAAATGTTTAGGAGGGATGAAATGTTTGTGCTTTTCTGAATATAGGTTTAAATATAGGTTTATTTGTAGTTCATGAGTATAATAAATCAATGTTAGATAGTTCAAGAAGATTTTTTTTGTTGTCGTCGTTTTTATTCCTTATGCTCAAGCATTTTTTATAGTACGTTGTTAGGAGTTGGGTGCCATAAACAAGACTATTTTTGTTGCTAGATTATCTATTTATTTTATGCTCTACATCTAGCTATTTGGTTAAAAGTTTTCGTTAGGATTAAGATTTTTGATTAATTGCACTGATTAATGATAAGTGTCTGCAAAATCTCTTCTATTAGCTCATAAACATCACAGGTGTAAGAAGTAGTTACTGATAATGATCAGTGAGCTGTTTTATTCTTGAAGAGTACAAAAAGGAATCTATTCAGAACGTGTGATTTTTGAGAACTCAGTAGCATTTATATGTAGCTTGCTCCCGAGCTTGGTAACCCGTTAATACGAGTGTCCCTTTCTTGACTATTTGGTTAAAAAAGAATTACACATTGATTACTGATTTCACCTCAGGTTTTTCTTTCTGTGATAGAGCTGCTGTATATATTGTAGGGCAATGCAAAGTCATCCATGCATAAAAAAGTGTCTTGTTTGAATTCACAGCTGCAGTCAGGCTAAGAGGAGGACAGTGACAGAGATTAACACTGGCTTTAATACATTACAGTAGTGCTGACCTTGGCTTTTGTCTGAATAAAATGTACCGTGTGTCTTCACGGATAATTACCTCAGGATGTGAGTCCACTGGGACCCTCTCCTTACAGCACTTATTTTCCTGATTAATTTTTATTGGGTTTTTCTTTTTTTTTTTTTTTTTTGGTACCAGGGTTGTGGCTTATCCACAAAAGGTCAGAATGAAGGGCTATTCTGTATTGTATGTGTATGTTTGTATGGATGAGATTAAGTTTGCAATATACCATGGGTGCATTGGATATCATGCATTGTTAAGAATTTTTCATATGGTGTTTCTTTTGTAAGCATGTATCGACATGGGGTTGACATGAGAAAACTAATTATCTATTAAATAACATCTTAATTCTGTATCTTTAAGACAGAAAAGAGAGCTTGACATATAATCAATCTTTTACTAACCACAAGATTTCAGGATTTTTTTTTACAAAATAAGTGGAAAAACCTCCTTATTTTACTTAGAGACTTAAAATGAAATATATTGCTGTACAATGCATTTTAATGCCATGTTTTCTCAGGCATATTTGGCTTCCACTACTGACAGCCTATAAAGTTTAATAAGTCTACAGTCTTTCAGTACTCATGCAAACTCGGGCTGCATCTCATATGCCCATATTCAGTACTAAATTTTAGCCCCAAGGACATCTCCTTAGGATCAGCCTGGCAGCATGTGCAGGACTAATGATTGAAAACTCTTCAAAGAAGACCTTAAAAGTTTTAAAATAAACGAATGGCGCAGTCTGCAATCAAACGGTATATTTCTTGCCTCAAATTTGATACTCAGAAACCACTTTTGGTGGACAGAGAAATCTGTCACTTACATAATAGCAGCCACATTTTACCATTTCAAAATTCGAAGAAAAGATCAATGACTGTCCACTGAGGTGTGCATACGTCTGGTATGCCGTGTAGGAAGCATTCAAGTTAATATCTCAGTAAAGTCGGGTTCTGTCAATCATATATGGAAGCACCAACTTGAAATGCCAAGCCAATTCCTACTGAGCCTTGCTAGACTAGAAAGAAAAAAAAAAAATCTAATGGCTGCCTTCATAGGGATATTCACAAATTGAGAAGGTTTAGCAGACATTTCAGAATTAGGTTGTTTGTTGTTGTTGTTGTTGTTTTTAAATGTCCGAACATAGCATGAAAGAGTTTGTACAGACATTAGCCTTCTCTTCCATAATGCGACAAAAAAAGCAAGGTAACGTACAGTATTGTATAACCCAGTGCTGATTTGATCAAAGTCAAAGTATCTAGATATTACTGACAGCCGACTCCGCTGCTAGATAGATGCTCCTGCACAAGCTCAATGTCATGTCGCAGGCTCACCTTGCAGATCTTGTACAGTGAATCCTGTCCATCGCCGTTAGAGTCCTTGAAGTAGTCGTGTGCAGGGAAGGTGCGATGGATGTCCCGAGTGATGACACCTTCCTGGACTGAGTCCTGCAACAAATACATGGATTACACGCTATGGACATGAGATCAAACTAAAGTCAAATTTAGATACAAAATGTGTTGAGTTTTGATTTTCTGTTCAAGGAAGGTAGTGCAGTTCTTCTGTATTCTAGTAGGACTTCTTACTAAATGAGATTCATGAGCTAGAAAGAGAAGCTAGGAAATTTTTGAACTCAGAACACAGGACATCATGATAACGTCACTGATAATGCTTCTACATATCTTTTCTGTTTGTAAATGTTTATATGAAGTAGAAAAGAGGGCAACCAATTGTGCTTAATTCATAACCGACCACATCAATTCACTGCTATCATTACAAAGCAGCAACACACTGCTATGTCACCGTGTTTGATGTGTGTGCATTGGGGTTTGTCCCATTCCTCCTGCAACAGCACTCCCCAGGCCTCAGTCACTTAGTCTTCACTGTCGAATCCACAGCCACTGCAGTTTGCACACACATACACACACGGCTGCTTGTTTTCCCATGCACTCCCCACTCACAGGCTGCTCCTCAGTCACAGTCATACATACACAGTCAATCTGCTATTTCCCCCTCGCTTTCTATTCTCATACAAACACAGTAAGTTATATGCACACTGTCGCACACACAGCGCAAACAGCACCGGAGAGAAGACTGGCAGCGCAGCATTCTCCAACAACTCACTGTAAGCTGCAGATAAAGCAACCCTGAGCCTGACTGCCCTTGATTTGTGTTTGTGTGTATCCGAGACAGAATGGGAGACCGTGTGTGCGAGAGCAAGTGTGAGTGAGAAATTTCATCTTTCTCTCTTCGTTCCTCTCCTTGTTTCCTGACAACAGAGGGAGAGAAAAGAAGGACAGTACTTAAAGCAATACCCTCCCAGATAGGAAAGTCAGTCTGCTACACATTTGTAGAAAACATTTCAGAATTATCCTGCTCGTATGGTGAAAGGTCAGGAGGTCCCTCATTTTTTCCACACAATGGGACTGTCGACTTTGTCCCCATCTCCTCCATCGAAATCCCTTCAAGAATGGATCTCTAAATGGCCAGTATAAATAAGAGCTATGATTAGAGCAAGTAAAAGCTGTTTCAGTGAACATATGGGCACCTAACTATTGTTTAAAGATGGACTTAAAAAACTGCAAACCTGTTCTATAAGAAACAGAGATGTCTCTAATGTCAATGAATGTCAAAAGACAAATTTAAAGCCCAAACATCTCTAACTTCATATCTTTGCATGACTTTCAAGTTTACACTGTACAGCCTAATAGTGTTTATAGAGCTGAAACAACAATTAAGATTAATCTGCAACAATGTTGATGATCAATTAATTTTTTTGAGGGTTTTTTGTTTTTTTACAGAAAAATTGTTCAAATTTTCTGGTTTCAACTTCCCAAACGTCAGTATTTGCTGGTTTTCTCAGTATGATAATATTGTAAAATGGAAAATATCTTTGTGTTTTGAACTTTTGGTTGGAAAAACAAGGCATTTTAAGACACAACACAACAATGTTTGTTTTTGTGTAGTTTTGTCCATTTTTTGTTGCCGTTTTCTGTTTGCAAACTGAACTGGGGGATAATAAAACGAATAAAATTCTGAATATCAAAAAGATATCCAGCCAAAACTAAACATTTATGACAGAATATATTACATCACTTTAGATCACCCACTTTGTCACAACCCAATATGATGCCTCCCAATGTATCTGAAGTAATTACAAACACAAATATTCGTGCGATACACTTCATTAATCCATACTGCAATCTGATATTACATTCAAAAACTAGCTAAATATACTTCCAGTATCCTTCTGTATGCTTATTTTGTTTGAGTACACACACATATGGTGTAAATGATTTACATACCCCCCCCAAACACACACACACACACACATACATATGCACACACATAAGGGTGTGATAGAAGCCACTGGCACGAATGTGTGTAATGCTTTAATGAGATTTGTAGTGTGGAGGTGGTGTGTGGTTCTGTGTATTATGTGTTGGAAATTGAACTAACAGTTTTACATTGTGTTCCTTCTGTGGCACGTAAACAGCTCTTCAGGAATGACGGCTGTTTTTTGTTTTTTTTTTTTTAAATCATGTCTTCATGGTTATCTTAGCCTGACAGCAAAACAACATTCCCAGAATGTGACACAAAAGATTGAATTGTACTTTATCAAAGTTTGTCAAAAATGTTTAAAGACGATTGAAAATGGCACATGGGGTATATGGATGCCTCGATTCATATAGGGAAAAGGTGTTTTCCAAGACCTCAATTCCAATTTGTAATTGAGGTTATCTTAGATTCGGGGGGGGGGGTATGATTAGTCAATGAATCAATTTGTTGATCAACAGAAAATTCACCAGAAATGATTTTTGAAATCGATTCATCATATAGGTAATTTTTCAAGCAACAATTCCAACAATTAGTGGATGTTTTCCTACTACTTTAACTTTGTTCACTAAAATAATGTGAGGGAGCACTGAACATTTGCATTGTTTGGTTCCTCTGCCAATTACAAGAGAACAGAGGGTAGAGGACGACAACACAAATAAAAACATTATTTTAAAAATTTTTATAGACTAAGGATTATTGTGTTACTCTTTATGAGTAGGCCCATCAATAAGAAACTCATTTATGACACTGTTACTACCATGGCAACATCACGGAGGACAACTAAGAATCTGGTTGACAGTGGAAGTTGTAAACACTTTGATTTAATAAACCATGCATGCCTCTACTAATTAACAGCCTCATTACTCAAAAAACAGCAAAAAAAAATGAGAAGAGGACGTCCTCTACTCCGCTTAATCTCCTCCTTCCTTCCTTCCTTCTTGTCTTGAATTCTTTCTACCTCTTCTCTTTAATTTCACTCTGCATATTTCCTTCTCATCTTGAATTCCCTATTCCAACCTCGTTTATTCGTCTTCTCATTAATCACCTCCCCTTTTCTTCTTCCATATTCTGCCCTCTTTTCTACTTCAACTTCTACCGTGCCACCTCTTCTTTTGCTATCTTTATTTTCATTTCTTCCTGGTAATGTACTTCTCTGTATTTCATTTCCTTCTCTCTCCGACCATTTCGGTCTCTCCTCCCCTTCTACTTCCATGTGTCCTAAATATTTTTGCCTCATCTTCTCTCATTTTCAATGCGGAAAGCAAACATTGCAAAGACATTTAAGCCCTATGGTCTCAGTATCCCAGCTAACAAGACCGGGTGATGGTTTACATATTTCATACACCAATGTTCTCTTCCTGCTGGGAAATTAAAAGAACTCTTTTTTTTCACTGAACAATTTTTTTTCACGAGTCCTGCTAAGCTAAGGAAAAAAAACACATACTGTACACACATACTGAGTAATAGATATGTCTATAGTTTATAATGTTTACAAGGTAAATTGATATGTACCTGTTTTAACTGTCATGCTATTTACAAAAAATATAAATAAATAGTAACATCATGTAATTTTTTTTAGCTACAACAGTATCATGATTATGTGTGTATGTGTTAATATACCTTTTCTTTTTAACTGCATGCTTGAAGTTATATGTGGTATTTATTTGGATGGATGCATGTGTTGTGTGTGTTTGTGTGTGTGTTTGTGTGTGTGTGTGTGTGTTTGTGTGTGTGCACGTGCGTGTGTGCGTAAATGTGAATGCTGAAGCTGGCAGCTCTTTGATCTCTGCAAGGAGGCTGAGGTGCTCAAGAGAAATTGCAGCCTCATCAACAACATCAGTTCTCAATCATGGTGCTCTAGCTCAACTTCCCTGCCGTACACTTTTAGTACAAACAAAGAACAAAAGCAATAAACCTCAATTCTATACCCTACAGTATAACAATATATGAGCACAGGCGCAGCCCTACAACAGACTAACTATTTGTTCTTGCACTGAAAATTTGCATGTACAGTATTGGTTCAGCTAATCAGGACAAACCCTTGGATGCCTCCTAGTAGCAGCTGAATTAAAAGGGTGGCAAACCTAAGTGAGCAAAAGAAATTTAAGTACTAGTGTGACCAGGCCAGAACTTTCTGGCAGTGTTTATTTGTTTAAGTAAGGCGAATAATGTATTTTTCTAAGCTCTATAGACTTGATGGGGCAACTCCAAACGAGTTTGCCCTTCCTGTCATGGCCTGGGCAGAGAGCCTCAAACTGTACAGCGCCTCCGAGTCATCACATTCTGAAGGTGGAGAGAGGGTTGGATGTTGTCAGTGACAGCTAGAGGCAGAGAGCTCAGTATTGTCACCACTACTTCTTTAGCCTGAGTATCTTTCCATCGCCGTCACAGGTGAATCAATGGAAGAGATAGACCCAGAGGGACCCAGAGGACTGTTTGCAATGTGTTGGTTCCATTTTCAGACAGGGTTAAGGAGAGGGGATCTGTGTCTGCGACAGATGAGGGTAGAAGAGGCAGCATCAAAGAGAAGGCTGGGCTATCCTTGACTCTGTAACAAGGAACAGGAAGGATTTTTGGATCCTTCCTGACTGGCAAAACCAGTACATGCAAATTTCAGTAAGCTGCTCCACAAGGGCGACAAGGCAAGACTATAGAGCCTGTTAGACCATAAAGCCTGTTTAAAGTATAACTATACAAATATATTCATGAGGCCATGCACCACAGTCTGCATACTTGTCCACAATGTACACTGCTGAATGCATAAATGTACACAAGTCGGTACAATAAAGTACGCACAAACACATATCAGCTTCTACTCAGACACAAACACAAAAACATAATTATCTGTCTGTCACTTTGAAACTTTTGTATGATACACATATACTTAATGTTGGCCCCCATACATATGCTCTCACCTATCATCTGTACACAAATGAGCAGGAACGTTATTCATCAGCACAGTCTCTCAATATTTTGCAGATGGCATGAATGACATGATAAATATGGAGGGATTAAAAAAGCATTAGCACAGGCAGGGGGATTACATCAACACTGTCCACCATCAGACTAGATTCAATGTACTCGTGTGTGTGTGTGTATTGGCGCATGTATTCTTCTAACTGACTGAAGGCAGCAAACAAGACAGGAAAGAAGATGGAGGTAAAGAAAGAAAGAGTTGGAGTGGCAACAAGCAAGGGGTTGGGGGATGGAGAAAATCGAGACAGATAACAGAGAGAGAGAGAGAGGGAGACAGATTGAGACAGAAGTCAAGAAAGAGAGATAAAGAGAGGGCAGAGAGATATGTACACAGAGGGGAATGAGAGGCTTCCTCTAATTGTAGCCTAGGGGCTTGTTGGGCAGACAGTCCATTACTCAGACCCCACCAACAGGTAACCTACTTAACACACAAGGCTAAAAATAAAAACTGCTGATGTGTCCAATGTGTCAAAACCTGAATTCCACTTCCATATCCCTCTATGTTCAATAGCATTTTACAGTCAAGAGGTTTTTCTTTGCAGAAGAACTGTCTGGAGACACATTATATCCGTACGAGAGCAACACTTCAGTGTTCACTGTAATTTTTTTTAAACAGTCTGTGCTGTACTTTACATACAGGATTTTTAATTATGTTTTGTATAAATTCCAAAGATAATGCACACTACAGCATTACTTGAATAACGTAAATGTTTACTGTTTATTGTTCTCTATGGTGTTTTTTTCCATATGATCAGTTCTTTCATCAAGTTGACATCATGTCTATCAAATACCCTTCCCCTCCTTTCTTTATCTGAAGGTGCAATTTATTTTTTTGGTGTCTTTCCAAGAAAAACAAAAAAAAAAAAAACAGAAAAAAAAACGGCCAGGATTACAGTCACAGAGGCAGTTTGGAACTATTTAATCATAGGTTGCACGAGAGGAAATTAACTGTCAAAAATTTTGATATTTGAGTCATCGTATATCATGAAAAATTGTTTAATAATATGTAATGATTGCTGGCTCAAGATTGTGAAGATAAGGTGGTTTTTCTATTCATAAAGTTTTAAATTAAATATCATCGGGTTAGCTGGACAAAATTAGGAATTTGAAAGTGTTACCTTGGACTCTGGACAATTCTGATTGGGGATTTTCACTAGTTTGTGGAAACAAAAAGAAAACCCTATACACATGGAACATAAAGAGCAGAGCAGATTTATTAACTAAGAGCAGACTAACAAAAAACACAACATATGATACGATGAATAATTACTTTATGAAGCCGCTGACCAAAATGACCAAAAATGTTCCAACCACAACATATGCGGAAGAAACAGACTTCAGTGGCTAAAACTAACCTCCTTCTGCTGCAATAGTAGGGAAACCAAGGCAGTAAAAGGGCAGATGTGTAATGGTGATTTTTTAAATGTTAATCACTTACTTGGGAACTGTGCTTTAATTTAATTACTCTTGAAGGCAATACAAATGAACACCTGTCGTTTTATGATAAAACAAGCCATTCAGAGGCGGGTAGAGCTGAGTTGACATTGGAGTTGTTCCATGTTAAGTGTGCTCCTTCAGTGAACAGTTCAAGTCCTCTGTCCACTTATTACTCGCCTTGCTAGCTATTAGGCTCACTTAGCCTCCGCCGTCTCCATCAGGAGGAAAGATAAAACCGGGGACCTTCAGGACCACTGGTCACTCATCTGAGGCTAGCTGACACTTATGACAGGTGACCTTGGTGAAGTCTAGTCATGCTGTGCCACTGCGAGTCTCCACAGTATAAAGTAGACAGGTCTAGTTTTTCCATTGAAAGAATATCGTGCTATACCTACACTGGATCTACCTAAATAGGGGAAAAGAGCAAACGTTTGCACTTACCAATCTCTTTTACTTACTTGCTATCATTAGCGCTTAAATAAGCACTGAAAGGATACTATCATATAGTGTAAAATGTATGTAGTTTAAAAAAATACTCATAAAAAGTAAGAAATACCCCACAAGTTCTGAGCTGTTATTTTCAACCATTTACATGAATCCAGCCTCTATGCAGATGAGTTTGAAAGCATAACAGGTGTGTGTGTGTGTGTGTGGGGGGGGGGGGTCTATTGCTCTAACTGAATGGATAAATTATTTTAACTTGTGTTAGAAGGAGATTAGAAAGGATGTCAGTGACACAATGAGTTAGACATTTGACGCTAAGGACAGTTAAATTGTTGTGTTTTTCTGCACGCGCTGAGGCTAAAGTAATTTTTAAACATGATACATTTTAGGAAAAATTATTCTAACACTTATGTGAGCTTCACAGCAAAAGGTCAATATGCCAACATTTTGCTTTAGAAGTATGAGTCAGTCTGTCCATCAACACCACTGAATCGAGTCCAAATGTCCTTAAGCAACATAATGGACCACCTACCTGTTCTCACATTCTCACTCTCTGGATTTAAGTAGTAGTTGAATGCTTAAAATGTAAAAATGTAAAGGCAGAATCTCAGAAGCAGCTTCATCTCCTTATTATACCATTCTGGAGAAAGTACTGAGCTCTCAAGTTACCCTTCTCTTCTGACAGTTATGTAACTCCTGGATGTGGATGGGGTCCATGGGTGCTGGCTGGTGAGCCCCTCGCCAGAGAGGCAGCCAGGCTTTGTTAAACCGATGAGGCGGGAGTGAGCTCCACCGGGATCAGACAGCTGAACACTCAGACCCCACTAAGTACTGAAGTGAAGGCCAGCCAATCAGAGATGATGCTGCTAGCGTTGAACCACTGGAGGCAACCATGAGGACAGATTGTTGGATACAAAGTCAAACTGTTTGTACAAAATGATTAGAGAGGGAGCACAGCGAGACAGAAAGACCTAAATGTTTCACTTCGACAACAACTCCAGCAACTGCCACTTGTAGTGAAACGGTAATTACCACATAAGATAACCCAGTCTGTAGCAGTAAAACAATGGCTTTGTCACAAAATCTTTTTTCTACCATATGAAGACATTTCTAAAATGTCAAAAAAAAAAAAATTCACTGTATTCTAGGAATGGGTGATATGACAATATTTACCAAGAGATTTTGCCATAGTGTGAGACAGTCCTTTGAGAACTTTGGGTGCACTAGATCATTGTGATCAATGTTACAAATTAATAGCAATTTGAGATTTTCCTGATTCTTTCATTAATGTAATGATTAACCATGATATATAAGGTCTAAATTTCCAGGGCTGACCACAAACAGACATTTTTGTCCTGTTATTTTATTAATTAAAAGGAGGAGCAAGCAATTCTGGACAAAATTGTTGATCTTGTACTCAACAGCCAAACAAATACACCCCTCCCTTCTGTGTTCCTAAAATTCATGGACATGCATTGTCAAGACAACAACACTAACAATTGGGCTAGGTGAACCAAAACAGAAATGTGGCCAAATTCACAGTGTCTGATGCCTGAGGGTGAGGCGGTGTCAAAAAGGGAAAGCAATTTTTATCTCTATGAAAATACAGATGGCGTATACTGTAGAGCATCTAATAATAAGCCAGTAAATATTTAAGTAGGCCAAATATTCATCTAAGGCAAAGTCTAAGCCGAAAAGTAGCTTAGTATGTTTATCACTAATGTTATTGCTAATAACTTTAATGGTAACAGTAACTTATCCTCTACCATCAGTGATACATGGGGCAACACTTTTTTATTGTGGATTCTAAAAGAAAAAGGAAGAAAATAATTTAGATTTTCTTCTTACTATAGTGCAATTCCACAGAGGAGCACATAGGCCAGACGAATTATGTTATACAGGCCAGGATGTGTATTTCCAAGGGAAATAATGTGAGGTCTGCCGTAGCAAGTAAAAATTTTTTCTATACCAAGTCGGCAAGGTAATATCTCCAATGCTATTTACGTTTCTTTACTATGCTGTAGGTCCATTCCCCGTTGGCGAGGACCTGGAAGAGGGAGAGGGGTCCGCAGAGGAAGACGCAGAGGTCAGAGTGCAACTAGTTCCAGCAGTCTGCCCTGTGCATGAGCAAAAACGCCCACTGTTGCCGATTTGCTGAAATAGTGTTTTGTTGCTCAGTCTGAGCCACTTTGTTTGTTTCCCATTTAAAGAGCCAGGGCTGTGTAAAAACACCATTTTTTTCAGCACTCACTGAAAGGACAGCAGGCAGAGGAAATATTTCCTGAATTTGCCAAAAATAATAATAATGGTTCAATATGAATACTACATTGGATACAGCATATCTGGTGAAAACCACAAAAAAATACCAATAAATTAATTTATTGGGACACCAGCTGAAATTCTTTATCTAGAATCTTCTCAGCAATGGGAGACTGCAGCACCCTGCTGGTGTATATGGTGTGTATGGAAGCTGAAGAAGGAGGGATGATAGGCCTCTTATTGAGTGTGGGGTGGTGTGTTAAGGGCCATGTTAGAGAACAGTGGCTGAGATGAGCCAGTATAATGGTGCGTTAAAGAGCATATATGTTGCAGGGCTGCACCCTCCAGTTGAGAGTCCGCATGATTTCAAAACCTCGAAACCTGGTTGGAGAAAATTTCTGCTTCAGTGCGAAGCAGAATTGTTTGTTTTTTATGGACACCAAACAGATTTAAATAGAAATGATCGCTTCAAAGAGTGTGCTACAAACGTAGTTTGACAGAAATTCTATAAAAATCTATATAATGGAGACTGAAATGTGCCTATTTCAGGGGATGGAGAAATGACTTAAAAAGGCAGACAAAAGGGAGGCAGGGTTACACAAGGAGAGAGCAAGAGGATAGAGGTAACTGAATGACTGACAGCCAGAATTTTACAGAGCCTCTTCATCTTTTTGATAGGTGATAGTTCCTTCAAAGGAAGGCCATTATTGAAAGTGACAAACAGGCTGCATTTGGATCATGAAAACCTAACATAAGCTGCCGAAAAAAAAGATGAAAAAACAAGAAAAGGATGGATGAAGGGGTAATCTGATTTATAAATATTGATCAATAAGACTATAACATTAACTGCTGACATCTGAGTATAGTGTTTTTGTATCCTGCTTAGGCAACTTTTGTTTGCACTTGTAATCTTCTTGAAATTTGAGTCACGCGTCTGATTTCCATTAAAGAGTGAAGAGGCATCTTCCTCCGGTGGTGTTATTAAAACAGAACCAGAAAGCAACATGCCTCACAGGAAACCTGAAACTCTGCCCTGCTTCAGCGAGCCTCTGAGCCAGGCATTTAAACACCAACTGCTAGGAGGTGGATGCTTTTAGGTTAAACCTCTGTTAAAAACATCAGATTAAATTTTAACGTTCCACCCCAGGAATTCCTGTGAAAGTTTTTAGCTCTAAAGCTTGAGAAACATGACTAGGTCCTGGAATTAAAACATTGAGTCATTTTTTTTAAAAATTGCAAAATTAATGAAGTGTTTTGTTTTTTTTTTGTAAAACCAAAAAATCCTTGGTCTTAGTTTGCTTTAGATTCCAAAGAAAGGTGCTAATTCTAAAAGTATGTCAGGCACAAAAAAAAAAAACACAGACTGTATTATAACTTCAAAGTCTTGCCTCTAGTCATAACACTTTCAGACAGTCTGGTGTAATAATGACACCACCCCTCTCTGCTGACACACCTGGCTCCTCCAAATACTCCTCATTTCTCTTCATCTCAGTGGTATACAGTGAGATAATCTATTGGTGTGATATTCAGGGGACGGCAGCCCAGTAATTAAGAACCAGCTCTCCCTGAGGCCTTTGTCCTTGGTTGCTGGCGAGGAAGTTTCTGTAGGCTTCCCTGGAGGTCTGAGGGGGATGGTGGGTGGGGTGGGGGGCCTGGGGATGGGGGGGCAACAGCTGGCCCGCCTGGCAGATTGCAAATTCATCTGTCTCTGTATTGCTGCCGTGGCATTTTAATGATCCGGCTGATTCTGCATTTCAATTAGCCGAGTTGGAAGTGCAGGCACAGTGTTCGGGCAGAAGGCAGAAAGGCACATCTTCTAATTTTGCTTGCAGTGGAATTGGTGACAAGCAAACAGTTTGGAGAAGACGCTTGACACAACAGAGAGCTGAGGGGTAAACAACACTGTCACTGGGAGTTAAGCTTCTGGTTAAGATCTCCCTTCACTTCTCTTTTTGAATTAATTAAATATAGTTAAAACAATTGTTTGATCCTGAGAAAAATAGTCAACAACTGATTAGGTCCTTTATCAGAGAAAAATGCAAGCAATTTGCTTGTGAAAGCTTCTTGATTATAGTCAGTTTTACATCAGTTGACTAGTTAGCTAGATGCTCAAATACCCAGAGAAGCCAATGCACAAATTACTGTAACTCTGCAAAAATCACAGCCTCACCGGAGGCTTTAGAGTTTCAATTTTTAGAGGATAAGGATAAAGGGGGATAAAGATAAGGTTTGTACTTTTTTTTACATTACTGGTTGGATTTCCTCCACAAGTTGTGAAAGTGCAACACTACCTCATCCTACTTGGCACATTTTCCACTGGCTTTACCAGCATCAATGCCACTCTTTCTTGTGTTTATTTGAATGCAGTGTTGTGGTTTATTCACTGTTAAAGGAATGTGGAGTACCAGACAGTATTTTTAGGATATATATCAGTATTATGCTGAGGTGCCTTGGCAAAATGATAGAAAACAAGACTTGGTCCAAGTCTAGTATGTGGCTGTACTGCCCTTTATCTGTTTGCTTCTCACCTACTGTCTTTGCTCACATATTCAGTTTTTAAATGGTTTCAAGTTACCACTTAGTCACAGTGGCATTCAGCTGATCGATGGTTTATCTTAGTCACATTTATAGGGCTGATGTATGTTGTACTGTTCCTGTATCCAGTCGGTATGGAACACTTTGGTGTTGAGGAGGATGAGATTATCTCTCGCTATCACACACACAGACACACACACACACACACACACACAGACACACACACAGACACACACACAGACACACACACACACACACACACACGCACACACACACACACACACACACACACACACAGACAAACAGACACACACACACACAGTATCACTGAATCAGGTCAGCGGCTAAAGTGCATCCCCCCAGGTATCTGACATTTTCAGTTTGTTATGGTGTTTAGTGGTGGATATGAGTTGAGTCTCTGGTATGTGGGGACATAAGACCCCAAAGGATGACAGAGGTGGAGTAGAGGGTCAGACACTTAATGGGGTCCATGAGAAGACAGAGAAACTTGTATGTGGACGTGTAAAAAGTTGTGTTAATTGTTGTGTCTGCATGTGTCGACGGGTCTGTCTTTCAATTCACTTGTTATTTGTGTAAAAGAAACAGCCTGTGCAGTACGGAGATGTGGATACAACACATACACACAAACGATCACATATGACTTTTGACATCCTTTACTGTCTGCATCTTTCTTCCACCGCATCTTCAAAATACAAGCGCATTTGAATGAATAATGAAGAGGTTGCTATTTTGGAGCCAATGTAACATCAATTTTAATTGCACCCTATTTATAATCTTGAAATATACTCTTTTTAACCTTGTTGCTTCTTCAGATCTAGGGTGTCCATAGAGACACAGTGTCTCTAAAGTCCTGATGTTGAGATCCCAAGTTTTTAAAAACAAAAGCAACACTGGATTAGTTGCAGATTTACGACTGACAGTTACCAGGTCCCTTGTAATTTCAGGAAATGGTATACTGATAATCGAATCACTATACAACTGATGTACAGCAAACACCAAAATACAGACCATGTACACACATGAGAAGCATGAACTCAAAGTAAGTACAACACTCTGTCTAGTTTGGAGCCAATGTATAGTGAAAGCAGCACATTAGCAGCATTAATTTCAGTCCTTTATCACTGACTTCACAGGATGCATTTAGGCCAGCATTTTGGTTACAAAGTTACAGGCAAAACAATGATAGACTTTGAGCCTAAAAAAATTCTTCAGGCCACAGCTATGATTGTACGATACAAATGTGAGTAGTTTTGTGGCCTATGCTGACAGCTTTATTGAATACTATAGAAGTTTGTCTGTTCCATTACATTGGTTTGAGAGACAAATAAAAAGGCAGCTGACAAACCTCCTGTATAGACAAGCCATAAGCATATCTTCATACTGACTTACTGACCTTCAGTTGTTATTTTATAATGGATGACCTTGTAGGTTGAGCATTACAGTTGGCACCAATAGGCAGTAGTGTTTAATACTGAAATAATGAGAGAGAACCCGCCCTAAATCCTGATCATTAGCCTGATTACTAAAAAAAGTTATCAAAAAAGGATGGACAGAACTACTAAAACAACAGCAAGATTGGAGAACACTGGTAGATGAATGGTCAAAGTGCATCCCTCATTAACCCTGATCAGATTTTTGATGAATTTTAGACAAATGCGCTTCTGACATGACGTCAAACAAATACTTAGCATTGAGGCCATTTCTTCTTTACATTCACAAGCTACAAACTGAGTAGCAGTGAACCTTGTCTAGTGAAGCTGGGAAACTTGTTTGCTAATTATACAATGGTAAAATCCTCTAGAGAGAAGTTTTGTTTTGTTTTAATTCTGTTTACGTCATCATAAAGCACTTTATTAGGAACACCACACTACTACTGGGTAGGGTCTCGCTTTGCTCTCAAAACGGCCTCAACCCGGGTCCGAAATTAGCATTTTCTTTTTGATGAGAGAATCTCAGAGGACCAAATCAGTCATAAAACACCATTCTGAGAGTCTCTACCGCATTTTGTTTTACAGATGCTCTGCTTCTGTCCTCAATCTGTGTGGGAGTTTCTCTCTCACACACACACACACACACACACACACACACACACACACACACACGCACACACACACACACACACACACACACACACACGTATTCCATGAAGCTCCGCCCATACACTGCCAAACAAAGCATGCAGGTATCCTAGGTAACGTTTCTGAGGTACCTCACTTGCTGCTGGCTGAATTCTAGCATCTAGCTGACAGAGAGAGATACAGAGAGAGTGATTGTTGAGCACATATAATAATAATAATATAGTGTAGTAGCCTATAATATAGATGAGCGTTCAGAAACTGGTGCTGATCTGCCAAACACCGCTGCTGGTTCTGACTTTGAGGAGAGAGATTAGCTAAACAGAGAGATAACATTTCTCCAGCTAGCTAAATGGCTACCAGTAGATATGTAGAAATATAGATATATAGATATGGATAAATTAATCAAAGCAATGTGCCGATATTTAGAAGAAGAAAGCCAGCCTTTGAAAAAGGAAGAAAATAGAAAACAAGCTAAAAAACCCAAAGTACCAACAAAGAGAACGTTGTGGGAGAGAAGAAGGAAGGAGGCAATATCGGGGAAAGACGGTGGCTACAGTACAACGCGAAGATGATTGTTATGAGTTGTTCTGTGTTTCACCAGTTATGCCAAACAGAAACGACCCATTTGTTGTAGGAAATTAAAGGATGAAACTGGAGAATATTTGGGGACAAGAACATATGAAGTGTCACATTTGCCAGCATGTCTTTGAACTGGGCTCAATTGTGCCAAAAAAGCAATTTATTATTTTGGCTGGTAAAAAAGATGCGTGGCCAGTGGATTTTTTCATCTACCAGCCATCTTGGGTGGCGAGACAAAAAGGTTAATTTCGGACCCTGGCCTCAATTCTTCCTGGCGTTGATTCCACAAGGTGTTGGAAACGGTCCTTTGAGATTCTGCTTTATGCTGACATGACTGCACCACATATAGATTTGTCATCTGCACATTCCTGCTGCCAATGTCCCGTTCTACCAGATCTAAAAGCTGTTCTACTCGATTCAGGTCTGGTGACTGGGAATGTCACTGAAATACACTGAATTCACTGTCATGTTCATGAAACCAGTTCGTGACGGCTTTATCTTTGTGACATGGTGCATTATCATTCGAGAAGTAGTCATTAGAAAATGTTAAATTATGGCCAAAAAGTGATGCATATAGTCCGCAACAACACCCAGATAGGCTGTGGCATTTAAACCATGACTGATTGGTATTAAGGGGTTCAAAGTGTGCCAAGAAAACATTCCCCACACCATTACACCACCAATACCAGCCTGGGCTGTTGACACAAGGCAGGTTGGGTCCATGGATTCATGCTGTTGATGCCAAATGCTGACTCTACCGTCTGTGTAGGATCAGAAATCCAGATTCATCAGACCAGGCTACGTTTTTACAGTCTTTTACAGTCTGTCCAGTTGGGTGAGCCTATGCGCTTCCACAGCCTCAGATTTCTCTTCTTGGCTGATAGGAGTAGAACCCAAAGTGGGTTTTATTTTCCACTTATTCTGATGTCTTATGTGAACACAAAACTAAGCTCCTGACCTGTATCTGGATCATTTTATGCACTGCATGGCTGCTACATGATTGGCTGGTTAGATAGATGCATGAAGAAGCAGGTGTATAGGTGTTCCTCATACAGTGGATTATTTTGTTTACACTAGTTGCACAGATAAGACTGCTGGTGGAAATTACTGGCTAGGGCCCAACATAGGTTATTTAAGTTTGATGTGATTTCAGCAATAGTGTACATTTGTTTCTATCACAGCTAGTTTATTTACTGATTGCTGAAATTATCAACAGACAAGCCTGACAAAGTTCATATCATTGCTACATGATGAAAATGAAGACTATCATTTTGACTTTCTGATTAATTTAGTTACTCACTAAATAGTGAGAGATGCTTAAATGACACACTGTTCACACAGTTCAGAAATAATCACACACAACTACCTTTTTATAATTACCAATATCTAATTAATTCACTTCCCTCCTCCTGTCCTGACAAGGAGAGCCAGGCTAAATGCCACAGAAGAAGAACTAGCCATATCAATGATGGCCTGAGGCAAACTGCTGGACCATCACTGCTAAATAACTACCTAACACAGCCAGGTCTAATTTGCTACTATGAGAAACACTGCCTCAGGATAGCGGGAGAGAGAAAGGAGGAGAGAAAGAGGGGAGGTAGAAAAAGAGGGAGGAAATATTCTAAGAAGCCAAGGGGGTAATTTGACTGTCTTATAGTATTTAATTCAGCTAAAATGCCCTGAGAGAAAATTAGAGAAGCTGGCTGTACATCTGCTGGCAGAGCTTCAGTACCTGGGGTCTGCAGGGAGGTTAACAGTAAAAAACGTGCTTGTCCTCCACTGTCCGTCAAGGTGCTTGTCTTCATCCTCTATGTTTGAACAGCTAGTGCAAGATTATTAGCGCAAATATTGCCAAAATAAATTAAAAAGGATGAATGGAAAAGAAATAAAAAAAATATCTTAGATTTTCATTTAGTGCTGCAGTGAAGAAAATAGATTGAAGCATTGCCAAAGCCAATACTTTAACAATCTCCATCTTGTCACGATAAAAAAAGTTCTTTTAGAAAAGTATAAAGAGTGTCTGCAGTTCAAAGTGCCAGCTGTGGCGAGGTTAGGTGTCTACTAGTGTTGACCATGGAAGCCTGAGACAGACTAACAAAGACCTCAATTTATACTCTGTTTCACACATAAAAGCATTAAAATTTGACACTTTTATATTGACCTGCAGTCAAAAAAAGCCAGCTGGCGAAGGTTAGGTGTCTACTAGTGTTGACCACCAAGGAAAGAGAGAGAGAAACAAGAAGACCTCAATTTATACTCTGTTTCACACATAAAAGCATTAAAATTTGACACTTTTATATTGACCAATTTTATTCATCATTACTTTGATATGGGTCAAGTGTGCAGAAATTACTTAGAATACTACAATAATACCAAGCGATTTTCCTTGTTTTGGTTTTTAGACAGCAAGAAAAATGACCAACATTAGCTGGCACGAATGAGCAATAATAGCTTTTGAAAGTGTGTTTGAAATCAGTTTTTTCACTTATACTTTTGAACTAATTTTTGCCTCAAGAATCATCTGGACTAGAGTGATGCCTATTATGATGGATTTTCTATTCTGCTGTTATATTATTCAGTGCCTCTGACCATGACACATGGAGAGATCTAAGCAGTGAAGGAGAGAGGTGATGGTGTAGATCACCGCCAGCAGTTTATCAAAGATTTAATGATCATTATAGTTGTTAAATGGAATCAATAACTGGCTGCTCAGTTCACCTCCTGGTGTGGATGCTGTCAATATAAATACCCTTTCTGTCTCTTGTCTAATATTTCATGTCAACTTTTGTGCTTGTAAAATAATGAATACTTTTAAGCCTCCAAGCCTTCTAATGACTGAATGTATAACTTTTTATCTATGACTGAATTAAGGGGAAAAAAAAATCTTTGAGATAATTGTTACTTTCAGCAATGACAGTTACTATAAAAACAGTGCTGTCTGTAAAAAAAGAGCTATTATACATCCCCTTAAATAAAAAAAAAACAAAACTACATGACCCTATTATTTAAGGATGTATAGTTGATCATTTATTTTTTTGACAGCTAATCTTTTAGGAGCATATGTTACAGTGAAAAAGAAAAACAATAGTATAACCTCTCTGCCACATTTCTCATAAAGATATACAGTATTGTCAGTACCATTTTTCATGTCTTTATGTGTTCAAGTATTGTATCCATCCCATGCTGATGCCCTCTCAGTGTCTCTGGTGTGTGCCTGTGTGTGTGTTTGTCCATGAAAGGTCTCTGAGCGTCTTAACCTAAGCCACGGCACAGGAGGCTGGCAGCTGGGCCCACTTACAGAGGAGGCTGGCATTCTGGCGCGCACACACACACACACACACACACACACACACACACACACACACACACACAGTTTGTGTTACTATATTTATGAGGGCCTGTATTATTTATGATGTAATGCATTCCCAAGCCCATACCCTTAAGCATCACAGCAACATGGCTGCCCTTAACCTTCCCCGTAATTATAACCCAAAAACTAAATCTGACATTGACCCAAACAACCAGTTCTTTAAATAAGTCAGGATCATCCCTAAAAAAGCTCTCACTGTGCAAAAATATCTTCATTCTCAAAGACAATAGGCACAAACAACTCTTACCTACAGAGACAGCTTTTAAATTAGAATTCTGCTCTATTTCAGCCTGTTGTGGAATATTTCATTCTGATGCGTTTACCATAAATGGGTCCCTATGCTCCTAAATGGCCACTTCAGGGGACTTATTTCTGTGTTACCTTTTGGTCAGACTCAATGTAAAAAGTTCAAAATGATTTGTGTAAAATTTCTATTTCGAAAGCTGAAGCTTGTGCACCTTGCTTAAATATATTTGATTCAAGTCCTTGCATAACTCTACTTCAGTCTCAACAATGAAGGTGGCAAGTGAAATATTAGCATAACCCTTAGAGTCACAGGAGCCACATTAATCAGATATACACCAGCTTACAATATGCCAGAGTTTACTTTTGAGGTTCAAACACAATAAATATTCCTTCTTAAGTTAAAAATAACCCTTTTAATTTATCAACACAAAAAGTTCTTCCTGAACAGGCAGAGAGAAGTATTAGAGAACAAATAATCAACACAGCCAATGTGGCCCCTTACAAACAAATAACAAGCCTGATCTAAATTGGTTTTCATAGTTGCCCTTAGCCATAGAGACGCTATCTCTGTGAGGTTGGATTTTTCAAAGTAATTCCTTAGTCGCATGGTCAGCATTACACAAGACAAAAAAAGTGTGATACAACTGAAAGGACAATGAGCAAAAAATTGCAGAATCACAGTCTTTTAAACCAAAGGTGGAATCCTGAGCGTTACCTGCAAGGAGGTAAAACAAATGTGCACATTTTGGAGAGTCGAAGCACTTAAAAAATATGTAAGAGAAAGCTCTCAGTCGAGTGGCCACTGATGGATAGAAAGTCTGTTTATTGCAATAACCAGGTTTCAATGGTGAAATGGAGCTGAACTCTGAAAAGCAGCTGATGCTTGTCATCCAGCATTATGCAATGGCCAATTACATACCTGCAAGTGCGCATTTCTGGTGGAATACTTTGTAATGTGAACACTGTATTTCTGGTGTTTACCTCTAGATTCACATGACTAAAGATAACCAATGAGCTGTGTCCTCATGTCTGATAAAATTTATGTCTTTAAAAGCTTGTTTCAGATTTCATCGTCTCACCAGCAGAGGAAACAACACATTCCCAAAAATGTGGCCTAAGTCAAATGGAAAAACAGGGCAAAGATGAGAAAACAATTACTTGCATTTACACAACCACTATCTTTATGGTGTATATAACTACCACATTAAATAAACATAGCCAGTAGAAGATTGTGGTTGTAAGATGAGGCTCTGAGCATTTGCTTTTACTGAAGAAAAGAAAGCATGCCCACTTTTTAACCATGTTAGAAGCTCTAGTGATGGCAATGATGGCAAGTTGGTTTGTTGGTCCACCACCTCAGTTCAAGTTGAAGTATCTCAACAACTACTGGATGGATTGCTAAGAAATTAGGTACAATTCATGGCCCCAGTGGATGAATCCTAATTAATTAATTATCCCCTATTTAGCTCAAAGCAGTACAGCCTCAAAGAGCCACTGGAGTGGGTGTAGCCTCAGTCTTGTAAATGGATAAATAAATGTTTAAAAAATGTTTAAAACTGTACATTACTTACTATACGGACACACAATAAGCTCTGACTAGATTAACACCTGCAGGCTATCAGCAGCCCATGTTTTCAAAGACTGAGACCATGCAAGATGCATGAGAGTGCTTTGGTGTGTGGATGTATGAGTGTGTCCCCCTTATATCATCAAAGGCTTTTGGTGGGTTCTGCAAGGCTCTACCATTAGCACACAGAGGCAGGAACTGGCTTCCCCTCCAATTATGATTTCCCCACCTCAAAAGAGGGTCAGGTGGCCCTTTCTCAATCAGGACGGAAAGAGGAGGAGGAAAGTGGAAGGATGGAAAGGGGAAGAGGAAGTGAGTCGAGTGCTGCCATTTGTGGAAATAAAAGGGAATTCCTGATATAGAGTCAGCTATGAATATTGAGCAGGCCTGGACTGTGATGCTGCACTTGGTTTGGCTCAATAATTGTAAGTGGATCTAGAGCTTTTTGGTAGGAGGAACAAATAGGATTCTCATTCCAAAACTACATATTAAACATAAGAAAAATTGGTAAAACATCCAAAAACTGCCTGCTATTAAAAGTGGTTGCTGCCATGAAAATTTAACATACTGGATCTTGACGTATGCAACAAAAAGGACCCAAAAATGTACATTAAAACTGTTCTTAAACCTTATGCCGTATTTTTTATGCAATGATCATTTTCACATAGTGTGCTTAAATAGCTAGAAAACAAATTGTTTTGAGTGCTATAAATAACAATTACAGAAAGGCTCTCTTATTTTTAAATAGTTATACATGTACATTTATAGCAATATAATAGGCTACTAAGAAGTGTGAAAATACTGTCTTATATAAGGTGGAGAAACTCTTTAATTTTCATGCACAAATTAAATTTGCACTAAAAAATAATCTACCATAACTCTGAATAACCTTTCCCAAATTTTACTGAAATCAATCTTTTTAGAAATGAGTGTTAAACTGCTTATATTTCATATTATCCTTTTCACATTATCTTTTCTCTCTTGCACCTTTCCTACCTTCCATCGCCAACCGACCTCTTCTTCCTACCTACATTTCCCCTTACTAGATAACATCTTCACCTACATTGCTATGTTTTCTCTCTCCACCCGGTTCCTCTCTAGGACCTGGTGTTCTTACTATCAATCTTCTTCCAATTCCTCTTCCATCTCATCTCATCATCTCATCTCTCCGGTAAACTACAGCGTAAAGAAAGCAGGGTTATGGCTGTTTCAAAGCTCACCTGCAATCTAAAGGTTGACTGTATGAATTTCAAAGGCCAATTTAAGACCTAGATCACGGGATCAGACTCTATATGAGGATACTGTTTACACCGAGAGAAGACATGATGGTGTACATTAAATCCCAATTCCAGTAGAGGACCGGCTAACCCTGATGCAGAATTGTTACCTAGCATATGGCACCTGATCTGGTATTTACTGGCTCAATGGAAAAATAAAAGAGACCAAAGCTGAAAAGTAAATATTTACTTTGTTTGTTTTCATATTTTTTGCAAAGTATTCACTGATGCTATCTGTCTGAAGCAACCCTTGGAGGCAGACCTGTAAACATATACAGGATATGATCATCAGGAAAATGACAAAAGTCACAGTTTTTAATGGATTTTAATATCCTATAACTTGTAACTTTTTGTAACTCTCAATATCCAATCATCTTACTCAAGGGCACCTGAACAATGTTTGCTGGGACAGGTGTTACCTATGCTCACAGATCCCACAAAGTCTAGGGAATGAAAAACCGGTAGCTTCATAGTCACAAGCCCACATATGCATCCTCTTCATTACTCCTTAAAATTGGTGCCAAGTGATGGAAATATGAGGCTGAGTCTGGGGAGATCTACTTGTTATGAATGAAAGCTGAATAAATGGTGATTGTCTCTTCGGAAACACACACATTCCACAAAAGCAGCTACACAATGTGAATGTCTACTATTTTCACCTTTATTGGGTTGGCAGCAACAGCAAAACCATAGCCTTTGACAAAATTTCAAAATAAAAAAATAGATACTGTGTACTTAAACACACTCTGCCTCCTACTCAAAACATCAGTAGCCTGGTTGATTTAACACAAATGGGTGTGTCATACCTTTGTTTGAATTTTTGTTTGGTTTTTTTTGGCTGTACAGCAGATTAAAAACAGATACACACACTTTACATACAGTATACTCATATACAGTATATTGTGTAAAGGTTTAAACATAACTTAATAAATAAATACATATTAACCTGTAATTAAACTGTTTGCTTAATTCTTTTAGCTAAAAGCCCCTATCAATGCACTTGAAATTATAACAACTTGTTTGACCAAGATAACAGTTTTGATTTTCTAACAGTTCGGTTTGGTCAGTGTAATACAGACAAATATAAACAATTCATTTTTTTTTTTTTAAATAGTTCATTCAAAGGCTCTTGGATTTTTAAAACCCTGAGCCAAGACACGCATTTTACATAACCTGCTACAAAAAAGCCCACCAAAGGAATGAATACTTGTGCAACTTCTGACCAAATACTGTAATCTCCACTTTAAAAGGAATATTCCAACTTTAATATATATATATATATATATATATATGGTAACAGCTGAGCTACTTTATTTTAGGCCATTACAGAAATTTGATTTCTCATGTCTTATATGTAGTTGTGTTGTTGTTTGTCATCACATTGTGAAGATAATACAGCACTAATTCACTTCCTATAAATTTCATCTACTACCTCACTGCACTATGCTCCAAAGGAGCACAAAAACACAAGCTATCGAAATAAAAAAATAATTCTAAGTCTAGTATTTGACACAGCTATGCTGTGTGTTTCCCTACGGTTATTCCTCATATATGCCAGGTCATATGGCTATAGAAGGGAATTCACAAGACTCAGACAAATCTGCTGTCTCTTCTTATCTTACAGATATTATGTAGACATCAGATAGTAGAACATGTACCCACTTGATGGTAGAAGTCATATAAATTGTGACAAATGAATGACTTTACCCATTCTTGGTTAAAGTGGAAACCCCTCTGAACTTATCAGAAAGTCATGGAAAATTAAATCGAATGACATTGTACCTCCAGACATGTACATGGACACAAGGTATGTTCATGTAGCTGTAAAAGTTTTTTAAAAAGTGCAGCATGTCCATGTAACGGTAATTACTTCTCAACATCTTTTTTTTTTCACTTTTCCTACAAAATCTTTAGGCACGTATACAGAATGATCTGTAATGAATTAAAGCTGCATAAAGCAATATTTTTTAATGTTAACACTGATCAAATAATTGCTGATTATGTTAAAGGGTGGTGAATGTTGATAATCTCTGAGAATCAACACCCTATACTACAGCTTTACATAGCTGCTTTTACCTCCCTGAACTGCTTATACCAGTTGTCTGAACAAACAAACCAAAACAATGCCAGCACATACAGAATAAACCATGGGCAACCACTCTCAGCACATAACTATTTCAATTCGACTGTGGGTTACCTTTCTCACTGCAAAGAGCTGTAGTAAACAAGTGGCTGGTGAAGAAAGTAGAGGATGTAGATAATCTAAAAGACAGATATTTTCCTTATGGTGGTTTACCAAACATTGGCTTAAAAACAATATTTATTTACATTCATAAGGTGGCCAGAAAGACTGTACTGGAATGCTCACGTAGGTCTGTTTCTGCTGGATGTGTAAGTGGCACATTACTTGCTAACATGACACCAAAAATACAATAAGTAAAAAGGCTTGGAGTCTTTCTGCCCCTAATGGTTAAAAAAAAAAATCACTTAATGCAGCTTTAAAATGATTTACACAGGGTACTGTTAAGCAGCATAGAATGGAACAACGGTTACAATATCAACTGGCTGGGTTTGCTTTGTCACTTGGTTTCTAGCATGGACAAATATACACTACAAGCAAGGCCTAAACCACAGATGACCAACAATACTACATGAGCAAAGAGAAAAATCTGCTTAAATTATTTGCTATAGTACGGGGCTGTATTCCTGTGAAATGAGTTACGTTTTGACACTGATCCAACGATCAAGGGAATGTACAAGGTAAATTGACTGGAATGACTATACTACTGTGCTGTAGAGAATTATAGCTAAAGGCAGTCTGCAGGTTGCTTTAGCACTACACATCACCTGCTCTTTGTCTATCAAAAGCTCAAGATTGAGAAACAGTCTCCGAGCTGGGAGGGCAGGGTACAAGAACAAAAGAGCTACTTTTTTTTTTTTTTTTTTTAGCAGAATGAAGTACTGATCTCCAATAAGAAGCTCACAAAAAAATAATTAAGGACTCCTTACAACTATACTTTGCTCCTCCCAGCACAGTCATCTTCTGCTTCAGCACAAAAAATCATGAAAAAAAAAAATATATATATATATATATGTATGGAAGTTTCATCGAGCCCAGCTACCAATTAATTGTTACTTTTCCCCAAAATTTACAGTGCGATTCCCAGTTAGGTTTGACTCCGAAGAGTGCATACTAAATACTGTTTGTTCCCAAAAAAAAAAAAAAAAAGGCAGTAGTCTGTAAGACATTCAGGACTGTAGTTTAGTTTAGAATAACTTTTAATGTCTATCACTAGTACAGCTGAGAAAAAGGGGCGCACATTAAAAATAATGAACAATATCCAGCTTGTAGTTCAACAAACCAACACAACATAGGCTATTTAAAGCCTTAAAACTTTTTGACAACTGGGCATGTAATTTCAGATCAGCTGAATTTTAAATTCATAGCAACCTTCAGACAGATGAAATCATAAAAACCTGAGCCCCCGTTGACCACTGCTAGGAAATAAAATGCACTATCATCTTTAATATAGATAACTGCCTCACTGCTATAAAGCACCTGAAAACAGGCTACATCTTGAGGTCAACTCTGGAAGTTCTTATCACTTTCTTTACCTGTATGTGACACGGGCAAGTTTACACATTAATTTTTTTCATAAATAGTAAATTCATGATTTTATAAAATTTGATTTTGCCAGTCCTGTTCTGTTTTCACTATCCAGTATACATGGCCTTTTAATAGGAAGAGGGATGTAATATGTATTTGCTGGTTAGAAATGGCTGTAATGAGCACTCATGCATCAGACTGTTAGCAGAATACTCATAACACAGCTATATCAGGAATGCCACACCAATGGTAGGAATCCTGGTGCTGGCTAATTCATAAACTCTAGGGGGGACTTTGGGGAAAAAACACTGTGCTGGGTAGTTATCTGCCAAGAGCGTTAGTTGACTGTTCTCGATACAGTGGCCTTAGTATCACACCAGGCTAAGCCTGATACATCCTTGCTGTGAATTCTTGCAATAAGGTGCTTTTTAGTAGTGGTGCAACAATCAATTAGTGACCAACCAAATAGCTGATGTTTTGTTAAACTGGTAAACATTGGGAGCAGCATGTAATCTGTGGAAGAGATCTGATACAGTTCACACTACTGCAGTAGGCAATGCAGCATATTTTGCATGGCTATTTACGCAGAGCAATATTGGACTTTACTGTTTAAGATTGCACTGTTACATTATGTAGAATGTTTAGCAGAAGATCTGAGTTAAGAAATTTATTCAGCTTAAAAAAAACTGTCAGAGTGGTGACTGGCCAATCACTGTCATTTTTTTTTAAATGTGGCAATAGACCTGATTGCTACATCATGACTATTTTTCTTGTATCTGTCTCCTGTTCACCGGTCCAGGTCATGTTTACATACTCACTTTCCACCAGAGAACGGTCAAGGCTAACACCATCTGTTATTTATTAGCAGCATAATGGCTATTATCATTGTCACTCTGTCTGTATATACAGTTAAAAAGTCAAGCTCCCTTTTACAATCTTTAAGCAGTTTTGTGAGTAAAAGCAAGCATGAGTTACCTTGTATGTGCTAAAGACAGTCATAGAAAGTATGCAGACATCCAGCAGAAGGTTGATCGAATTTACAAACATTAACAAAATTTAAAAAGCCTGAAATATGGTAGTCACATTTGATGTCTGAATATATATTTGTAAGTCTTTTGGAATTTACGATTTTGTCCTCTCACTATTTCTGACCTGACTTATGACATAATGTGAGGTGTAAGCCATGGGGAGACTACTTTCTATGTGATCCACAGCAATGCCACATAGCATAGAATAAAAGCCATCACAGAGTGCAAATCTCTGATAAACTCTCTCTGATTAAACACTGCACCCATCTCCTTGAAAAGCTTGTAATAAAATAAACCATGGTTTATTGTGACCGAGGCAAAGTCAATGTTATCAGCTGACAGGCTATCAAAAATGAAAGTGTTTTCTGTTTAGTTAGGCCCTGCCAATTTAACCGAAAGTTAACAAGCTTAGCAGCTTGTTAAGATTCATGTTTCCCGTTCATAGATTCCAGGAGTATCCTCATCCTGTTGCAGTCAGATGGAGCATGAATTTGCCCTCTTCCTTGGTTTAGGCTCCACAAAATCCCTCTCATCAGCTGCACAGTGGCTGAAGGAGCAAATTGTCTGTGATAGCCTACGCATGCCCAGGCGGAAAACACTATTAGACAGACTGTAGATGACACAGTTGCAAAAGCTGTTGCTAATGGCCAGCCAGGTGGTGATGAAGGAGAGTGCAGGACTATCCAGCACATGGGAACTCTCCAACAGGAAGTAGATTATGTAGGGCAGCCAAAGCATATAGAAAACGCTGGTGATGCGGAAGAGTACCATCGCATAGCGCCGATCTGGTCCATGCCCTCCCTGATGCCCACCGCTGCCTCCACCCTCACCAGCCTCCATCTCCTGGCTAGGGAAACGTGCCCGCCGTTCACTGATTTCCCTATTGTGCTGCTGGCAAATGCGAAAGATATGGTAATACGTAAAACAGACCACAAGTGCAGCAGGTGCATAGAGTAGGCACACTACAAAGCCTGTAAAAAGGGCAGAGGTTGGCCAGGAGTGAGCACACCACTCAAAAATGTCCCCATGATATCCTGGCTTACCCCATCCAAAAAAGGAGGGCAAGAAAACCAGGCTAGAGTAGATGCAGATGAGGGTGATACAGCCTCGGAGCCGACATGGTGTCACCAGCTGGTTATAGGATAGTGGTTTAGTTATGGCCAGGTATCGGTCCACACTGATACAAGCCAAGCAGGCCATCGAAACACTCTTCAGTACAGAGATAACATAGCTGAAGACCTGGCAAGTAATGGGCTCCTGAACACCTGCTGGGTAGTGGAGTAGAGAGAGAGTGGGCACCAGGCAACTAAGACCCACCAGCAGATCAGCGTAGGCCATGGTCTGGATGAAGTAACTGGTGGTGTAGTGATGTAGTAGAGGGGCACAGTGGAAAACAAAGATTACCGTCAGGTTCCCTGCAATAATGAGCACGGTCAGAAGTACAATGACAGCAGTCTCTAGGACGCAAGCCTCTAGGCCTTCATTAAGCCCCCAGCCCAAGGGACAAGAATGGTTGGAGGTCCTTCCAGGAAAGAAGTCTCCATGGCTCATGTTGGCAGTGAGCACCGGGTCCGTTGTCAATTCAGACTGGTTCATTGTTCTGGGTGCTATCCAGGTGGGTCAGGTTAGTAGTGTGCCACCCATAAGGCAGCTGGCTTGAAACTGGAGAACTGCCTGCCCCCTCCCACTCTCTACTGGGCGTAGGCAACCTCAGTTAACGGAGCTCAATACTCTCTCTAGCACACTCACTCTCTCTTTCACCTTACCCTCACATAGCTGGGTCTCAATCAAATGAACACTGACTGGAGGAAAATCAATACAGCCTCTGGGAGAGTAGGACAACCCGTTCAGCTCTCCTTTTCCAACCACTCATGGTTAGTGAAAGTAGCGAGTGGGTAACAGTCAGGGGTAGAGGGGAAAAAAGAAAGCTGTATTCCTTCAGTAAACCTAAGGTAGGTTAGCATTAGTGCTCTGGCCAGCATCTATCCCAAAGGCGAGTTTGCTACTTTGCTTGCCAGTCTGTGGCCTCATCCCCTGATTCTAATGAGGGTTGCCATCGGGAGGCTGACGGCATACGCTGTCCTCACAAGGGCAGAGAGCACAGAAGATGCGAGGGAGGAAACCATACAAAGAGGTTAAAGCATGTAGCAAAGTACAATGCTTTCCTTTCTTGCTAAATCATCAAAAGAGATCAAACAAGTAAGCAGCATATGGCTCCTATTTCAGCCAAAAAAAATCCAACGAAAAGTTACCGTTCCAAAAATACATATTAGGCAACTATTGCTGAAGGGGGGGGAAAAAGCTTCTTAGGAGACTCTCTCGGTGTACGAATACATCCATCTCTGCAAATCAGTCCTTCAGTACAATCCAAAGTTTCACTGTGCCATGGGTTCTAGTGTGTTTACGATGTAACAGCAGGCTTCCCTTATTTTGGTGGTCCTCTGGTCAGTGTCTGGAGCCCATGTATGCCCAGCTATTGTCTGAATCAAAACACAGACACAGGCTAGAACAACATGGGGATCTCCGCAGGAGATAATGTCACAGCTCTCTCAACACACATGGCGCTGGGGGGGAATGTGTTTACAAGGCATCCCCAGGCAGAATGAGGTAACAACCAAGCGCGTCAAAATGTCTGGATGAGCTCTGCCCATAAACTAATTTAAAGTTTAAATCCAAATGTGCAAACTTGCCTCTCAGTGTTCTGGACTGCAAGTCGCGAAAGGTAAACAAATGTAAAAGTCCAGTAGCTCATGAAAGCGTTGGGTGTCAGACTCCCATGCAGGAAGGTGAAAGGACTCTCCAGGAGCAATGAGAGGCCAGCTGAATAACTCAGTGCTCCTCTCACTTCGGCTCCGCAGCAATCCTGTGGCAGACACTTGCAGAGAGGGGTGTGGGGATCAATCGGCAATCCGCTTAATTATCCCATAAACTTGTTATTTGCATTTTTCTTGTGACATTCCGAAGCATTAGCAGGGAGAGCCTTAGCACCTTCTGCTCAACTGCCTAATGCAACCATAGATTTTCTAACTTGCCTTAGTCCTTCAAGTATGCACTCTGTTTCGTTACAGAGGTATGGGATCCCATAGCCTCGTTTTAACTCCTTTCTCAGTATGTCTGTTGCCCTGAACAGAACACTGGCTGCGCAACAAAAGGGGAATCCACTCTAGCAGCATAAAGAAAAGACCAAGTCTCGGTCGGAGTCCCAGTCTTAAGCACTGTCCTCTGCAAACGTCCCCCTTTTAATTCCGTTTAACAGGACAACCCTCATTCTTAATTAATTAATCCTTCGATCCTGGCATTCAGAAAGAGAAGAATGCAATGCATCTGTAAAAGCAGCAAGTAAAAAGCAAGAAAAAAAAAAGGATGACTGCGCGGATGGAAATGAGTTAAATCTGCAGCGAGGGAAGCAAGGGGACGAAGACTCCCAGCCCTGGTGCAGTGAGAAGGAGAGATGCTGTGACTGGCTTACACATCCCTCCCTCCCTCTCCACACAATCTCTCTAGCTTGCACACTCAGTCTCTCTCTCTCTCTTTCCACACAGACAAACTCTCATACACACTCATTCACACACACACACACACACACACACACACACACACACACACACACACACACACACACACACACACACTCACACACAAATGCACAAAAACCCTCCCTCTCTCTTGCTCTCTCTGCCTTAGCCTCTCACTCATTGCCCCGCCTCCTCTCCTCCCAGAAGCACCTGAGGCTCCCTGCCACATTATTCTGTCTCACACCGACTCTCTCCCAGAGGTAAATTTGGATACATTTCCTATTTACATATTACTTATCTCTCACAGTCTATTTTCTATTAACCAAGGTCCCCTTCCCTGAGCATATTCCCCCCTCCCCTTACAGTCCCACTTCTTCCTCCCATCTCCCTTCTCAAAACATCTACCTAGCCCTAGTATGTAAGTATGAGTATCAGAGCAAATAATGACAATCTGTACATTTCATGAGAGTCTTCTGAGCTGCTCATTGTACTCTCTCTACTTTGGTAAAAAAAAGTTAAGACAACGCCTGTTAGAGTCACTGGTCATCAGCGTCAGCTTACCCCTTTCTTAAATACATTGGAGTATAATGTTCATGTGTACAGGTTACCTCAATAATCCCAGAGAAAATCTTGGACAGCTAATCCCAATAGAATATGTCCCCTCCCTTCTCCAGCCTGGCTTCAGGTTTGACTAGATACTTTATTTATTCTTTATTTAACCAACAGCTTAGCACGGTTATGCTTGCCCCTTAGTTACAGTTGCCAGGCATTTCGGCCAGTTGGGAGCATCCTCTGGCCAGCATATGATAAAGAGGATCAAGTGACAGCAAATTGGCTAAGCAGAAGGGCGGATGGAAAGAAACTGTCAAGCATCATGTCTGGCCAAGAGAATCTTGCAAAAAAGAAAATTCAGTTAATTCGGTTTAATTTTGCTAACATTGTTTTCTTTTCTTTCTTTTTTTTTTTTTTAACAATCAGAACCTATTGGAGCCAAGTTAGATGAAAAATGGCTACTCTGGAAAACAGCACTGCCCCTGCCCTCTTCCAGGAAGACTGGAGTGCTGTGATTATTTGGAAAAAGCAGTGGGGTTTTACACTATGTACACTCAACAACAAGCAGAAGACAATTTGGCGGCTAAACTACTGTGTCACAAAGGAAGCACTATTTATTGAGTGAATATTCAAAGTTGCACTAGGCAATCATAAGGATATCCTTTCAGATTACAAAGTATAACTGTAAAAGACAGACAACAGCAGAGGTCATTCTATTTCACTACAGAAAACCTCTCTATAATGACTTGATTCTAGTGTTTGATTGGTCACATGTAAAACCATCTTAGCAAAAAAACAAAACAAAACAAAAAAAACACTACCTGTGCAAAAGTAAGGGAATGTTCTTTCCAGGGCAAGAGCCCTTCACAGATAATGGCTGAACCTAGGCCTGATCAAGTGTCCTTGAGGAAGATGTAATATGATGTAATAATATTATGAAGGAAAAGGTGGCATGCAGCCAACCCAGTATTTGACAAGCCACCTATTATTGACAAAACACTGAAGCCTGTGAAAATGCCTAAAACAGACTTGTTGACTTTAAATATGAAGGCATGCCTCCATATTAATTTTATCACTATTCAGAATACAGGGTACATGAACTTCAGATTCCTGCTTTTTTTAAAAAATAGATTTTCACGTTCCTCAACAATAATACAATAAGGATGAATTAACATCATTGCACAGTCACATAATTACATTTAGCAAAATAATCAAAACTTTTTCTCTCTAATTTTAGAATCATGTTTAAACCATACATTTTTCTCTCTCTTTCAGGACAATAAGTATTGCCTTCCTTCATTGAACATGTCACTAAAATGTATACAACTATTTTGGAAAGTCAGTTCTGATTCAGTTCACAGTTTCCAAAACTAAAACACCAACTTGAAAAATCTATTCAAATCACTACTGGTACATAGATTCACACCCAACTGCAAAATGTATTACATGACACATCATGGGTGATATCACCTTAATGTATTTAAAATATTGTAAGGTAATATAGTGGAAATCTACAAGACGGGTCACATTAATGTAGTTCATAACAGTACTCAATAAGTTGTCACAGGTGTTAGAATCATTTCATGATCATGATAAAAGCAGCAAAGCAGTGAAATAACTTAAGACAACAATGGGAGCCAATATGCCTAAGATTTTTTGTCTGTTAACTGATGTTTATGAAGTAAAATTGAAATCTCTCTTTAAGGTTTAATAAAATGCATTTCATACAATGTGACTGTGACCTGGAGTAGAAGTAAGCCTGCCATGCAGAAGGATGGCTCTTTAACTGTCAGTGAGACCAGATATTCTTCCGCACCTATGTTGGTTAATTTGGTCATTCAGAGAACAGTGAAACAGAAGAACTGAGAGAGGTGAATCCAAAGAGAGGAAGACTCAACATAAAAAGAGAACTTGAAAGCTACCGAGGGACTGCTGTTACAATGTAAAAAGCCAGTCAATGGAGATCTCTCAGCACAGTGCTCTTTACCTTTGGAGATGGACACTGATGAAAAACACGACCAGAAGGCCACCTTTAATAATTCATTCTGCTCCAAAACAAAGCCAGCAGGGCCTCTTGGAAACAAAGGTGGAGGCTGATTCACCTTTCACTGCTTCCCAGCATCCCACCCTCCTCTCGCTCTGGGCTCCTGCTGATTTGAGCCTCAACAACAAACAATGTGGTGGCATAAGCAGAGAGTTTACATGTAAATTATAAGTGTTCAGCTGATAGGCTCCTCCAGAGCAACTTACAGTACAGTGAATAAGGGTGTAGAGGTCCCCGTTTCATTCTAGGATGATTTTACCAGGACAAGGTGAGAAGGTATTCAGTGAGTGAAGTTTATACATGTGGAAACTATGTATAAAAATCACCACGTAGTGCTAAATCAATCACTAAAAATTAAACAAATGAAAAACTTGACACTCAAGGACCCCAAAACGTTAATGTCTGTAGAAATAAGCTGTCGAATGCTATTTAAACAATTTCACATTGCTAGTCCAAAGACAACTCAAGGTGACCCAAGGTCACAAACCGGTGACAAGGGGTATTGTCTAAATGGTTGCAGCTTCAGTGATTATGATGACTAAAAATATTAAATAGGGGTTCAAACACAGTATGCAATGGCAAAGGGTCGTATATCTGCCGCATGCAGTCTGTGCCCTAACTATTATGAGTTTATCCACACTAATTTGAGGACCTGCCTCTGATTTTACTCTGGAACTGTACATTATTAAAAATTCAAATTAAAGTTTTGTGAATGTGTGTCCAATTTATTGGTCTTTTTGTATGATTGTAGATTCTTCATGTTGACAGGTTCAAAAAGTGTTGTTCTCTAAGGATGTTTACAAATTAATTCCATAAAATCTGCATTAAGAGTAAAACCTTTGCTGTGGTTTGCTTCTGTCCAAATCTAAAATGTAAATGTAGTGGCTTTTGTACTGTAGCTTGATCACTGAAAACCCACTTGTTCAAGAGTCTGGATGCTGAAATATGGAAGGTCAGGTGGTTAACACTGGTTGCCTGCCTGGATATTAACATTCACCTATCACCTTCTACAGACTAAAACTAAATCTGCTTAGCAGGAAAAGGCCAGTATTCATGTTTATCTACAGTGGGACAAAGTTTTGTCTGGATTCAGTTCCCAGGTTGAAAGCACTGACGAAGATTAATTTGAAGCACTTATTACATTAGTAGTCAGTGCCTTTAGTGCATCTTATTTGCCTGTCACAAAGACTGCACTGGAAATTTAGATGTCATTAGCTGAAACTATTTGCCAAAAATTAAATCCCGGTTTCTATGTAGATAATGTGACAATGTAAGCTCTCAACCCAATAGAGCAATACTGTTGTTAGACCGTCTGCCTCTCTTGGCTCTTTGGTATTCTGGAGTATAAAGCATTACAGACTAGTGGAACTCTTGAAAAAAAAACAAAAAAACAAACAAACCCAAAACTGTATACTGTGTGTGCTTTACTGATATGCCAACATTGGATTTTTGAAGTTTAAATTTTGCAGTCATCTCTCAGTGCCCCTGTAGAAAGCCAATGTGAAGTCAGTTGTGCAAAGAAGCAAAAAATGAATAAATAAAATTTTAAAAGCAGCAAGTTGCGATTATTGTTTTTGGAAGTAATGGTTGTGAGGATGCATTCTAATACTGGTCAAAATCACAGAAATAATGTATAAGGCAGATATAGTAGAAAGGGAAAAATATCAAATATAACAACAAGCAACTGTTATCAAATTTCACATGACAATGAGTCATACTGAACATCCTTAACAGAAAAATATCTCTACCTTTTTCACCTCCAGCACAATGTCACCATGTATATTGCATACACTGAGATTGCTGCAGTTGAATGGTAAAGAGGAGCAAAAAGGTCAAAGACAGGCTGCCCACTGAAATCACCATCCATCATCTTCATTTAATCTCACACCACATGGCGGTGAAGACCTTTCTGACCGCTCAGGTAGAGATATTTATATTCATTATTCTTTAGCTCCTATTGTCCTCGCACCATGCAGGTCAGGATGTAATGTGCATTTTTTAGTCATCTGTAAAGACTGAATGTAAACAATGACAAATATATATTTGCTGACTAAATGCCATTACATAAAAAGCAGGTCAAGGTTGCTTTCTGAATTTCCGTTTTTAACACAACTTAAACAAAGGATATACTTTTCTCATAGAGAATCATAAGTGCTTCGTTGTTAATTGCCTTTCATCCTCTATTATGTACTATATGCGTCACTAATATATTTTCAAGGTTATACAGTACTATGTTGCTGATTATACTAAATGTTACCCTTTCTTCCAAACTGAAGTAGTTTTAGGCTTGTTGTTGCCTAAACTGCTAAAAATGCATTACTTCTACACCCTTTCTGTGTAGATCTAGTCTAAAATTCACTCAACACCTGGATGAAAATATTAATGATGCTGTTCATAACAATTCCTGCACATTTATTGTATTAGGAGATACAAGCTGGTGCAACTCTACAGTGAGGAAGAGGAGGGAGCTACTCTAGCTGTGAAGCAACAGTCTGTATGAGGACTGAGACACAGAAGCGTTGTGACCAAAGAAGACGCTGTGGGGTGGATCTTCCTAATCCAAGCTGTCATATCAGTGTCAGCACAGCTAGAAGGCTAGGATGCTATGCTAAAACACACATAGTGGATGAATTCACCACTGTATTGCAGTACAATTACAGTTATAATAGACTTGTTTTTTTTTAATAAAATTTTGTTTACAACAGCTCTATTCTACTTTAAAGAAAAGCTTGTAAAAGCCTTTACATGAAGAAACATTATTGATTGTACTGTTTCAACTCAAACATTACACATACGTGCCTGTGAGTGCCATAGATACTCACAATTTATCATTGTTGATTTTATATCTCTATATATCTATATCTCTATATATCTATATCTAGATAGATACCTATCTATAAATATCTATATATCTATATATCTATATAGATATATAGATATATATAAAAATGATCTGACCACAGAAATAACTGATCAGATTTTTGTTGGTTTTTCTTTTCCAGATACTGATTTCTTTGACCCTCTGGAAGAAAGGCAGTGTGTCCTTTTATGGTGCCTACTGGGTTCCTGCTGTGGATATGCGAATGGGAGCTGGAGGGCTGCATTATGGAGACATGCACAGCAACTGGAAAGGAGGGGTGCTGTGAATAGACCTATATTGTAGAGAGGGGAAAATGGAAATGGTGTTTCTTGGCTGTATTGTAGCAATGTAGTGGAGCTGGGGAGTGTGTGTGTGTGTGTGTGTGTGTGTGTGTGTGTGTGTGTGTGTGTGTGTGTGTGTGTGTGTGTGTGTGTGTGTGTGTGTGAGGCTTTGATAGACAAGGAGTTTTTTTCACCCATGAATGATGGGTGACCTCAAACTACTGGTAGGACACATAGCTATGTCAAAGGAATTACAGAAAGGTAACAACTTATTTGGAAAAAGACACAATTTTTGTAATTTCTTTACATGACTACAATGGATTTGAAACAAAGCCATCATGATGTAATTGAGGTGTAGACTTTCAGTTTTAATTCAAGGGGTTAACAATAATATTGCTTAAATATTTAGGAATTTAGGAAAATAATTATAAGGATTACTTTCAATACTCAGATTTAAATCCTTTGCAGTCAATGACTGCCTGGTCTGGAACCCATGGACATCACAAAATGCTGAGTTCCCTACCTTGAGTGCTAGGCCTTTACTGCAGTAAGTAAGAAGCATATGGGTTGAGGAAGGGTGACTGACTTGGCAATTGAGGAAAATTCTATTTCTTTGCCTTGAGACGTTCTGGGGTTACTTTCACAGTATGGTCGGGTCGTTATTCATCTGTCCTATGAAGCACCATGAGTTTTGCAGCATTTGTCTAAAACTGAGCAGATGGTATAATCCAATGCACTTCAGAATTCATCATGCTACTTCTATCAGCAGACACATTATAAGTAAACACCAGTGAGCCAGTTGCATTAGCAGCCATACATGCCCATGCCATGACACTGCCTCAACTATGTTTGGCAGATGATCTGGTGGCTTTGGATCATGAGCCGTTCCTTTCCTTCATGATGTTTATTAAGGTTCATTTTCTTCAAAACAGAAAGAACACTATTGTCATCCACCTTAGTTGTCTTCCATGGTCGTATAGGTCTTTTGGTGTTGCTGAGCTCATCAGTGCATTCCCTTTTTTTTAAAGAATGTACCAATTGTTGATTTGGCTGCTGCTAAAGTTTATGCTATCTGTCTCATATTTGTGTTTTGTTTTTACAGCCTAATGAGGGCCGCTTTCACTTGCATCAGCAGCTTACTGGACTGCATATTGAGAGTGCCCATGAACAGCAAAAAAAGTCTTACTTTTGAGCTTCCGAAAATGTAGGAACTATATATAAAAATGTCTGTAAATCCTAAACAGTTAAGGGAATATTTTTGCTAAACCCTTTAAATTTAAGCTGAAAGTCTACACTCTACAATCACATCTTGATGGCTTTGTTTCAAATCCATTGTGGTGATATATAGAGGGAAAAATGTTTCATAGAACAAATATTTATACACCTAACTATGTTAATGTATGTGTATAATTTGTATCTATGTATATATCCATACTATATTTTGAACTAGGGGTGAAAATCCTGTACTCTAAAGTTTTTGAAATTGTAAAGAAAAAACAACTTGGATCAGACTTCATTTTTTCCATCAAACCACCGCTGTACATATAGAATACATGAGCACCAGAAGGGGATAGCTTTATATGAAATGAATCAAATTTCATACTTAAAGAGAAAAGAGTACTCCCAGCAATGCATCAGACTGTATTTGACTATTAGACTTCTATGTCACTATATTAAGAACAATAGGAGGAGAGATTTGTGCACTGCAGTCAATTGAGATGATTTTCACTGATTCTAATTGACAGAGCAACAAGCACTCTCCTGTCCATATCATATTTCTGCAAGTGCCAATATGCAATGCACTCTTACACTTAAGTCAAAACATCTCTCCAACTCGCTAAACAGCCTCTCACAGCAATCCAGTTTGGACTACTTGCATGTGTACACATGCTGTACCGTATTGACTGCAATGGTTTTCAGAAAGTTGTACAAGGAGTGGGTGAAATTTGGGATGGATTCATGAGTAGCAACCCACCTACCCACAGACCAATTATTCAAATATCATGTACTTAATTAACGAAGGCAAAATGTTAAGAGACAAAGGTGAAAACAGATATAGAATTGTCATGGAGACAACTTCAAGTAAAGTGAAGTCCATAGACCCTTGCAGTTACCATGGCAGCCTATCTTATGTACATTGTACTCCATGTGTCTGTATGTGGGTTATCAGCCGTGGGCGTATTATTATTGCAGCCTTGCTGCATGGCTGATGCTACCTTTGATTGTACACTGACGTTAAATGTCATTGCTAAGCTGGAGCCTGGCCTTAATATGACTCAACATTAAAATGTAAAGCACCTCGCAGTCCTAGTGTAATTTGCTCTTAGATTTTATTACTTGCCATGTAAAGAATTTGTAAGAAACTGGGCTTGTTTAAGTCTGGGCTGGGCAATCAATTAAAGCTCATGGAAGAAGTGGAAAATGACACATATAGACACATAGACAATGTTTACAGCTAAAAAAAAAGGTTTACTTCTTAAAACATGCAGACAATGTGCTCAGTGGCATTTAGTAGGCGTCAACAGGACAAAGCACATGAGTTGAGGTCATTCCACATCCAAAATACCCAAATAAAAGTGATGGCACAATATTATATGTAGTTGGATGGATATCGCTAAATAGTTCTTGGATTGGAACAGGATACTAATTGATAATGAGGGTTATGTAGAAAAATGCTTTACGATTCCATTCATCTATTCCTGTAAGCAATATTTCGACCTACTGCCATTCTGTCTACCAGTTATATATGCATTGATATAAAGTACTTGTATTAGGTTTCAATTTCGTTCTCTGGAAGAATTAAAATCAGAATGTATGTAATATAAATGACACCCAGTGCTAATAGTTTGTACGAATCCTTTAAGCAAACTACTGGTAAAGATATGTTTAGCCAGGGAGAGAACTGCAGGATACTTTATAAAAGAACTGAAAAGAAAAGGTAATAAGAAAAAAATCAATTCTGTTTGCAAAACAATCTCCTTGGAAGACCTTCAGTTTCATACAGTATAAGGCTCCTTACGGCCTGCTGTGGTGAAAGTGCCGTTCCGGCTTCTGATTACAGCCATTGTACCTGTGGAGAGATCCTGACCTCTGTTAACACACTGGCTGTGCTGTGGGTGAGATTGGTCTTTGGAGGGGCGGGCCTGGAAATAGCTGGCTGAGCTTTTTTAAGCTGTAGGTTCAAGCGTGGCAGCCCACCTTGTGCTTGTTCAGCTCTAGGGAGACGAAAAGGTTGTTCAAATGTCACTAGCAACTCCCCAACCCCAACCCCAAACACAGTGTTCCACCAGCTGAGAAAGGAGTTATTTGTGAATGTCTCAGATGCCCTAAGGCCAGGGTGTGTGTGACAGAGTGTGTAATCATGACTCTATGTGTAACGACTGTAAATGAGAGCAGTACAACACAAAACATGACACTTGCGATCTATGATATCAAGCTAGCTGGCCAGGGGCCACAAGCTGTTAGATGCTAAGTAAGTTAGACTAACCCAGTGGTTCTCACATCGGAAAAGATCATTTTGGAGAAATTGCAACATGATTTATGGCCTCAGCAAACAATACGTACAAGTGGTTGGTGGATTACGAGAGGGCATCTCACCATCTTAATGTATCAGTACGTGATACTAACCATCCATCTACAAACCATCTGTACTGGAAAAACATATAACACTTGTATGAACATGGCATATTCTAGCAAAAACTTGGACACTAACAGAATACAAACGTTACTAAGAAAGAAACCTTATCTCCGTTTTCTATCTAAACTATCTTCTCTGTAACACTCTCATGGGCCAGCAATAGAATATTTTATTAAGGCAGAAGATGGGTAAAATAAAATTAATTACATTCGAGAAGAAGTGCACAGGATTCATTCCCAAGGGTTAAATATAGAGTATAGATATATAGAAGAATATTTCTGTCATGGTGTCTAATCATTTCATTAAGACAAACCCTTGACTTCCTAAGACCTTTACAATGATGTTTGCCGTAGCAGCTATAACAAAATGTCGTCAGTTGTATGCACATATAGGTGAAAACAACTGAATCACACTTTTCTCACCTTTGTGGGTATAGAACCTGCATGGTGTACCTCATATTTCTTGAGAAAAACAGTTTATCGTGATTTCGGATATGGTGATATGGTGGATAGATGGTTTGTATAAATCTACAACTCAAAATCACAAGTAAAATCAGTTTAATCATCAAGTACAATAAAAACAGAAATCTGAATTGGTGGTGTATTGTAGGTTAAGGAGTAGAAGCAGAACATGGTTTAAACACCAATCAGTTGTGGGTCACTAACACAATGCCTGTCCAGAACCAAGGGTGATACATAGTGCTAATTTACAACACTATGACCACTTCCATAAGGGCGACAGTCCTGTTACTTAGAATTCAATCAGCATTAACACTCACTGAGCCCAGACAAAAGACATTAATAAGCTCCAAATCGCCCCGGCCATTGCTGTCATTTGCCTCTCTTCCCTCGTCCCCTCCCGCCTCCTTCTTCCCTCAGTTCCATTCATTTGGTGCAGCTATTAATAGCCCGACCACCCACCTATCAATACCATCACTACTCCAGTAAGAAAGAGGATGTAGGCGTGGCCGAGCCAGTGGAATGAGAATAAATGAGCTGAAGTACAGAAGCTTAGTTTTATGTAATGCAAGACAAGGAGATTGAGACGGAGAGAGGCATGGAAGAATATGGCTCATATGAAAAAAATGAATATTAAGTGTAAGCAGTGAAGAAAGATGGCACATGAGAAGAACAAGTGAGGAACTATGAGAGGGCAAAAAAGGATACTATGGGAAAGAAAAAAAAAGGAGGGTGGAAGGTGGGTGGAGAAATGGGGCATGAAGTACAGAAGAAAAAATGGCCCAATTTAAAAGATAAAGATGGTGAGAGAAACAGAAATGTTGGGAAAGACAAAAAGAGGAATTTACACAGCAGGTGAATGACTTCTAAAAAATATTTGATTCAGGAAAGCTCTTTTGATGTTTACAAAATTCCTTCTCTCCAGTTCTCTCCTCAGTGACTGCAACCTCATATTTATGGGTGCACATTCTCCCATTTCTCCATTTTTCTTCTTTCCATCAATTCCGCTCTTTGTCTGCTTATTGATCGAGACAGGTAGTCACACCCATTTGTGTGCAGCAAAGAAAAAGACTATTGTCTTTTCCATAAAAGCAAGGATCTCTGTCTGCTTAGAGTGTTTATATCAATTCTTCCTACTGCTACTGCTGCTGCTGTCCAGTCCAATGGGGCTTTGTCACTTTACTTACTGGTTTAAAAACCTCTTATTAGGAATGAGTCACAGACCTTGGTTACACAGCTGCTCAATCACATTTCAAGATTTTAGTTTTACAACAGAGAACTGGATAATCACTGCAAGCCACAGATGAAAGAGCTCTAAAAAGATTATTATGGGTAAAAAGAAACTAAGGCAGCAAAAACTTTTATGAAATCATCAAAGTATCAACATATTGAAGCAAAACCTCGGTACTGGTTGTCTGTAACACTAGCAAGTACAATTTGGGTGTTTGGGTTACATATTTTGGATGACACTTTTACTGTTACTTTGTTCTAGAGTTGCACAAGTTGTGAGTCCTTTTGGAGGGGAACATGAAAAAAATGTGTAAATCATGAACTGAAATTCATTTGTGTTTTTTTTAGAGGTCTTAGGTAGCTTTCATACATAACCGGGCTGTTTTGGTTCAAAAGAACTGCTGTGTTCACATCTTTAGGTTGGTTGATTTGAGCTGGCTATGTTGAGAGCCAGTCTTGACTAATAATGCTCTTAATTAGCTCCTTCTTTATGACAACAGAGAACCATCAAGAAATGAATGTCAAGGTTCAATAAGATATTAAAAATGATTTGCTGTCTGTAACATGGGTCAGCATAGTGCTTATAATGAAGGATCACCATCAGCTAAAATTTTCTGATCAGTCAGTTACCTGTCAGTCAGTGTCACTTTCTTAGTGTGTAAAAAGCCAAAGTAAACATTAATTAGACCAAGATGATCCAGTCCAAATAAAATGAACTACAGGTGTGAAAGCGACCTTATTCAACGGCAGATCCAAATTCTTTGTTTCAGGCAGTGTTGGTGCCCGAGAGCTTGGTGTGCACCTGATCGTATGACAGCACTTTCTCCAACAAAAAGTGACTAAAAAAGGCAAGCTTAAACTACACGGAACAGGTTATACCAGAACACAGGCTAAAGAACACCCAAGAGTAAAATACTAAAGGTCCGAAAATTCACTTTGAATTCTTACAAGCTCTCTAGGAGGCCAAAGGACCAACAGGAGCTGTAATAGTCCAGAGAGTACTGCGTGCATTTAAATGTCACAACTAAATGAGAGTGTTCTCCAACATGACACACAGTTCAGACGAACAGCTGTAATGATAACCGCGGTATCAGTGATGTTGGTACTCTTTAGTACATTCTAGAGAAGACAGTATGGAAAAAATATTTCCCAATTTATTTTCATCATAGTGATATGATATCAAAATCATTGACAGGATATCATACTCATTCACACAACTCATCTGGTTTATACCAAAACACAACTAAAACTTGCACTATACCTGAGAGAATCAATGGATTGTTAACCACTGTATGGTGTAAAAACCATCCAAACACGAGACATGGATACTTACAACAGTGTAAATGCTAAAGGTGCATATCTCAATCGGCAAACAGGTCTAGACCAACTTCTTGATCAATATAATCACAGCAAGCACATGTAGAACCTATGAGACATTTAACGGTTGTCGAGTTGTGTCCTGTATTAGCTCACATACCTCAACATGAAAATGTGACAAAATGTTTAAATGCAAGTTGTTATTAGCAGGTGTCCCTTCCTGATCTGTGCTAGTGTGTTTACCTTGGTGATGAGGATGCGGTAATGCTCAAGCAGGTCATGGTTGTCGTGGCAACCAGCCAGCAGCTGCCAGACTTCAGCTCTGAGCGGCTCAGGAATGCCACTGCGAACCAATGAAGGCAAACCCTTTGGACGAGTGGACAGGTTTCCATGCCTACAACACACACACATTCAGTATTAATCCCTTATTTCATAATGTCATTTAATCCAATTCAGTCACTTTAAATATTTATCTGAACTGCAGCTGGATACTATTGAATAGTAGCTGAATAATATTTTGTCTTGAGAACAACATTCTAATTAATTGTAATAGACTTACATTACTGAGTATGGTATTGAGTATAGAACAAAATACAATTACAAAATACAATACTACAATCTAGAGTATTAACTGCAATGCTGCTATTCTGTTAGCATTCTCCCGTGTGAGGGAACATCCTGCTTTGGAAAACACACTGTCAGCTCTTTTTAATGATGCTTGAAATCTCATCATAATGCATTTATTGAGGCCATATGAAAGAAATTTCTCGAAAAACCACTTCCTTTCATTGTGCTGATGCAACAGCAAGAAAACAGGCTGTGGAATCAAATGAAAAGCCAGAAACATATTTTATTCAGTTCATTATGCCAATGTCTGCACTGAAAGCTGGTTATTATAAATGCACAAAGTATTACAATAATGATTGTATGTGTTATAGCAGATAAGTTAATGGCCGAATCTGAACAGTATTCCATTGGCACTGGAAAGATAAAACAATTAAACTGCAATAAAGTAAAGGACCCCAGTCCTGTACTGTAAATCACAGACTGCATGAGGCATAGTGGGCCTGATTTACATTTCAGCATCAGTTGCCATGTCATAGAGCTTTTAAGATGAAGAGACCAAAGAGCTAAAGTTCATGATGTGATTGCATTTATTACTCCTATGGTATATTAACACTAGTTTGCACTCCAGTTTCTGTTTGTAATCTTTGCTGTCTGCTATTAGAAGTTATTGATGGTGTGGTTTCTTCACAAGTTACCTTAACCTGATCGTTTTTGTTAGGCCACGTTTAAATACTATCTTCATGAGGTATCATGACTATCAAGCATCTGTTTTATGAATTCTGTATTGATTTTATGATTCTTGAATTGTATTTTAACTATTCCAAATGCCTTTCATTTTTTACAAAACTATACTGTTACATATTTGGTATAGTTTGACATACTAGGCTCCCTTCAAAAATTCTAAATCAAGTTCCATATATTAAATGATGCCACCATTAGATTTAGTGCTAGAAACAGAGTTTTTTTTTCTCTAAATTTGGGTGTAAATTTTGACTGTTAATGTCTGCGCTTTCCCCATGTCTATGTCTATATGTCTAAATTTTGCTGTCATTCTTGTCTAAACCATTACCCTAGTGTACGTCTGGGTTTTTTTTTTCATCTCAATTTCTCAATGCTCTTTGCCTTCCCAGTTTTCTGATTTCTAATTGTCAGGCTGTATATAATCCTCTTCTAGGTATCACATTCTCCTCCTATGTTAATGTACCTCTGTTTTGATAGTTCTCTGTCCAGATTCCAAATGTCTGTCCCCATCTCATTTTATCTCATGTTTTCATCATGTGCAATGTCAACAGCTCTCAGTCTGTCTGTCTCATTTGAAGCCTTACCATCTGTTGAGGATTCCTCCCCATGACTCCAGGATTTTCTCAGGACAGTCTTTGGAAACATCTCCTGTCCCACTGGAGATTTCACTGTCGCTATCTGCAGGGTACACCAACACACCCAGATATTAACAGATATTTAGAGCGTAAACGAATCAATCCTGACATCTGTTACCTTTGTCCACATGAGAAAACAGTACTCAGACCAACACCTTGTTGACAAAGTCTTTGAAATTGTTTAAACCTGAATATGCTTTCTTCGTTTTTCAATGTTGCACAGCTTTAAGTGCACACTTAAAGACAACAGAACACATTGTTTGGTCTTCAAAATGATTCACCATGTTTCAGTGGTTCTGGTAAGGGTCACCTATAGTTTCAAGTTTGAAATTTTTAAAACTTGTTAATATTGATGCTGCACAGTAAAATGGAGGCAGGAGTGCCTGTGCAGTGCCTACACCTTCCATTATTTCTCTTCTTCTGTCTGGCAGTTCATGAGGCAGACAAGAGGCAATCAGCACAGCGGACCACTTGTGTTTAGATGCAGAAGCACTAATTGACTGTCTGGCCTGCTCTGCTGCTGGAGAGATGAAGAGAACTCCACTGAAACAAACGCACACACTGTCCACACACAGAATCACGCGGTATATCCAGCATGCATACCATTAATGTGTAGTTTATATTACTGCTGTAGCACCAAATGTATGTATATATGTATGTAATATACAGAAACAGATGTTGAAATGTGTTAAACATTAAAGACATACACAGAAACAAAACTGGATAGTTAAGATGATCTCACATATGCACACACACACACGCACGCACGCACGCACGCACGCACGCACGCACGCACGCACACACACTCTTTTTTGTCCAGGGTTATCTTGAAAGCCATCTTCTCCCTAGGTTTTAATTTGAAATTTGGATGTTGACAAAGCATTTTCTATACTAACTGTGTTCTATAAATATAAATGAATAGGCATGGCTGACTTGAGACAGTGACACATTGATTATGAAGACTGCATGTCATCTTTGCCACAGAGAATTGGTGGTAAGCTAAATAAGCAGTAGTCCAAAAAACACGTCACAACTACAAGACACATGATACTGTCAGTGCACTTTTGCTTACCTTTTTCTATTCTATCCCATGACCTATTGTAGATGACTGAGAATATTCATATTTATTTTGTAAGTCTTACAATGAATGTCTTTTTTTGTCCTTGTCTTTAAAGAAAACTAAGGCTTGCTTGACTAATTTATGTCACAACATCCTGATGACCTAGATGTAAAAATACCACAGGTGTTTCTACATTTTTAAAAAGCTTTTGTTAAGTACAGCAGTCTTTCTTTAAGTGTGTCTGCAAGTCACATGAAGTCAACTTTTACATTTTAAAGTTCCTTTCGTCAAATTACATTAACATAAAAAAGTGCAGTAGTGGCAATGAACTTCTAAGGACAGGGCATCTGGCTTCACTGTAATCTCAACAACAAATCCAAACAGCAACAGCCATTACATTCACTACCGCTGACACTAAAAACTTACTACGACTTAATACTAAGACCTAATGAGTTAAGACATTTTCTACTAGAAAATGCAGCCATTATGCTCAATGCACTCCTGCTCTTATACATCCTCACTGCCACAGCAGGAGCTTTTCAGGTCTTTATAAATGCTTGATGAGCCTTTTCAAATGGTTCAGACCCAGCACAAAGCTGCTGTCTCTGTTCTCGGATTGGCTAAGGCCACGTGGCGAGGAAGCGTGAGTCCAGTGCCACTGCCAACTTACCAGGTGATGAAAGAAACGGTGAAGACTAGGGCCATTACTGTTACCTTTTAATCTGGAGAGAAGCTGTGAATTCACTGTAGGACTTTCAAATAGGATCTCTCTCTGATGCTGAAGCCACAAGTGGATTGGTTTGGTCTATATTAAAGTGGGCAGAAATTCCCTACTAGCATCATAAAGCTTTCTATTCTAATATACACTATTATTTATATCTTTTTTTTAAATTGTACTTCCCTTTAGTGTGTTTGAATAGATATATGCTGTGTACGATCCCGGTCTGTGTGAATGTACATAAAATAGGAACACACTGTATGTGTGTGTCAGTGTGTGTCATACTGTGTGTGTGTGTGCGTGTGTGTGTGTGCGTGTGTGTGTGTGTGTGTGTGTGCATGTGTGTGCACGCACGTGTATAAGAAAGGGTAAAAAAAAAAAAAAAAAACAATAAGCAACCCAAGCATGCCGTGAAAGGAAGAGCACAGAATAAAAAAAGAGAATTTCTGCTTCAGGCCTATTTTTCACATCCACAGCTTCCAAGAAAAAACAAAAAAAACAAAAAAACAAACAAACAAAAAAAAAAACCCACCCGCATGAATTGAGTGTGTGTGCTTGCAGCAGTGGCATCTAAACTGGGAGTGTATTCATTTCTGTACACAATGAGGCTGACCTCAAGCTCTATGGCCCTGAGCGCCTTCAATTTTCAGCTACGGGGGAGGAGGAGGGCGTTATAGAAAAAGCCTTCTGAATGGCTCCCATGGTGCCAGTTGAAAGCTGTCAGCTCCAGCCTTGGCGGCAGACTCGTGACTTTGGGCGAGTCAGCAGCTAGACATAGGAGAGATGATTTTTTTTTCCTCCCGTTCTGTTAATACATTTTAATGCTAAAAGGTGAAAACGCAGGTGACTGTTGACATCAGATGAGAGCCAAACCAATAAAATGAGGCTCCAGTGTTAGATGTTGTGGTCACAATTTTTGTAAATCCATTTTTACAAAAAGGTTTTGATTTCATTTTGAAAAATAGATGTAGGTAGGACTAAATTAAAGCTGTGTATTATCCATCAAGGCCATTTCTTTGTATTTGGGTATATAAAATAAATCATACAGTGATTTAGCGATTTTCATGCACATTTTGTTCATTAAAATATTTCAGTCAACGGGATGATCTCCATTTGAATTCATCTCGCTACTGTGAAGCAATATACCTCATGCTGTGAAACTTCGATGGGGAAAATCCTGTGAAGTGACACAGGGATGTGAACACACACACACACACACACACACACACACACACAACACCTAAGTGAATACAGAAATGTGCACTTTTATCCAGCCCAGTATTATCATAAAGCGTGCAGTATGAATTGTGGCCAGGTTTAATCTGCGACACCTGCCAGTGCCAGTGGTCAGGTGGAAATGCCAGTCCTGTTTATATTAGTAGGCTTAAACTGGGTCATGTTTGGGAATCACTGAAGTCTAACAGCCAGTGCTGGTGCTGTTAATGTTGCTGCTGTTTTGCCTCCATCCCTCTGACAAAGCTGCTGTTATTGACAGGAAAATCTCAATTCTGCTCTCACCGTAACTGGTCATGTTTAAATTTAATAGATTCAGGGTCTTAATCAAGATGCTCACAAAGCACAGGCAACTCAGTTGATAAGTCACTCTATTCTGAATGCTGGTCATTGGTGCAAATGGTCTGTTTTCAATGCCGCAGGTGTCCAAATGACTGATTGAAACAAGGAAAGTGTATTTGTTTTATATATTATTGTCATTTTACTGAATTTAACCAACTGGCAGTATTTTTCTGGTTAGAAAGGTAATTAATTAATAAGTAACAATAGAAAAAAATCTCTGGGATTTAAGCAACAACGTTTCATGGGTCTTTCTGACTGAAGCAAGCTGTTCCTTTCATTGTGGGGGTGTCTGATGGTAGTTTTACACTGCAGTGCTGCAGTGCTATAAGCCATCAAGCCCTAACAGGATTGGGCAGGGCTCCACACGGAACCACTCACGCTTGACGCACAAGCACATACATACACTTGCATAATCGCACAAATAGCTAACCGAAACCCCTGGGATTCTGCCTGCATCTCATTACTGTCCACAGTACACACAAACTAGATGTGTGTGTGTGGTACACCTTGCCACACTGACTTACATTTAACACACATGAACACATGTTCAAACACACATGTACATACATCCCTTCCAATTTTTATGCGCCTAAACAAAATTAAACTTCAGTGTTGATTCATATCAGCCCATAAACAGTTCACATATGTGCTGGTGACAAGGTCATGCTATGAAAACAAATTGTGATGGTAAACCGCTATTTCAGACTTAATATCTGGACACATAATCTCATTTGGATGAGGGTTTCAAACCAGTCTGGGGAAAAAAAACAACACCACATATGTGGAATGTATGGAATATGGAATGTAAAGCACATGAAGAAAATTCTCCCTCCGACAAGCTATTTGTGGTAAATCAATTCTTTTCTTTTTGGTGCCTCTAAAGGTTCACAGAAGTGTCACATTTTTCTCTGATGTTGAGGCACTGTGGGATTTGTACAATGCTAGGTATTGCAAGGTCAGAATTTTGAATCAAGAAGATTTTGAAGACAAACTATGTTGAGTTGTGGCGTGTGTGTGCGTGTGGGGGGGGGGGCATTCAGATGAAGAACTGCAGCATCTTATCACTGATGTACAGAGACAGAGGAAGCCTAACTGGCTTTTCAAAGATTTAAAGAATTTAGCAGTGTTATGTATTAGTGATTATGTACTGTGGTATTTTTAGATAATATTGTATATCATTAACTTAACCAACAGTAAGAGGGGCAGAAACCAAGCAACTAAGGAGAGAGCAGGAGAGAAAACGAGAGAGATGTCTATACCTTCATCAGGCTCCTCTTCCTCTGTGGGTGAGGCCAGTTGTCCTTTTCCTTCATTGCTTCTCTCTCCCTCCCTCTGAAGACTCACCACTTCATACACAGCATCACTCTGACCCACCCTCTCTGGTGCTTGCTGTATACATGAACACATGCACACACACACACACACACACACACACACACACACACACACACACACACACACACACACACACACACACACACACACACACACACACACACAGACAGACAAACACACACAAACGCACACACATCAACAGAGAGAGAGAGAGACACACACACACACACACACACACACACAAACACACCGTGAAAGACAGACAGAGAGACAGAGAAGACACACAGGCACGCACACACACAGAACGATAAAGAAAGACAGACACACAGCCAGATAGACACAGACACACACACACACACACACACACACCCAGACAGACAGACAAGACAGATGCACACACACACACACACACACACACACACCAAGACAGATAGACAGACAGACAGAAAGACAGTCACAGACCAATAAAGACAGACAGATATAGACCGATAAAGAAAGACAGACACACACCCAGACAGACAGACAAGACAGATGCGCACACACACACACATACACACACACACACACACACACACCAAGACAGATAGACAGAGAGAAAGACAGACATAGACCGATAAAGACAGACACACACACAACCAGACAGACACACAACCAGACAGACACACAGACATTTTTATAAAATGCAGATGATTTTTGGGAAAATTATATAATCATGTATAAATAAAGGAAATCGTCAATCTTAAACAAAAAAAAAATCTTACTGATGCTATTGCAGTCTTAGCAAACCAGCAGAATTGCAACTGGATATAAAATGTTGCTAAGTTAACCACAGAATTATTAACATATCTGTATTGTGCAGTTTGCAAATTGACATTCAACTACATGCATCATTATTAAAAAGTGTGTAAAAAATGTGACAATATACACTTATGTCTCTTCATTGTACATGTTAGCAGGTACAAACTATGACCCCTACAGCACAAGGGTGAGCAAGGGTTTGTTTCAGTAGTGTTTTTAAGCACAAAGGGAAAAAAAAAGACCAAGTTTTTCCAGGTATTGTCACAGAAATGTTTAATTTTCCCCAATTGTAAACTCAGTCAAATTTTACTACATGTTGACTCAAAGGACCCAAAAGCAATTCGAAGACAATCTGACCAAATGAACAACCAAGAGGAGGCATGTGGCTGAGAGAGAGGCTCAATTAATAGGCAACAATGAACTGTCAAGCAATAAAATCATGATTTCTGGTGCTGAAGAGGGGCTTTTACATCTGCTGACTGTTGATCCCTTCAATCTCAGGCCACTCATTGAGGAGCCATTGTTAAAGTGGGTAATATTAGATAAGCCCCTTAGTTAATACCTAGCACTGAGTTAATACCTAGTACTGAGTTTCTCCAACCAGCAGAGCCTTCACTCCCATTTGTCCCGGACAGACAGCTGCCCAAGCCCCAGAGAAAATACCTAAAAGTGTCGGTCTGAGATTGACAGTAGGGGGGTCAACCTCAAGAAGGCTATCAGCATGACCACCTTTAGACCTGACATCGACCAACTGTGCGAACTGACAAAAGCATGTAGTCAGGCCAAAGTTCACTGTCTCCTCAGGTGACACCAATAAAAAGAAAAAGAGCCAGGTGTACGGAACTACTGGAACAGAGTACCACCATCAGCAGTGGAAAAGGCTGCTGCAACCCAACTTATGTGGGATGGAAGGAGCTGGCCCCTAAATTAAGCCATCAACCAAGTGGAAGGGACAGGGAGGAGACAGAAAGTCATATAAACCATGGGCAGTCACTAGCAGCTAACAAGCACACACAAGCTTACTGTGCAGGTGCAAGATAATGACTGGTAAGGTTAGAATAAGAAAATGTACAGTGGAAGAAAAACTGTTCAGAATAACCATAGAAACTTTATATAAAACAATTCAGCCATCTATCATTGATTGAATATTGGGGAGCTTTCACTATATGTTTGTATTTTGTAGCAAATTGTTGAAAAACTTAGGAAACTTTGTTTTGCATTGTGCATTTTGTGTGAAATTTTGTGTTGGAACCATACACTGAGAGGATTAACATAAACAATTATTTGATGGATGAATTAGAAAATTAATAAGTACTGTTACTGTCAGACATCTAGAAAGCTAAGGAGATACAGATATTTCACTCAGGGGTTGGTAAACCCAATAGGGGATAAAGCTAGTTTTAAACATAAGAACTTGAAAAATTGCTGAAGTATCAACAATCACTGCAAAAAGCTCATTTGGAGTGTAAAAATGGCTTAATACAGTTTTTAAGCGACTCCTTAAATCCATCACGACAGACTAAAGAAATGCAAAAGAGAACTAAAGCAACAGCAGACTTGACCTTGGGTTTCATAAACTAGTGATGTTTATTTCTGGTCTATTCAATTACAGTAGTGCTGTTGCCTCCCCCCTCTACCTGGTAGAATGGATCAATGAGCTGCATTGATCTGCCCACTCGCATGGCGTCTAATGACTAACTCAAGTCAGTGATGAGAGCACAAATTGAGAGAGAATATCAAGCCAAGCCTATTTTTAGAGAAAATCCGAGGAGGCTTAGGTAACACACTTGCTTTGCTATGGCCTCTGCCAGCCAACGGTTAACCCTACAGGGTGAATTATTAATGTTGATAAAACTGTGACAGATAATTCGGGCCATAGACACTGTACAAACACAGTATCATCTCCTGCGGATTTAATACGAAAAAGAAAGAGGAAGAAAAAAGAATTACTCGACAATGTTTGTCGATATAAAGAACAGCTGTCTCTGCTAATCATTATTCTATGACATGGACACCATTTTACAGCAAAATATGACTTGACATAGAACATGACTGGATTCTAGCCCACAGCCCTGGCAGGTTCGTTTCCTGGTAAACCAGCCACCAAATACATTTTCCGGAGAAAAAGACAGAAAAAACATTCTGAGAGGCTGGCAAAGATAATGGCACCTTGGTACTTCAGCTGGCTAATAACAGTTTTGGCAAAATAAAACAACAAGACTACATTTCTTATATGTGTGTGCATCACCTCTGATTGCTGTCTTTCACAAAAACCACCACACAATATTTTAATTAGGTCTTAACCACAGCACCAGTCCAATACTCTTCCATTTACTGAGGAGATAACTACAGAGGCAATCAGGCTGACGCGTCAGACCACTGCTGTTAATTACCCACACGCCAATATTGCGACAGAGCCTCTTATTAGCTCCCAACAATCCAAAGCTTCCCCACACTTCATTGCTTTGCCAGCTCCCAAAGGCCTACTGAAGGAGATCTGCTTTTTAACAGGGGAGAAGAAGCTTACAGCTTAACTTTATTTTTTTAAGCACCTGCACCAATTGCTCAGGAAGGATGTACTTGTGTTGATGGGAGGTAAGTGAATGTGCATTCTTCACTCTCTCCTAGCACTTTTTAAATCAGGCAAGATGTGAGGAAACTCGAAAGGTCCATCCTTGCAGGATGTGTGATGTTTGCCGTTACACAATAATGGTGAAATACAGGGAGGATACAGTTTGTCTGTTGCTATCAACAAAATCCATCTCATCACTGGAGTGTGGTTACTATTATTAAACTCCCAGACACCATCTCACAAGAAAAATGCAATAACTCAGATAGAGTTTAACACAGTTGCTGTTTAGTCTCAGAGAAAAGTAAAATTTTGACCTGAGCAAAGGAGATGTGTTGAGCAATACACACCCTTACATCCTATATTTTACACTACAAAGGGACCTGACCCAGAAATTGTGATGTAGTAGGGGGAGCTAAAAACATGCTGAAAATCAATGCAACAGCTTGGCAAAAGTGGGAGATGCCCAGATGGAAAGAGAGAAAAGGAATTCAGATTATGAGATATTTGCATCTTTCAGTACATTACTTTTGTTCCAATAACAACAGTGTGTTTGATTTCTCTGGAGTACAGCATTTGACTGGTCAATGACACACCAATACGCCTCCAAGCTGCCCAGTCTGACCTCCTCCTCCAGTCCACACATCCTCCAAGCTGCCCATCCATTTGCTCTGCTTTTACCTCATCTTTTGAGGAGATTGGGCTGGGCTGGGAACTAATGCTGTTGTGGGCAGTTAAGCCCTATGAGACATATGTGACACTGGGCTATATTTATGAACTCAAATTGAGTTGAATAACCTGGTAAAACCAAATGGGTGATAGCAATATGGCTGACATCTTGCTGTGCAAGAGGACTAGACCACTTTGGTTAATTTAATTCTTTCATAAGACTTTTTTTAACATTTATGTAAAACATTGTAAGTCCTATTGTAAGTTTGAGGAAATACTCTGGATAAAACACAATTGAATTGATTGGCTCCATTACATATGCTGAAAAAAAAAATCAAAGGTATTATTTCTTTGAGCATTGATAAATCATTACTAAATCTGTTTTAAGCCATCAATTTAACTACAGTAAACAAAAACCATTCAATGCTCACTCACTAAAACTTCTTTTGAGCAAACATTAAACACTCTTTCTGATCATGCATCTTAAATTCATCAGGGGGGCAATTTGAATAATATCCACTATCAAAATAGATATCATTTTTTTTATGTTGATAATCTTACATCACCTAACTTTACAACCACTCAATTAGAAACCATCTAGAATTTAACAACAAATTGTCCAACCATCTAAGCACCAACTGACTAACCAACTAATAAATTATTCAAGATATATGACGTATAGAAGTTTTGTCGCTCTTTCAAGAAGCTTTGTGACTTTTAGTGACTGGTGGTTAGTCTTAGCATTGAGTCTGAGCTTGAGTTAGTCTGAGCATTGGCGCTGTAGATCATCTTAGTGATTCTTAATGATTCCAGAGAATTAAACTGAGGTTTAAACAGATAAAATTGACAGTATATGCAAAGTATGAAAATGTGTACAAATGTAAGGTATAAGGTTCAACAGTTGAAGAAATACCTGTCTGAGTTTGAGGTAGAAGGTCTCACTGAAGGTCTTGCGGCTGAAGTACCAGAAGCGTTCATTTGATGGATAGACCCTGACCAGAGTTTCCAGCAGGAAACGAACTGGCTCAACCACTTCAGTCACTACCAGGTCTACTGCCACAGTCATGTAGACTTGTTTATCTGGACCCCACCAGGGAGGAAAGGCAAAACAAGAAAAAAAGTGAAGTTACTGTGGAGATAATATGTATATATATGTATATATACTCCTTTTTTTTCTTTTTCAACCAATAATTTAAATCATTAATCTGTGTAAAAGAGATTTCAGTCAATGAAGCCCATTTACCTATTGTCTGTGTTCTGGAAAATGTTGAATTAAAATGTTGAATACAAATGATACACAGCTCTAGGTGCAATGCAGCTTTAAGAGCATTCAAAGTGTAACCAAGTAAAGGATCATCCACCAGTTAAAAGCAGGTACACATGAGTAAATTTGCAGCATCTTCTTTGGCAGAAGAGCAATTATCTATGATGGCAATGTCTATTTTTCTATGTTAACAAATACACAGAGCTAGTAAACAATCTAACTTTAAATTGTATAGAGAACTCCATAAATGTAACCCTAGGCTCAATAGATTTTGCTATTCATCTGCTCAGCCTCTACTGAGAAGCAGGAAATACACAACATGTATCCTGTGGGGATGTCACACCCCCTAGTGGATAAGGACTTAACACTGACATCTCCAACTTTACAAATGGATTTTATAAATGTATTTGTTAGGTAAAAAGATGATCCTGCTAGATGAACCCCAAAGCTTAACTATTTTTTTTACAGTACAACAGGGGTTTAATTTTTTTACAATAAGATATTCATACACAAAGAGATGTGATCCTCAAACAGATCTATGAATGCTTCTGTTCTAAGGAAAGTTTAATTATAAAGGTGGAATCAAAAAATGGGAAGAAAGGACAGAGGGGCTGGAAAAGTTATTTCACAGTGAGGAAGTTTCATTGTTTTATTCAATTGAGGAAAGACATTTAATAAGCACCAGAATCTTAATATAAGCACTAATTATGATAATGTCAAGCAAAAATTGCTAGCTCAGAGAAATGTTTTTTTGAAAGAACAGGACTTTTCTGCGGCTTTAGGCAGCAATGAGCTTTGTATTAATACTAACACTTAGATATTTTTTGGGATAATAAAGACAGTATTTTGATAGGTTTCGCATCAAAGGCCACACGTCACATGACCAGTGCTTCCAGTAAACTGGTTTCAAAAACACAACTTTAAAAATCACCACCAGTTTTTCATCACAATAAAGTGCATCATAATATATGAAAAACAAAAGTACATCTGTACTTTTACATCCACTTAGTATATATTATCCGCATATAAAATATAAATTGTGCATACAATAGAATAATCTTGCAGCTTGCAGTATTAAAAAGTATTTGATCCCATATTACATATAGTGTGCCTACATCACGAAAAAAAAAAATTGAATGGACAATGTGAAAAAGTCCTTTTCTCATTTCCATAATGGCTTTTGTCATCAATATGAGTTAAGAGGAGCCTCATTATAAAGGGTCAATAAGAAGAGCAAATTGTATACAGCTCAAATACTTGCATATATGCATACAAGGCAGCACTGCATAGTAAATTGTATAAGAATAATCTGCCATATATTTCTCACATGAGTGTGTCCATCACTCTGTTGGCTGTGCTTTCAGACATGATGTGACGCTTTGATGTGCAAAAAAAATGCCAAGTTTTGAGAAGAAATGGGTCACAAGGCCATGCACAAAGCTTTAAGTTATGATAGAGAATGGAAGAAGGCAATTGTCCCATCCAAGCTCCATTGCAATATTTCCAAGACATAACCTTGAGCTCTATTCAGGCCTCTGACACATTTGTGAGAATAATTCATAGAAATAATTCCTACATCATATGCGTGTGCACGACCAGTAAACAGGCACAACTGGATATTTATCATCATGTAATAAATGCATTGAAACTGACTGCAAAATTAACCTAAAAAAACATTTTAATGAGAACCAGAAAAAAGAAAAAAAAATCCCTGTTGGGTGGACAAGAACAAAATCTAAATTTTAAGTAAGCTTTAACCCTCATCCTGCCTTCATGGATGGCTGTGACTTAATTTAAAAAGTTAAGAAATTGCACACTAACAAGTTTGCTAGCTTTGCATAATATCTATAAGTCCTCCTCACCTTTAGGTGTGTCTTCATTTAGTGGCTGGAAGGCAGGCATGTTGGGGTTCCATGTTCCTGTGATAATGTAGGCCTTCCCATCAGAGCTCTTCCCCATCGACTCCTGTGTAAATATTTATCATATTGCTTAGGTTCTTGCAACAATATTACCTTATATTCTCTAAATTGCAAGTCACTGGAACATGACTTAAATAAATACATAATAAAAAAGTTCATGAATGCATAGGTGTTTAAACTCTAAACATGCTTATTCAACCATATCTAACCAATTAAAAGAGGTTAAGTATAATATGTTACATGTTTTTAAAATAAGGGTGGTGCCTATTCTTTAGTGTTCCAGAAATAAAAGGCATGTACACTACTCTCAAATATTGTTGTTAAAAGTTAAGTCAGTTTCTGCTCACCATGTCTAATAGATGCATGTCACTGTTACAGACTTTCTGTCCTGGACTCAGCAACATCCCAAAACACCTAGAGAGAGGACACGGGAGGTATAATCAGTGCTCAGTAATTCCACTGCAGGGGTACAGTCTGTATTCACCAGTAGAATGAGTCAAAGTATTTGGGAGGGAGAGGAAACATAAATATGGGGAAATACTCAGCTTAAATTTGGCGGGGGGGCTAACTAGACTCATAAATATCATAATGTTAATGCATTATGATCTTTCAGGCATTTCAGGCATTAAGCTGACGCTCAGTCATAAGTTTATCATCACTGCCAATATAAAAATAATCCTGACTAGCTGTGCAGCTCAAAAGAAACCAACCTAGCATGTATATGCCCCTTCAGGGTGATAAAAAAAAACCCTGCTCTCCCCATCACTGCTGGCTGTGATTCATCAGCCTGGAGAAGGCCAAAATAAACATTCCCATGCCTGAACCTTTTAAGGATTCTGCTCGTGCAGAAAAGGGCATCTTAGATGCAGGAAGTTAAAAGCATATGAGAATACAGCAGGCAAACTGAAGTTTTACTCTGACGTGTATCCTTGATTTTATTATAAACTTCTCTGATGGCTAAAGGTGTTCAATCAGTCCATAAATTCCCAATCAAATCTATAGTTAATCAGCGTGGTTTTTGCGGTTTCCGGTTCAACATGACAATCCAGTAAAGTCCCCTTAGCTTTAGGATGAAGGTACTATCAAGTGGTCAACATATGAATCTCTTAATTTCAGAAATGCATTACATAAGAATGAACCCAGCACTAACCCTGGATGTCTCAAACAGATTTTACAAAGCTGGGTTCATATGTCTTGTGACATTTTAATATGATTACCAAGTGTGAACAGATAGAATTCCATGTTAAAAAGACATTCTTTCTAACCAAGGGGCCATTCAGCTGCTCAGCGATGAATACGGAACATAATGTACCGCATCTCGAGACCACGTGATGCAAACCATACAAGATTTCTAAAGAACTGGCCATTAAAACTGAGGCTATTACAGAAATGATTATTAATAAAATAAAGTGCTGACAAACATGGGCTGAGCACCTCAGAAAGGATTAGCTATGAGCACAATAGGAGTCTCCACTGACACTAAAAATTTAAGGGGAGAGGACAGGTGTTTATCTACCTCTGATAGCAATAGGAGGTGGCGAAAAAAAAAAAAAAGGAAGTGATAATGTTGACCCAGTTTTTCAGTGCCAATGTGCCACAAAACCATGCAAATATAAAAATAAGGGTAATTGCAAGTCTATTGTGATTTAAGGGAAAAAGTACTTCTTTGCTTGGCGATAACCCTTTTTTCTTGGAACTTGTGTTTATTTTTGTGGCAGTATTTACACCACTGGATTTTTGCATCATCCTTGTGAAAGAAAGCCATTTCAAGCACCTTGGTGGTTTCTTCTGAAAGTTCAATTCCAGGTATAATTTACCATTATGAAGTTCCTAATAAGGCTACTCACTTTGTATGTGTGTTCATACCCAGTACACTGAGAGCAGTGTTTTTGAACTCTACATCATTACCTCCTTTTTTTCCGTTCATTTGTCCTGCTGAGGCAGTTTTCCGCCTCTAACTGTGGAATTAAAGCACTGAGATAGCTGAAAATGCAAACTTCCTTCCTCCTCCAAGAAAACTGTGTAGTATGTTAAGCCAATCATACGCGGAAAACAGTGGGGGGAAAAAAAGGTAAGTTATAGTGACAGGGCCAGCAGTTCCTCACATTTGGATCCCCAGTACATAAGGTAAACCTGAGCTAGAGATAAGATTAAAATCCCTCCTGAAAAAATGAGGTGAGAATAAATGCCATACAACACCTGCAAGGGTGCAGTGCCACAAAGACCCCCCCAACTGGAAGGTTACCAGGGCCTCGCCATTCATCATCAATTTTTACAGTGATCCTCACCTCTCAATGCCCAGTTCCTTGTTACACATTTGCTGAACTGAAACCACAACCTTCTTCTGAATGCTCTGTCGCAGCTTGAAGTAGAATTTATCCCTGTCCTTAGGCACTGGGCTGTGGGTGGAGAGCAGGGAGATTAATATATAAAAACTTCAGGGACTTAGATGTAAATCCATTTTGACTTTGTGTATGTTTAACTATGATGTTCTCTGATATAACTGTAAATGTATTTTGAATTTATTTTGTTTTATACATTGGCCTCTCTGTCGAAAACCAGTTTCTTTACTGGATCTTCTCTGAAAAGAGAAAATCATTATGACTAACCTAGTTACAGATAAAATATGACATCTTTCTCATCAAGTCCTCTCCCTAGTGCATTATATATGATGATATCTAATTCGATTTCAGAAATTACTTGAACTTTTTATAGAAGAATGGAAAAATTGTCATACTGTGCCGATAAGCTTTGTGCCCTTCACTGATGAACAATAACAGACTGATAAAATAATATTGCTGCAGCACTTTACCAGTAGCAAAAACCTTTCCAACTACCAAAATATCTATGATACCCACAGTCCTGAGCTTTTAAGAAAAAACATGTGTGTTTGTGTGTGTGTGTGTTTGTGTGTCTGTGTGTGTGTGTCTGTAATTCACATGTATCATATAATCTGAGCATATGATGAAAAAAAAAACAAAGTGACAGCACACGTATTCAAAAATTAATAACACCTTTATACTAGAGTTTTGTGGAGACACCCATATCATTTCATTTAAGAGTCTACGTATCTGCATTTGTATGTGTGGACCAAATACCTGTAGTTGCCCTTGCCATCATCCTCTTTGATCTCCAGCGAGACTGTGAAGGTGAAGAGGTCGCTGTCCAGCGGACTGGATAGCGCTGTATCCCTGATGTCAGTCGGCCGAGAGGAACGCCGAAAGGCTGTGGAGAAACTGTAGAGGATACGACTGACCTGGAAGGGAAGGGACAAGAGAAGGTGTTGAACAAAGACGGAAGCTTTATGGACAGAGAGCGAAGGATGTAGGAAAGATTTGGCAGTGGGAAAAGAAAAAATAAATTAAAAAAGAATAAATCTAAATGGAATAGAATCTCATTGAAGAACAAGCAGAAAACATAAAAGAAAATGAGTAGATAGAATGAATATACACCAAAAGAAATGAACAGAAGATGGAACTTAGAAGAACAGCAAAAAAGAGCAGAACTGACTGGAGATTAGGGAAAACCAACAGCAGACAACAGTGCCCTCAGATGGATTGCCAGTGTCAGTGCTTAAAGGCCTTGAGAAAATGTCTACCCGTTTGTTTGTTTTTTTTGTAACATCAGTTACAGTGCAAATACAGTGCAACATAAACCAGAGGCATCATGTTTTGCCTCTGGGTTACAGACTCCAATATTTACTCAAACAAAAATCTAGTGGAGCTGAATTAAATCAAGTTGAATCTAAATGTTTTGGGAGTAGGTACATCACAGTGTACAGAAAACCATGTTAATTTGCAGTTTGTAATACGGACTCTATGTATGTAACTCACAGCTTCTTTAATGTGGCAGGAGAAGATGTGGATCTGGAAGTCCTCAGAACTTCGATAACTCTCAGTGAAGGAGAAACAGTCACTTTCCACTGAGCCCTCCCGTCCACGAGCACAGAACAACACCTTGTAAATGGGGAAGGAGGCAATCTCGGTACCTGAAGCCTGGTCCACAATCCTGGAGAGTCATTTTATTTTACATGTGAAAGAATGTTTTTGACAGTGTAGTAATAGATACCAAACTTTAATTTGTTAATGGCCTTAAGATGCCGAATCATTTTTTACTTTTTTTTAATAAAAGGTCTATTTTCACCTTATCTCTATTGCCATGTGACCTGACACCCCAGAGTAAATATCTGTCACAGTCCCAATCTGTCTGTCAGTGCATTACTAACCTGACAGAGCCCTCTGGTCCACAAGGGACATGAAGGGTAATGGGAATGGGGATGGCACTCTCAGCTCGCAGGGTGGCCATGGCCCGCTGCGCCTCTGCCTCGTTGCGGGGGGCTTTTACCCAGGTGCAGCCCAGGTAGGACAGTTTGTTAAACTGGACACTGTCCTCCTCCAGGATAGTGGGGCTGGATGGTGCTGGACATGCCTCTGTGGACAGACAGAAAGGTTGACCTGGGACTTTCACACTTCGCAAACAGGAAGCAGAACAATGAGAGCAGCAGCAGGACTTCCACTGCTGACTGGTTCTCGTAAGATACTCTACTCTATCCATTTCCCCATACCTAACTCTGCAGTTTTGCATTGTGCAGCACCAAACAATGGTAACAGAGAAGATGTGAAAACAAAAGCAACTCCAAGGCAATAAAATAACACATGTAGTCCTAATGTAAAAGTGTCTGTCTTGACTTTAAAATACAAATTCATGGTATTGGACAGAGTTATTCTATACAGAAAGAGTTGGTCATGACTGACCCACATAAGGCATATATGAAATTATGTTCAAGAATCCAAAGCAATCTTTCATCTTTTACCTGATTTTTTTTTCCCTGAATTCACCACCTGCCAGAATACATAAACCTATTTTATAAATAGTACTTTACAAAAGTTTGAACATACCTTGATTTTTTACAGTTTGTTGAGCTACAAATTTTATTGTTGTCAACATGATGGAGTTCACTATTTGTCTGGGGGAAATACAGACTGGCATGTGCTTTGTTCCTCTGTGAAATCAGGTATCAGTTTTTGTTTCGTTTCACCTGAAAGTGGGTAGCTTCACAAGAAGTGCTTAATACATGGCTACACCACCCAAAAACACATCCAGGTATATTTCACAAGTACCTTACTGCAGCACCAGAAGAGCTAAAGCTTCCGGTGTCTAAAATGCAAGGGTATGTTTAGCTCACGGTTCAGACAAGCACATTTGATTTTTCTGTACAGTAGTCAAGTGTTAGATACTTGAGAGTATTCTGAAAACATGACGCATAACTCAACAGGAAATGATCTGAAACCAAAACGAATGGATTGTCATAATGCATCACCAAAGTTTGCTGGGGCAGAATCAAATGACAGAATATCAAATTCTTAAGGATTATTAAAATATGGTTGGTAAGATGACTCCATAAATGCAAGATAGTGAAATATAATTGCATTTTTAGTACTGATTAAGTAAAGACAGGCCTGAGAGAGATTGAAGCCTGCTAACTGCTTACTCCTTGCACATGCGACTGAGGTAAACAGTGCAGTATATTAACCACGGTCCTTTTTTTTTTTTCGAATCCAACATAACTACATTAATTAGAATAATTTAATACTAAATTTAAAAAGAAACTAGATTTTGGTATGATGATGGCATGCACAGAGCTTCATTTTGTTTTGTTTTTTTTTCAAGGCACTAAGGTCAGATTTAAAAGGTTTTCATCGAAGAATGCTTTACACATTCACATATTCCAGTAAAATAAGAGATAAGCCAGACATAAGATCACTGACCCTGGTCTATATTTTAAAAAAAAAGTTTTTGCTCAGCTGTTGATATTTTTTAGCCCCATCTCATGAAATGCAGAGAAAAAAAAAATCAAACAACAACAAAAGACCTCAGATCCATCTTTGTTTGCAAAATTTTTCCACTGTAGTCTGAGCCTTTCATTTTTCCATCAACTGATCCATCAAGCCTTTATTTGCTGAATCTTACTGTCCCAGGTTGCTAAAAGCTGTACAGCCAAGCTCCCTGAAATATAACAAATTATGTCTGCATAATGTCAAAATGACAGTTGTTAGTTCTGATTTAACTAGTTTAAAACAAGTAAGACTGGGGAAATTTGCAGCTGGGGTGTGAACAGTATCAAACAGAGAGATTCACAACGAAATTAGCTGCTTTTTGAAAATTATATATTGCTGAGAAAAGATTTTGCCAACCGGAACATAGACACAATGACTGTACATGGAACTGGAAGGTTGATGAAGTATACCTGGAGGTCCTGGTTCCAGGACTTGGCTCTCAGAGTCCCTGTGCTTCTCCATCTTTTCTACACTACTCTTCTCCACCTTCACCTCATCATCATCCTCCAAAACCTCCTCCATAGCTTTTTCCAGCTGCTCATTTCCGTTCCAAGACATCTAAGAGAGAGAGGAAAAGTGAAAAAACAGAGGACATGGAGCAAAGAGAAACAATAACAGATAAAACACAGTAAGGAAATGGAAAAATAAAGATAGATGAAGATAGACTGGAGCTTCCTTGACTGACACAATCATTTTGCAAAAGCTTTTCAATCCCCTTGTTTCCACTTGCTGTTAATGTCATAAGTGTTTTAGGTAGACCTCTTTTAGGTAGACTGATGGGAGAAAAATGTTTTGGTAGTTGTGTTTGACCTTTTGTAAATCAAATCGTACCCATAGCCTTCAATTGGATTTATTTCGGATACTTTTGTGCTATGGGGGAATTAATATTATATATTGCACAATTCAAGTCAGGTGTAAAGATGTGTCCATGTGTGGGTCTGACCTTGAGTCTAGGTTTTCCCTCAGAGCCCTGCGGTGACCCGGCAGCACTGGACTGTACCAAAACAAACTCCTCACTGGTGACGGTGGCCACGGATTCTGTTGAGCTGCTGACTTTTCCCAGTGAGGAGCTGTCATCCATGGCTGGCTGGTTTACTCAGGGTCGGCCGGGGAGACAAGGGTTAAAGCTCTCCCCTTCCCTCTCCTGTCCACACAGCTCCGTGGTCAGCCTGCATGCACAACAAATGGAGCAGCATTAGATTGTTCAGCTGTTTTTCTTGCATTCTGGTGAATGGTTTAATCGTTTAGAACAGATAAGTGATTTGAAAAATTCTTCTTTGAGTAACTTTCTCAATTAAACAGTTACAAGATTATAAAAGTAAAAGACAGCGTTTGTTGCTTTTTCCTGTTCAATAAAAGAGTTTTACAGGTCACAGTTAGGTACTGTGTGAGGTGTTCTCAATGTATTGTGCAAAGCACCACCAAACCACAACACACCCATCTGGCATGGAGACACACCACAGACTTGCCAGACACTGGCCACACAACATCCTGATTATGTAAGCCAGATTTTTAGGTTTCCAGTCTGGGCTTAAGTTAATATAAGCACCCCATCATCTTTGAGTTAATGATACCAGCCAAGAAGTAAGGACAATTTGTAAGCCTAACCTCAAATCTGCTTTTGTACCATTCCTAAAATTTCTTTGGTGCTTAGGGTGTGATTAAGTCTCTTCCAGATCTCTCATGGATTTGCCGGTTGCCTGTCAAAGTGTTTTATAGGCTAAACTGGCAGCCAAATGGGGTCAGTGAGCTTCCCTTTATAACAGTTGTGGATGGTTCCTTTTTAAACATGCTTTTCACACAGAACTTTATGAGCATTACATTTTTAAATGCTCATGCTTCAGTCGTCTTTTTACACGAGCAATTGGTTTCAGTTGAACATCCTGTTGCTATATTAACCCCTACTAACACAGTAATAAAATTGCAGCTTCATTAACATAGTTACGTCCACCATTTTGTCAGATGTGGGACAAAACAAATATTGCCGGGCATCTTTTATCTGTTTTCCTAATGCCCTTGTTGGAACAATATGTGTAGGCATTCTTTTATCATGGCTTTTTTGGGATTTGTAACTGAACACAATTTTCCTGTGATTTACTCTTGGGCTTGGACAGTACTAAAAGAAAAGTACTGGTGAGGTCTTCCTGCACATCTGCATAAACCCATTGTCTGTACATCCTACTGGCTCATTTGTTTTGCCGTGAGTTGGACTTCACCTCAAAAGAAAAAATATGTTTCCATGGAAAGCTTATAAATACCTGACTTTAAGCAAACATTTTTAAGGAAAACAGTCACTTTTTTTTAACGTATTATCAACAAGGCTTTTGTAACAGTTGTAAAGTATTGTCCAAATAAATGAAGAAAATGCCTATTTCAGCAAGCAATCAGCAATAACAGAGTGAAGTACATTTACAAATGTAGTATAAACAGTAATTGACTGATCAAATAAAAAATGAAAAAGCATTTTTTTTTTTGTAGTTAATGAATCTTTGTGTAGCAAAATGGCCAAAAATTTGTTGGACTAGGTGTCAAACGTGTAAGGATTTGCTGCTATTCTCCATTTTATATCATTTCATTGTTAATATGCTCAGGCTTTGGACATTTAATTGGTTAAAACAAGACATTTGAAGACATCACTTTAGACTTAATCAAACTGTGAAGGGTAATTTCTACTATTTTTGGCATTTTATCGAGCTTGAAGATTCATCTATAATGCAAAATTTAAAAAATGAATATATGAAAAAATAAATACAACTGAGGTACTAATAAAAGTTATTTGCAGCCCTAAATGTATGATTCCACAGGAAAGTTCAACACCAGTGTACCATTTTATTTTAATTCATTGACTGGTTTTTGGCCAAAAAGGAAATAAAAGTGAGGTTTTCTATAAGCGTTGTACAGCTCAAGGAGCTACCAAACAGCTGGGGTATGAGATATACAGAGTGAATGATGATGTCTTGGAGGAACATGCACGCACACAACCAGACGCATGCACGCGCACACACACACACAAACAAACAAGCAGACACACATAGTTGAAAACAAAAGCATGAAGTGGGCCTTCATTCACACACAGTGACATGATTACATGCACACAAAAGGCATCGATACCCACTTAACCCGGGGAAATTACATTCATACACACATGTGCATGTGCACACAGACATGAATGAGGTAAGCAACAGGATCATGTGCTCCAATCACACTTATTCAATTACACATTTGCACAGCCTGAAGCAGAGAAGTGAACACTCCAACTGATTCACTTAGCTGTAAAGAGCTGCAATGACAAGGAATCCAGATAAGAAAAACAGGGCTGGCTGGGAAATTATGTCATGTCTCTTCTTCTGAAGTCTAACTGAAGTAAGTGATATACACACTCCAGCCATTATGAACAGGCAATTAATTATAATTACTTAATGCTGCCTGTTTAAGTTTAGAACATCCCATAATCTCTCTCTCTCACACACACACACACACACACACACACACACACACACACACACACACACACACACACACACGGGTATAGAAAGGCAATATGTAACAGTATTTGGTTAAGAAAAAGGTAAACTAGAATTCTGAACATGATACAATTCCTTTTCTACCTGCAAAAACAAAGAAGTAGACATACTGTAACCAAGGCCTTTGAAATATTATCATGCAAAAACTATTAAAATATAGTGATGACTTTGACTGATTTATCCATTGAAGACTAAATTTACAGGCATCCATCAGTAGCCACCTGGTCATTTCAAACCAGGTAATTTCACAAAGCCCTTTTCATTAAACTGTTTCTGCGCTCTCTAAACCTTGCTGTCCTTGGGTGGCCAAACAATCAATTTCTCATTGGCTTTAAGTTTAAACACCACTGCAAATTTTGCACCCGGTCATTACCAGCCTACTTCTCCAGTAAAGGTCCAGTTGGCAGCCTTGCTACCCAACCACTGCCTGCATGGAAACTGTGAGTGGCCAGTGGTGTAGACAGACTGCACAACACAAACAGACATTGGACTAAGCGGCCACATTACGTCTATATGGGTGCACGTGTTTAATGTGGGCTGATTTGCAGTGCTGTCTTGTTACCAACGTAACAGTATCAACAGATACATGAAAAAAAAATACTGTAAAAGACATAAAAGGAGTAAAAATGTTATGATAGTCAGAGGGCTAAACTACAGACGGGTGACAAAAAGGAAACACCTGAAAAATGTTACGGCCTTAACATTCATGAGATTTCAGCCCAGTTGTGGAGCAGAAGCACCTAGAAACCTATTTGTCACTGCAACATGACAAACCTGTTCAATAGTTAAAAATAGTTAATTACAGGTAATGTGCTATAATGGTGTCTTTTTTGTCTTTATGGGTAACTCCATACTGGGATCAGGGTGTCATTTGCCATTGCCAGGCCTGGGAGTTAATTTCCCTGTACGCAATAGTCTTCCTGGAAATCATTCTGTCCAAAGAATCTGTCACACATCATGATCAAAGTAACCCGAACCAGTCAAAATATCTGGATAAGGCAGAGCCAGGTGGGTCAACACATCCACAAAGAAACAAAGAGTTCAGAGTTCAAAGAGTTTTTGCAGCTAGGACAGAAACCAGCTCAGCCATCAGAAGGTCTGCTTTTTAGCGACACCCAACACCTGTACTAGAATCACTTCCTGTTAGCGCTAAAAACACAACCAAACAAGTTATTTTAATCATAAAATACATGGTACCTGCTGTTTTGTTTCTGTTTCTGGTAGATTCGAAAGTATAAGTACCACCCTGATTGAAGTAAGACTGTTGTGACAGCCTGTACTGAACACTGCACAACACAGCAGCAACACAACATCACATACAAGACTTTGAAGGGACTATGCATTTCAGTAAATATGATGAATCAGGGTGAAATGAGGGCCAATTATTCCTAATACACTGGTTAGTTAGTTTTCTGGTTGGCTCTAAAAGTAGCTCCTTCATTTCAAAGAAACACATCTCCATTAAGACACACAAAAGGCTACTTTGGTTCAGTGCCAATGCTAAGGCCTAACCTAGAAGCTGTTTATTCCACTTTATTCATACAGCCACAATCTGCAAGCTTTATAGTCATAGCCTCAATATATTTTGAAGATCCGTTCAGTCCTAGGAGATACACAAATTGATGTCACAGGCACAGAGTAGGAAAGGAAAGGAGTATTATTTTCTTAGAGTATACCAGGGAACCCACTGCGTTGCATTATCATTCATGACATCATCTCGTATGTTATAGTATCATGGTCTAATAAAAACTGCGCGTCTTCCTGTTCTTTAAAGTTCAGTTTAGGCACCTGGATTCAAGTAATCTCTTTCACATTCAAAAAGCACCAAGTTTCCTCCCCATAACACTGTCAAATGTTATCCGAAGTCAGACACACAGTCATGTGTCTGTTGATAGCATCCAGCTATGACTTGAGTATTTTGAGTCTCGGGTCAGTGGAGCAAAATGCTGTGGAGACATGACAAGCAGTCGCAGTTATGTTACCAAGAGGAGGTATGGGCACCTTTTTCTACCACACAGCTGTGAGCCCTCCAGTTAAAACAAACTCAACTGGATGGAATATGTCAAGCAAAACCTGTATGGGCCCTTTCCGAATTAGAAACTAATACAGTGTAAGTGGCTCAGTTCCAAAAAGTGTCACCTGATGGCATCATTAATTCAGGTGTTGATGATCTTATTTCCGGCTGAGAAGACAGTTGTTGGGGTGTGGAGATAATGGCTGAGCGGTCCAAAAATCCATTAAATATTGCTTCGGGGTGGATTTTCCCCACTAAATGCTGCAGTAAACTGCTATTGCTACTCTCAATGGTTTCTGCGGGCCCGGAGGGAGCACATCACACTGTCTCTCCCAACAGCAGCAGCAGGGGCAGGGGCAGGGGAAGGAGCAGCGGGCTAGCTTTGCATGGCAGCTTTTACTTTACAAAACAGCTATTTAACTAACACGTATGTGGGATAAATACGAATTGGCATGGTGTTGTGTGGCCAAGCACGCACAACTAGCAGACTTCCTAGCGGACAGAGTCCTCTCACAGAAAGACAGGCAGGACACAAAAAAGAAATTAGCTAGCGACAAGCTAACTTACCCGTACAGTCTTCTCCTCACCGCGCTAGTAATATTGCGGGTTTACCAAAAAAGAAAAGTAGACCTATAGACAAGGGGGCTAACTGTCACAACAGGTGAATCCAGGCTAAGCAGGAAATACCTATGTGAGCAAGGCTAGACCTGCGGGGGCTAAAGCTGAGTTCGGCTAACGCTAACCAGCCCGAAGTCCAAAACAGTTTCAGTTGGGAGCAGTAGGTGGAGAGGAGCGACCTCGCTCAGCGACACCCCGCCCCGGGGCTCCGACGGAAAACGACGAGAAAGCAGAAGGGAACCGACGTTTTCTCCGCCCGGGGCATGTCGGCGGGACGCCGATGCGAAGGCAGGCGCGGATAAAACAGCTGTCAACCCACTTGCTCGGAGCGTCGCGGAGTTCCTCGGCTAGCTGTCAGCGGCTCCAGCGAAGATCGTGTGTTCGGGAGGATGTGTCACTCGGGGAGCTCGGCGGCGGCGCGTCCTTCCGGTTTGGGAGGTCGCCTCGGAGGCGCCGCTTTTAACACGCGGCGCGTTCGGTCTCGGGGATCGATGCCTTGTTGTTTTCCGCCACACGAGCGCACACACACGCGTGCAATCGTTTATTGATTCAAAATCAATTTTTGTTGTGACTTTTTTTTGGGGCGATTCTGCTCCGCACACATGCGCACACCTGGTTCTTCCGAGCGCCTCGGGGAACCTGCCCCGGTTCCTTCTCCCCTTCTCTTCTTCTCCCCTTTTCCCAGGCCGACCCGCTGATGCTGAGATCGGGGCCCCGTGGGGGCCAGCGGACCCGTCCCGGGCCTCCTTTGTTATTCTCGTTGCTGAAGATTGTCCTTTATGGCTGTTTGCTGTGTGTTTGCTGTATGTCTGATCTGACGCCCCCCCTGGTGATCCTGAGTGTGATGGATAGAATTAATCCAAACATCTAAAGTGCCCTAAAACTTTTGCACAATACCGTATATAAAAATATGTATTTGTGTGCATCCCAGTTCTAAAAAAGGGTTTTTGTTTGTTTGTTTGTTTGTTTGTTCGTGCCATCATTTTATAATTTCCTCCTTTCTCACTGGATGATCACACTGAGAAAATAAGACAACTTATTTAAGCCGTGAAAGCTTCTATTTTACCCAAAGGAAAAAAAAAACATTCTTTAGGGGAAAAAAAAAAAAAAACATTACTTGCTTTGTCCTGAAAATTAATTTCAGAATCTAGTGGTTGTTTGCCTCATGACAATCATTAGCTGAATGCCAAAGTTCTTGCTGCCTCCACAGCTCATGATTAAAACATTATAGAGCACTCTGGTTTCTTCTTCAGTGTTTTACCCTTTTCCAATTGAAACGGGTATAACGTGTGCATATGCTTGCACGTGTGCATGCTTGTCAGTAATCACACAAAGAGCTATTTCAAGCAGTTACAAATCTTTAATTGTCAAAAGATAACACTGTCAAATATTACTGTTTCTGTACTTATCATGTACTGTTTTAATCACATTTCTAAAAATCTTTTTTTTTTTCTATGTTCGAAGATAACTAGTTAAGTAAGTAGTAAAATAGATAGTTAATACAGTGGCTAAATAAATGAATGATGACAATGAATACTAAAACAGTTAAGGTGGACGACGAGATGGAGAAAAATTGGTTTTATTCCTCTGAACCCTTTTTAGAAATTCTAGCCCAAACCTGTGTTGCAAGATCTTACCAGGTTTCCTAAAAGCAAACATGATCTTTATTGATGGACTTTCATTTTGCCTGTCCTCTGTATATTTGTTTTCCCTTTTTTAGTTAATCCAGAGAAAACCCACATTTATGGTGTAAAATGGACTTGAGAAGTTTCTGGATGTACATTATAATTGCACTACAGTTGTCTTCTATTTAACTTTAATGAAAATGTAACTGAAAATTAAATCGAGTGGCTGCTGATCAGGGAAATTTAATTATGTGATATGCACCACCAAGTGGAGTTTGGGAAGTGCATTTTTGTTTGTTATTAGGTCTGTCCGAAGGTCTTGCAAAATTACCCAACATTATCAAACCATGCAAGTCCGTAAGGTTTCCTGCACTGTGTAGTCAGAAATACAAAGACAAATATCAGAGGAAGTATTATTGTGAAGGGCAAGCAAGGCCTGATAAGTGTTATGTAGAAAATGAGCACTGTGAAGCTGTTTTCAATCACATAAATGTGTACTCTGACTTTCTCATAATGTGAAGAAAAAAAAAAACATTACTTGCTTTGTCCTGAAAATTAATTTCAGAATCTAGTGGTTGTTTGCCTCATGACAATCATTAGCTGAATGCCAAAGTTCTTGCTGCCTCCACAGCTCATGATTAAAACATTATAGAGCACTCTGGTTTCTTCTTCAGTGTTTTACCCTTTTCCAATTGAAACGGGTATAACGTGTGCATATGCTTGCACGTGTGCATGCTTGTCAGTAATCACACAAAGAGCTATTTCAAGCAGTTACAAATCTTTAATTGTCAAAAGATAACACTGTCAAATATTACTGTTTCTGTACTTATCATGTACTGTTTTAATCACATTTCTAAAAATCTTTTTTTTTTCTATGTTCGAAGATAACTAGTTAAGTAAGTAGTAAAATAGATAGTTAATACAGTGGCTAAATAAATGAATGATGACAATGAATACTAAAACAGTTAAGGTGGACGACGAGATGGAGAAAAATTGGTTTTATTCCTCTGAACCCTTTTTAGAAATTCTAGCCCAAACCTGTGTTGCAAGATCTTACCAGGTTTCCTAAAAGCAAACATGATCTTTATTGATGGACTTTCATTTTGCCTGTCCTCTGTATATTTATTTTCCCTTTTTTAGTTAATCCAGAGAAAACCCACATTTATGGTGTAAAATGGACTTGAGAAGTTTCTGGATGTACATTATAATTGCACTACAGTTGTCTTCTATTTAACTTTAATGAAAATGTAACTGAAAATTAAATCGAGTGGCTGCTGATCAGGGAAATTTAATTATGTGATATGCACCACCAAGTGGAGTTTGGGAAGTGCATTTTTGTTTGTTATTAGGTCTGTCCGAAGGTCTTGCAAAATTACCCAACATTATCAAACCATGCAAGTCCGTAAGGTTTCCTGCACTGTGTAGTCAGAAATACAAAGACAAATATCAGAGGAAGTATTATTGTGAAGGGCAAGCAAGGCCTGATAAGTGTTATGTAGAAAATGAGCACTGTGAAGCTGTTTTCAATCACATAAATGTGTACTCTGACTTTCTCATAATGTGAAAAAAAAACATGAAAAGAAATGACATGGTTAATTGCATTTTAAAGATTCAACATGAGAGTAGTACAGGAGTATAGGAGGAGTGTGTAGACAAAATAGCACAAACTAGTAAATCACACTCCGTCATTCAAAATACACCATATTCAAATCCCAGGGTGCTTCTCTCTCCGTCAAGAAGACGATGGGATCGGGAGATGCTTTCGTTGGTTTCTGGCTAATATTTACATCTCGAACTTTTTGCATCATTGCCAATGAAGAGAAATTCTCTCAGTTCATTCAGTTCATTACCAGCTTCGCGCGTTCGGGCAAGGGGCGGGCATATATTCACAGGTTTACACCTTAGAGGAGAAAGTGGTGATTCAGCCCTAGAGGCGTAGAACTTCTGTATCCAAGATCCAGTTTTGAATGCTCACAGCTTTATCGATATGTACAACATCGTAATACCTCACTGGGTGTGTACACTGCTCATGATATTTCTCCCATAAAGTTGATGAGATGAAAACTGCTAAAAGGAGATTACCAGACATGAAGAGCTGCAGTAGCTTGCCAGACAGCTTGCATAGAGAAAGCCCCAGTCGTCTGCACTCTAACTCTACCTGTAACTCTAACATGCTTCCAGAGATCCAGAAAACTCCGCATCCAGAGGGGATGCTGACTTTCCCTTCTTTTGCCCTTGTAACTTTTTCAGATGTATTTAAGTCTCCATTCTGCTTATCGTGAAAAAAAAGCCTCATATTTGCTACATACTTCATTATACTGTTTCTTTTTTTTTCTTTTTGGTGATCATTAGGAAGATATGCAGCAAGAGAAAACCAGACATTATCTAAGTTAGCCCTCAGTCAGTAAAGACACAGTAACAGTCAACAGACAATGCACAACCATACCCTTTATGTGAGAGCATAAAGGGACATTTCTTACAAGACATTTTTGAAGCTACAGTTTTATCTACCATCAATTATAGGACTAATGTCTTTATGAACATGAACATTTAAAATTTAAGGGTATAAAGTGTGGAAATAGATTTGAAAGTCATCACCGTTTGTCTCACACTTAAGTCTTCAGCAGTAGGCTTGGACAACCCTCGCTTAAATCCTCCCAAACCCTATTTAAATGTGATAATGTAACCTGCACAACCAGTGGGCTCATACCCAGCAGATCCTCACTGGTAGCTGCTGTAGGTGTCAAATCCCTTTCGTGTTCTTGTTAGTGGTGGTGCTGGTGTGTGTGTGTGTGCAAGTGCAGAGAGGAGTGTCTTTGCGTGTGCGGGTGGTGTTGTGGGGTTTTGGGCCGGTCACACCTCAGTGCTGATGGCTCGGGTATTGGTGTAGAAATCAGGAGGCCGTCCTCGCTGAGTCTCCCTCAGCAGGGAGCCTCGGACGGCGGGCAGCGGCATTGCCAGTGCCTGATTCTCATAGTGTGTGGGCATGTAGGTGATTCGCTCGCCGCCATTGCGCATCTCATCAGTGGTACGGATGTAGAAGGGTGAGTCGTAGGGTGAGCAGGTGGGGCAGTAGCTGCGTTGCCCCCCTCTGGGTTTGGCGGGGTTGGAAGATCCGGGCGGCTCCGGTGGTGACAGGGACAGTGGGGTGACAATTGACCCGTCCAGGCCGGTGACACTGCAGGCATTGCAGGCAAAGTGTTGCTGAGAGATGGAGCCGCTGTCAGACCCATTCTTCTTACAGCAGTAGTACTAAAGAGAGACAGACAGGTGTTTTTGTGTAGGTTAGAATGTAAGGAAAGAAAATACTGAAGGAAGGGGGAAGAAAAGAAGCAGGAGGAAAGAAGGGGAAGGACAAACATCTGGAAGAACAGAAAGGAAGGAAAATAGAACTGTGTGTAAAGATACTTACATTTACACATTTACATTTCAACAGAGGCCTACCTGGAGTCTACAGTAACAGAGCACAGCTATGATACACAGAAGTATCACTGTGGCCAGTATTCCTCCGGTTATGACAACAGTTCCAGCTGTCATCCGACCAGCTCTCCATCAAACTCTGACACGGACACAGGAAATCAGATCATTAACTGCACTCTCCTCAGAAGATTTGAAGTTTAATTAAATCATGCAAATGTCAGTATTACACTAAACAGATATGCAGCCTGCTGGGATACATTTTCTGTGTAAGTCTGATAATAGAGCTAACTCCAAAGGTCATTCCACACTTCTCAAGAAAATAGAAAGCATGCAGTAAACAACTTCAATACTGGGGTACATTAATTACTTTGTACGGAACCAACACAATTCCAATACTTCTACCCACAGACATTACCAACCAGCATAGAGAGGCCTAAACATTTTTAGTTTTTTAAACTTTATTTCCTTTTGAGCTTGTCTGAATATAGACATTGAAGCAACTTTATTTTGATGACTTTACTTCAATTCAATGTAACGTATCTTAATTAATGTAACTATTCCGAAAAACATTACTTTCCAAAATGCAGAGAAAAATCAGTCTCTTTAAAAAAATTCACATACATTTGGCAATTTTTGCAAATTTTTATTTTACAAAGAAGAAATAAAACCTTGTCATGATTATTGTTGTAATACTCACGTTCACAAAGTTGCTTAACACCTGAAAGCAGAGAAATAAGAGAAATAGTTTAATTAAATGACAAACAGGCCAACAGAGAGACAGACAGACAGATAGATGGGGACCTTTGGTGTACAGCCATTTTCAGGTCTCTCCAGTCTTGGCTGTGTGCTCAGGTTCACTGTCCTGTTCAAAGGTGAACCTTCAACCCAGTCTGCGGTCATGATCAATCAGGATCAGTTATTCCTTAAGGGTATCTCTGTACTTTGCTCCATTCAAACCTGGAGAGTCCCCCCTGTCCCTGCTGCTAAAGACCACCCCACAGCAGGATGCTGCCACCACCATGCTTCACGGTTAGAATGGTATTGGCCAAGTGATGAGTGGTGCCTTGTTTCCTCCAGACATGAGGCTTAGAATTGAGGCCAAACAGTTTAATCTTTGTTCATCGGGGCAGATAATCTTGTGTCTCAGAGTCTGAGAGTCCTTTAGGTTCTTTTTTGCAGACTCCAAGCGGCTTTCATCGGTCTTTCACTGAGAAGAGGCTTCTGTCGGACCACTCAGCCATAAAGTCTAGATCAGCGGTGCTGCAGTGATGGTTGTTCCTCTGGAAGTTTCTCCCATCTTCACACAGGGTCTCGGGAAATCAGCCCAGCTCAGTCACCATCCAGGCGGCTAGACCTTGGAAGAATCCTGGTTGGTCAAAACTTCTTCCATCGTAGAATTGTGGAGACCACTGTGCTCTTGTGAACTTTCAATGTGGCAGAAATTTCTTTGTAGCCGACCCCTCATCTCGGCCTTACCACGATCCTGTATCCCAGGCAGTTCTTCTGACCTTGAGGCTTGGTTTTTGCTCTGATATGTATTGCCAGCTCTGAGACCTTATAAGACAGGTATGTGTTTCTAAATCATGTCCAATCAATTGAATTTACCACAGGCAGACTCCAATTGATGTGCAGAAACAGCTCAAAGACTATCAAGAGAAAAGGGAGGCACCTGAGCTAAAATCGAGGTGTCACAAGCAAAGGGTCTGAATACTTATGTCAATGGGAAATTTCAGCATTTCCTTTCTTAATAAATATGCAAAAAATTCTAAAAATCTGTTTTCGTCATCGTCGTTATAGGTTATTGAGTATAGATTGATGAGGGGAAAAAAACGAATTTAAATGATTTTAGCATCAAAATATGAAAAGGTGAAGGGGTCTGACTACTTTCTGAATGCACTGTAGATAGACTTACATCAGAGGAGTGTTTCGAAGGTTGCAAGGGCGAAGAGAAGTCAAATCACAGGTCAAAGAAAGAGGTCACACCATTGGATAGCCAAACTGTATGAACATCTCTGAGGGGAGATGGAGGAAGGACGGAGAGAGGAGAGGAAGCAGGAAATGTGAGGCAATGAGAAGTGGCAACAGTTCAACTGAAGACTAAACATTTTTCTCCACATGGTGGCACCGAGAGAACAGAAAAATTGTCTCTCTTGACAGACCAACAAATATACAGCAATAACATTAGAATATGAGTAGGATGACTGGGCATGAAGAAGAGTGTCTTTCATTAGAAAAGGTCATACACGTGCAAACACACACCCTACACACAATTACATATGCATTACATACATACTGGGGGATTTGACAAAATAACAGCAACATCTGTATCTGTAATTTAATGCAATAACATTTGATGTTTTGCCCCCTTGCAAATACTGCAAATTTCATTTACTAGCACAAAAAATGAATATGTTTCCTGGCAGGCTACTCAACTTTGTTCGACTGTAAAGGTGTTATCATATTATCACTGCCTTCAGTGAATACATGTAATGTCTTCTTTCTTGGATTTCTTTTAATGAAGTTTGAGTTTCTGTTGGTTGCACTTCTCTCAGTGTCTACTCAGCCATGGTAGATATCTTTACTTGTGACAAACAGTCCAGGTCTTCTCAAAACAGATTTTTAGTTTTTCTACATAATCAATGAAACAGAAAATGGAAAACCATTAAGACACATTTTGTAGACAGGGAGGAAAGAAAGTGAATCTTTTACAATGAAAACATCAAAGATTTTCACTTTAAACATCCGTCTCCAAATTCTTAGACACGCTTATGCTTGAGCAATGTAACTCTCTCTTTACGTGTTTCTCAGTCTCATCCACACTCACATACACAAAAAACACACTCACTCACGTAAACATGCATTATTATGGAAGAGCAGCAGGGATTTAGCAGTGAGGAGTTGGTTAGGGGTTTAAGCTACAGGCTGAGGCTTGTCCAGGGGAATTGAAATCTAAGCCAGCTGATAAAAACACATCAAATTCATGACGGGGTTGGAGGGCAGGTTCATTTTTTTGTGAAAGGCAGAGTGGGGAAAGACGGGATGAAAAAAGGAGGGAGGCAAGGATGAGAAAGGTAGGGATATAGCATCTAAGAGAGCAGGAAGTAGGAAACTACAAGATTAGAATGGAAGGAGCAAAGGAAGTAACACTATGGGACCAGACGTGTATGGAAGTTGACACACAGACAAACACACACACAAAGATAATTTTTCAGTCACTTACGAGTCCTGCTGTCTGATGTCTGAATGGGCTGATGTGTGTGTGTGTGTGTGTGTGTGTGTGTGTGTGTGTTATGTTTTCGCGTGAGCAGTTTGCCCCTAACATGTGATGTCACAGATGAATTCCGTCGGACCGCCAGCGTGCGAATTCGGATCAACTGGAAACCAGGCTACCGAGATCCTTCGTCTGGTGCCTACATTACCCACGGTGCAACGTGACTGCGGCTAGATCAGAAGGTCTGGTCTGCAATGCCAGCAGTGGCTAATGTAGCTTCGAGCTGCGAGCCTATGAGGAGCGGGCTACAGGGCTGTGATAAGCTCACATCTTTCTAACTTCATACCTTCAGACTCTTTTTTAAACGTAAAACTCGTAGTCTCCAGCCCCAACCGGCATTAACCCAAGCAACATCCCTTGAGGAGATCTTATCAGTTCTCTGTAGCTCCCCTGGAGCCACAAAAGACTGTGTATGCACTGGTGCTCCCCAAGACCTATAAGAAGACCCTTTAAGAGAACTTGATATGATTCCCCATCTGTTCACCAGGAACAAACAGTGAGCTTACAAATTTTTAACGCTTCCTCATGCTTCTGCCTTTTTGGGCCAATCTAGGATGCATCGCAGTCACTCTCTGGTTGAAGTGGGCGACTTCCTGCTAAAATAATTGTACATTTCTTCAAGACTTCTTAATGTTTCTGGGATAAGATTATATTTAGAATATAAGAATATAGAATATAGAATATATTCAATCATTTTTGTTATGCTTATATATGGAAGCCCTTTTGGGCCAAATTCAAGGTGTTTGGGAGCTGTTATGTAATTAAAAACAAGCTAAAAATAAACAAAACTTTGTATGAACTGCATCCTGGTCTGATATTTTCTCATGTTTTCTATCTGTTTGTTGTACTGCTGGATGATTGTGTCCATCACAGTAACACTCAAAAATGGATAAATTGTTTGTGTGTATGTTTGCTTCAGAGCATTAAAATGGTACTGGATTATATACTATGGTTCACACCCATTATTACATAATACTTTTTTTTCTGAATATGGACACAGGGGCTCACTGCAGTAGAAACAGAATAACCCCAGAGATGTGTTGAGCATCTCAAACTTGGGATATTTCTAATTTCGATTGAATGTAATTTTGATCAGAGAATCTGGACTTGTTTCTTCACTAAAAAAAAAAATGAGCTGCAAAGACTCAGACTCAGAGGAAAGGAGGCTGTGCCGCTCGCACAGGCTGCGTTCTGAAGCGCTACAGTGGCACAGAGCTCGTAAACCATGTTTCTGTCAGAAAGTACACTAGCCTTCAATTATTTGTGGTGACCAAACGGGATGGCAGCCGACAGATTCCTCTTAACATCATTCATCATAACTCTCTCTAGTGCGTGCAATCTCAGACTCAGTACACCACACTATTTTTCATAATTAATGCCAGCACAGTGACTTGTACTGCAAGGGGGGAAATGAAAATGTAGTCATGGCTGTCACCACGTCATCCTTTACTCAAACACACACACACACACATACACACACACACACACACAGACAAAATAACACACAGATTTGTTTTTCTCTCAGTTTACAAGTTGCTTTGCAAGCACTTTGAGACAAACTTGCCAGTTAGATTAATTTGAGGTTACTTAATCTAACAAACTATAAAGAAAATGAAATATCTGCATCAGCACACACAAACACACACACACACACACACACAACACACACACATATAAATATATATATATATACATACATACATACATACATACATACATACATACATACACACACACACACATATCCGGCGCACAGAAAGAAAGCAAGCTGGATCGGTCTCCATTGGATCCAGATTAGAGTGGCCCTCAATCCCCCATACTGCCTGAAGAGCCCTGTATACTGATAAGACTCTTTCACACACACAGACACACACACACAGAATGCACATATACAGTATACACACGGGCTGAAATGTACTCAAGCATTACCAAATAAATCACGACATCCGCAAACAAAACATCTCTTAGAAAAGACAGCAGAGTCTTTATAGGACTTAGCAGCAGTCAGCACACAGAAAAAGGCATAGTTTAATCTACTAAATAACCAGAGAGCCTCACTCACCACAGATGTCTAATTGACAAATAAGAGTTGATACTGCAGTACTTTATATATATATATATATATATATATATATATATATATATATATATATAAGTCATCCTAGTACACTTAGGCAACAGAACCCATGTGGTTGTGCAGCAGCCTACAATAATTTGCAGACATTACATATTGAAGGAGAAAGCAGCTGAGGTCTTCAAGGATTTGCAGGATTTAAAGGGAGCTTTCAGCTTTGTTTTCTAGACATTTCTGAGCCCCTGTGACACATCACACACTTCCCTTCACAAATGTTAGAAGTACACTGAACAAGCAACAAGTCAGTGGCTCTATTTCAATCTAAATGGAAAACATAATGATATCCATATTAGGCGTGTCTCCAGTGAGTCATACCCCAAGGATGACCAATTCTACAGAGCCGGTATATCCTTTCTGGAGTCGGAGCTTTCCTCACATTCTGGCCTTAGCACAGTTTTATCAAGCTTGGACCAGGATCATTGTGGCTTGAGGCAGTAAACGTAATTTTCATCGACCATCACTTTTCAAGTTCCCACTCTGACCAACACCTCGGTCATCCTGGTGGGTTTGTACATATCCTGAGGCTGTAAAAAAAAAAAAAAATGCTGAAGTTGGTGAGCGTTGATATCTTATATTGCAGCTTGTTGCAAAATACATTATACTGAAACACTATACTAATGGTACATAATTTTGAATTTTAATCCATCCCAACATAAACAGGGCTCATTTGTTTGTTTGTTTGTTTGTTTTTTTAATTTGTATTCCCTCTTTTACATGAATAAAAGAAGTTGTTCAGCAATTCCAAAAAAATTCTGGTGATATACTCATTGATGACTTTTTTCATCGGCTGAAGAAACAGACCATCAGTCACAACGTTGTTGGTGGGAAACAGAATGGAGGGGTCATCTTCCTATGTAGCTAGCTAAACAACTTAGCTACAGCCTTCAGAAACAGAAACAGAAAAATGGCCAAAAACACTGCTGACTGCGGATGAGGGTATTTGACTGAATTAACTGACTGATTTGCTAGGGATTGTTATGGCTAAAACAAAACAAGTATAGGATATGTGTAGGTTATACTAGAGACCCTTGTGCTATTATGCATTCAGTTATATTGCACTGCATTACACTACATTTCATGCTATGCCATAACAACATACATTTCAATGACATATTATATCATGTTTTATGATGCATGATGTTATGTTTTGTTATGATTGATTGTGAAGTGTATGTCACACTCTCTTACACTCCATCATGTTAGATTATGCCGTGGTATGATATTATAATTCACTGCACTGCAGCAGACAAGACTATGTTGATGTTTAAAACCTTTTCACCTGCAATCAGCAGCCCTTTGCGAGTTTTATCCGCCTGTTTTATTCGGCTTGTCGGCACGCAATAGTGCCCGTTTCCATTACGTCTTTCCTTTGTTTGCATCCTGTAGGCTATTTTGTCCATGGAATAAAATCCCTCATATTTTAAAACTACAGGTTTTCCGGATGGTTTTCTGGGCAAATCAGACTAATGAAAATATCTCGTGAGCTGCCGCCCTCTCTATCTCTGATGGAGTGTTCCCTCTGGAGTCTCGGCCATCAGTCCTGAGGAACGTCTGAGGGGACCTTGACTGCCCTGGAAGATTTTTATAAGATTGATTCCCTGGATCTTAAATTGCTCAGGCCAGCAGTCAGCTCGTGTCAGTCTCTGCGCTTCCAAGCAACACAACACCATCTGTCCTCTAACATAAGGGCCACAGGTTTGATCCACGCAATGTGTCCTGCCAAAAAAAAAAAAAAAGTGCGTTTGAGCAAGACACCGACCCGCTCACTCATCAGCCAAATGTTCGCAATGTCAAAACTGCCTTTCTGTGGGATAAGATTCTGGCATCATCTGAGGATTTTGAAAAGTCTGAAGAAGGATGATATAATTAACTTTAAGTATGTAAAACGCATTAAAAACCGCAGTGAATACTAAAAACTTTGCAGAAGTCAAGCTAAAAGAAAGGCTGATTTTATTGCCATTATAGAGATGCCTGGGTTTCACCAAAAAAGCAGCAACCCTAACCTATAACTGCCAGGAAAAACTCCAAATCTTAAACTTTCAGAGATAATGTTTGTCATTTCTTACTTATGCTAATGTAGCTCTGAAAATATACGGCTGTTTCATACATTATACTTCCTATTATACCATTCTGAGGAGAAGCAAGTGTCTAAAGGTTACAGAGGTCAGCTTTTGACAAAGCCTTACCAAGCCAAACCACATCTTGAAGGCGATATTTTTGCTTGGGTTGGGTATTGCTTAGATTTTAGCAATCTGATTCAGATCCCCCCGATTGATTTTTAGTTCCTATTCATATGTGTTTTATGCACTTTTGTCAACTCGTGGGCAATTTGGTGAAAGCACAGCAGGTCCAAACTTTGCTATCAGAAATCAATGACCAGAATAAAAGAGCATATTATCATTTTGTCCTGGTTTTTAAAATTTGCTAATGTTTGTTGTTCAGAACTAGTTCTCAATACTCAACCCTTGTTTGCAATACATACTAGGAATATTGTGGGAAACATCCCCTGAGAATCAATTTTGCAAACCAGGTAGTGAACAGATTAGTGAACACTAGGGACAATTTGAACTCTCATCACCTTCTGTAATTTACCAATGTAAAATGACAAATAATCCAGCAACAGTGTGACCTGTTTCTCTACCCAGCGTTATCCAGAAAAGTATTGGTAGAAAGCTTAAAGAAAAGATCGACAGCCACCATGTTTTTGCAGTATTACAGTACAACTGGAGGCAAAAGATGAAGACAGCCCGGCACTCAATACTGCTTTTCTGCCACAGGATGGGCATAGGATGTTTTCCTTCTGATGTTTGACTGAAGCTGTCAGTCACTGAGTGTACTTAAAATGATGAACTTTCATCCATGGCCCTGTCAGACCACAATGACAAAAGTGGAAATTGTGGGCTGCATTTGCAAGGTGACTTTGACTGTATTTGTTAATTCGGTTCACTGAAATGCGCTTTAGGCATCCACTGAACCCACACATTACATGGAACTAAAGGACTGTTTAATTATGTGAGAATATGTGACTCTATGTACGCTCGTCTGTCCTGTAAAACTTATCTCCCGTTCAAGTCTTTCTATATTCCTGACAACTTCAGGTGTTGGTCTCAGCAGCAGACCCAAATCCCATCCACCCAGGCAATAATTCATGCAAAATTTCAGCACATATTATTTTGGAAAACCACCATTTTGTCATCAAGCTCCACAGTTCAATGGCTGCTGTTGTAAGTGGAGAGAAAACAAGTCGCACATCCAAATGGGATTCATGGTCACAGTTGAAATGTAATTTGTCTAATCCTGTTATCTGGCGTTCCAAAGGCTTTCCTCTATCTGCTTCCTGTCTCTATCGTCGCTGTTGCGGCCCGGCGTGGGTGTCTATGTGTGCTTGCATATGTGTGTGTGTATATGCGAGTTTTGTTTGCACGCGTGGGTGTGAAGCAAGCACAATTTAGGGGGTCGGTTTTAGAAACTATGGAATTTCTTTTGCATGAAGATTATTCACCGTAAGTAGAACCATGAGTAAAATGTCTAAACAAAAAATAAAACAAAACATAATAAGTTAAAACTTCACTTGGAAACTTCACACAGTGGCAGTTCCAAATGAAATCACATGGTAACTGTTTTTTAGTTCATGTTGTAAGGTGACAACCACAGACTGTGAACAGCTCTCTCCTCTTTGGTGGTGGCAGTGCAGCGTTACCTGTGAAAATGGGAAAATGCACATGTAACATCTGGCAAAAAGTCACTTTGCACTAAAGTTTCACTCATTAGCACTGATTTGATGTAATGTATTTCACTGGAAACATACGCTCTCCTTAAAAGGGTTATAAAACAAGACTAAAAGTCTACAGATATGCTATTGGCTTTGTAAACAGTAGAGAAAGGTGACAGGAAATGCTTGATACAGAGATGCAACAAAGGTTGGTTTCTTAATCCTAAGACCTGCTAATTAGTACTAAACACAAAGTATAGATGAGGCTAATGGAAATCCGTGTATCCGGTGGTTGTTGAGACATGTCAATCAAAAGCCACAAATGTCAACAATATGGTGGCACTATAGGAAAAGTCACAGGATCAACAAAGTCAATGGGCGTTATCATCTGGTGAACATGAATGTTGGTCCAAAATGTCTTATAATCCATCCTATTGTAGCTTAAGTGTTGAAAAGTCAGGAGTATCATCATCCTGACCCTCCAGAGCTATGAATCTCATGAATCCTAAAAAAAATGGAAAAAAATTAAAAACAATTAAAAAAAAACAACTGGATAAGTGAAAACTGACCTGCTGGTGGCATAATATGAAAAGTCAGGGGTCACCACAGCCTCTGTACCAAATAGCAATCATGGCAATCAATACCTGTATCTGTTGAAATCCTGTATTTTACTTTTATTTTTTGCACACGATATAAATACCATTAAAACTGGGGGCACCACACCTTCCACCTCTTGGGGCAAAAAAGTTTGTCCACTTACATAAGGCTACTTCAAAATCTTCCATATGGTGTCATAAAAGGGGATGGAGACATCTTTTTAGCAGTCATTACACAAGGGTCTGACTCCAGCTCTTGATCTTATGCCATGATAATAAAATTGATCACTGAAAGGTTTTTTTTGATAGAATAAAGCTTCGAATGATAAGTAAATCAACTCTCTGGATACAAACAAAAGGGACCTATGGGAGCTTAACCAATCCCGTCTTCCCCCTTAAGCTGTCGCAGCAGTTATGGCCCAGTAGGCAGAGACTGACGACACTGAACATTTTGCCACAACTACTCGATTTTGCCCGAGGTCGTTTGGGGCAAAGAACGCAATGAATGGGACGAAACCTCTCCCAAGTCTGATCCTCTCTGCTCTATGAAGGCACATGATCAATACAGGTGGTAAAACTGCTGCGTGCCAGCGAAGATGGAGGCAGCGGGGACGACAGTGACTTGGAGCAGAGTGAGTCTTTCTCTCTGTCCAATCTGGACCATGTTCTGATGCCGTGTACACCCCTGGCAGATTTATAACTGGCGTACATTATGCTGTTATGCAGCTCTCCAGGCTACTGTACTCCAGCCTGCCAGCTCCTGATTCAGCCTTTCTACACACTCGCTGTGACTCAAGATGTGGCGAATACCTTTACTCACATGGAATGTGAAAGATTCATTGCGCACGGCCCATCTGTAATTTTCATACACACGTCAAATTCAATTTCCTGCCTCTCCATAAAAGACTATCACCTGGTATCCAGGCCAGTGGGATGTTATGGGTCCCCCAACTGACTTCTGCTTCGGTGTTTCTACTGCACCTTTACTGCTATTGAAGCCATGGTAACTAATGCTACTGCTGTTGACATGACAAATTACAGCTATTGTGACTAAAACTTACAACTTCTACAGTCACCATTACTCTACAGCCTCTGCTTCAACTGTTTAAATATCTGTTTGGGTTTTTTTATACTGTTTTGGACACATTTTTTGGATTCACTTGAGGAAATAAAAACCGTCTAACTGGCAGAAAGGACCTCAAGATGACCAAAATAATGGATGAGAGCAGACGTTTAGGTCTGAGTATATGGCAGTTGGGAACAGAGTGGGGACATACGACACACATGACAGAAAACACATAACAGCAGAGGATAATTATTCAATTTTTCCTCAAAGTCTGTCAGCTCAGAACACATCAGTGAAGGCACTGCTGGTGTCTGAGATGGCTGTCTGGTGCGTCCATTAAAAAGCATGATGGGCAAAAAGCCTGCAGCGCCGAGCTCTTAAACTACTATTTCTACTACTAATACTTTTAAGTCACCAAAAGCTGTTTGAGTGCCTTTAGACAAGGCATCGTGCTGCAGCAGTGGAGCAGCATGGTAGCGTACAGTACATGTTGCGTTCAAACCAGTCAGGTCCGAGGTTAAAATGTGTGGAACAGGAAGGATGCAGTGCGGAGCGGTGTCGGAGAGTATATTGTCCAATGGCAAACTCTCCCAAACGCGATTACACGTTAAACAAATGCAGACACAGCAGCCTGCAGGGATGCTCAGCAAACATGGAAGGTAAAGCTCCACTACTGGTTGTCCGTAGCTGCTGCCTGTTTATTCAAACAGGGCATATATCTGTCTAATATTGATTGAATTATATTAGATATTACTATTATCTTTATTTATTTTTACATATTTTGTGCTGATCTGGGTTTACAGCAAACAACCATTGCCATCCTGTACACCCCCATCCCCATAGATGCTGACTGAGTAGGGTTAAATAACTGTCCAGCACCATAAATGACCTGAGCTTGGAAACTTGGTAGTAAAAAAAAAACAAAACAAAATACCCAGTGAAGAATAGGAAAACAGAGCAGAGGCATAATGTAGGAAGGGCTGTGTGTTCGAGTATCACTTTCAGCTAACAACATTTTGCTGAATGCTTTTACCCCAGGCAATCGGCTTCAAAAGTGGAATCGGCATCAATTCAGGGATCACCAGCATTGAGAACAACGTCACATGTGGAGGATGGTCATACCCTGAGTTGCTGCAGACATCATAGCCCATAGAAAACTTCTACACTCAACTCAGCAGCTGTATATCTTGTAAATGTTATACTAATCTTTTTGCTATGAAAACATAAACATATTCAAAACCTGTTAAGTATCCACAGTAGTATGAAACTGAGAACCAGCAACTGCCTACACCTACAAGGGTAGGAAACAATCTGGACCGGTTGCAGGTCACTTACAGGACAAAGAGTTCAACATTTAATCACAGCCACAGCTTGTTAAGATTCCTCAAGGGAGCAGTTGTAACCACAGAGACTGAATTACTCACACTCCAAACTGTAAAACGCTTGATTCTCAGTCAAAAACTTCAGCAGGAAACGGATCTGACGTTAAACATGCCAACAGCTCCATGTCCCCCTGCTTTACGAGGATGGCAGAGGTTTCATCATAGCCGCACAGCTCCTACCCTGCTGTCCTGCGATATGCCAGCTTCTCTGTCACTCTTGGCAGCGGTGCAGCATCATTGAATGCACACTCAGTATAGAGGAAGCTGTAATTACTGTACCTCCATTCTGCTGGTCAGCTCGACAGTCTCATAAAAGGAAATGAAATGGTCAAGCTTCTGTCTTTGAGGAAGTAATGTACCAAGAATATTACATTAGCATACATTCACATGGACATTTTATCTGTGACAGTTAGTAAAGTGAGGGAGCGCAGCCACAGATGGCAGGGCAAGCAAGAAAAAGGCAGGGCTGCAGAGATGCCTTGGTTGGCAGCAGAAGAGCAGAAGGAGAGGTTAGGGCTCAGTGAGTTGTTAGCTTTCTCAAGGGACCATGTTTTCCATGTAGATGTAGATGTCCATGTTTTCCCATGAGGAATTGATCCAAAAAAAAAAAATTAGAATTAGGCAGTTTCCTGTGGACTGATGCATTTTACCATTGTGACCGACATTTTGAAGCCATTGGAGGCGGAATTCCACAGCTCATTCCTCCAGGGATCAAATACACTTTGCTGTATTTCTACTGACTGACATCAAGGTCAGCCAGTGAGGTGAGGTTGCACTATTAATAAGAGCCCTGTTCATTCTGTCAACACTGAGTCTGTGAAGCCATCACGCTACAGGTCTCTGCGAACCTTTGGTCCCCGCCGAGCCTTTCCCTCAAGTGTTGAAATGGATAAATTAGAAATAAACTGGCCTGAAAACCATCAGCCTGACAATGAATGAGTAGGCATGAATTTCGGTGCACGCTCAAAGCTATTTCAACACATTGCTTCGCAAAGAACTGTACCAATGACCTTCCGCTTATAGAACAGTAACCGTATCCACTGAGCCGTCCTGGCAACAGAAGGGGAGACACAATGAAGAGGAAACACTTGCAGGACAAACAACGATTCTGATCTCCTCTCATCCCTCTGCGTTAGTCATGTTGTCGCTCTCATCGAATTGTTTCCATATTTGAGACCGTAAATGATGATTTCATATAAGTTACTGCAATAACCCACTGACATGTCCGTGACCAACAGAAGTTTTGAAGACATGTCCATAATCAAAATCCCCTCTGTTATGCAGCCATGAAACTTTTCCTCTGAGTACAATATGAACCTGTTGTGTGGGGCATGTCTCCAATTTTTCACCCAAACCAAGATGACAACTGGAGAGCAAGCTGGCGTTGCTTTCAGGTATCCTAAAGAACGGAAACACAATTTGGAAAATGGTTTAAATCTCGAGCATAACGTAAGCAGGGGGAGCAGATAAAGGAGACGGCAGACTCAGCAGAAATCCCACAGCACACCCATTACATCAGTACCTTTACATGAACAGCAATGGGACTAATCATCTTAAAGCAATACTCACATTATAGGGGAGTAGGTTTATATGCTTTGAAGTTTGATATTGCTTATTTCTCATTTTATCTGCATTCATAAAAAAATCAGTTCAGGCGTAATTCACCACGTTGCATATGAATTATTGCTTGTGTCTAGGCATTTACTTGCCCTGTAAAAAAAAAAACTTAATTTAAAATTTTATTATTATTTATTCTATTAATTTATTTATTTTTTTTTTGGGTGATATTAATATGTGTGATAATAAAATAAAAAGCAAAGAAAAAAAAGCAAAATTTTTAATTTTTTCACGGTTTCTCAGGCCTGCTCAGTTTAGTTCTTCTGATACTCTATTCTCATCGTGGGCTCAAAGAGAAAGACAGTGCCACTACTATATACATATCTCATATACCTCTCTATCTCTCTCTCAGAAGGCTTAAGCAGAACACGGCTAATCCATTTGTTAAAAAATTATTTACAGCCACAATTGAATCACAAGGCATGTTTATCCAAGAAGGTTAGAATCCAAGAGGTCTCTCCCATCTAACACAATACACAAATACAAAAAGGTAAATATTCTGCTGGTTCAGGCTCTGGGAGAGATTTATAGAGATAGATAACACCCTTATGTGAAAAAAAAAAAAAAAAAAAAAAATCTAGATCCCTTTTTTTTTTTTTTTTTTTATATAATTTTTAACTAGAGTTTCAAAGTCAAGTAGTCAGTCATATCAACGCGCTGTTTAAGTACTATTGAAGAACTGGCTACTACATCAGACATATGCTAAAGAAAAAAAAAAATTAAAATAAAAAAAATTGGTAATAATAATGTATGTATGTAAATATAAATATGTGGGTGAGAGTAATTTCTTTTCTTTTTTTTTTTTATTTAAATTATCATTATTTTTTTTCTCAATACGTGTTGTGGGTGGGGCAGGGGAGGGAGGGAGGATGTTTTGAAGAAGGGTGTTGAGAAATGCAACCAGTTCATTTTGGAAAAGTGATGCATCATGTTCAAAATAAATAAAAAAAAAATCTGCAAAAAAAAAAAAGTAAGAATTATGCATGTGACAACTGAAGGGGCCAGACTGCAGGGAATGAAAACCATCATCTAACACAATGAATCCCTTTCTAATTCCCAGGTGAAAGTCAAATATCAAACACATATTTGAGCACATATATTGTTTTTATTAACCTCAGGTCACAGGAATATTATCCGGTTCCAGAGACCACTTAGCTTTTCTCTACTTCAGTTTACTCTGGGTAAGAATCAGAAAACCTGCTTACTGCAACATTGCCTTAACCCTCTAGCACTGCTTGCATAAGAGGGAGGCTAAAGGACAATTTCAAATAATGATGAATAAAACAAAGTCAGGGAGCTTGTGGGTAGTGTCGACAAAGGGATGACATTTCCAAACAAAATGTGTATTAAGATTTTAAAACAAAAAGGGGTCCATGCATGAACACTGACAGAAGGGTGTTTTCTCAAGGGGAAAGGTTTAGGCTAGAAACAGGAGGTAATTTAAAGCTGAAATATGTGGCCAGAGTAAGGATGTGAAGGTCATTACGGGTTGATAGGTGTAGATATTAGTCTCCAGCTCCAGAGACCCATGTTCAACTCCCACAAAAAATTGTACTTTTTTTTTTTTTTAATATAATGGAACGTTTTATTCCTTTAAAAAAGGACAAAGTGTCCAATTCAGGCTTTTTGAAACGTTACCCTTTTTTCCGACTGTAACATAATGAGGAACGTAATCTTACTATTAATGTCTATAACAGGAAATCTGTGGTTCAAAGTTAAAGGTCATTTCACAAGATTTTAGGTGACTGATGGTTTGGAGGAAATGTCACTCTCACTTACAGTACCAAACGGCAGAGTGTGTCTACAGTGTGTGTTTGTGTTCCCCACCGTCCATGTGTGTCTTTGCCAGTATACAGAAGATTGTATTTCTCTGTGTGCATATCTAACCGTGGTTGAGTATGCTGTGTCATTTTAAGGGTGTCATAGTTTGTGCGTATGTTTGTCAGTCTGATTATGTCTGGAAGTTTGTCTCTAAGCGTGTATGTCAACATGTGTGTGTGTGTGTGCGTGTGTGTGTGTGAGTGTATGTATGTGTGTGAGTGTATGTATGTGTGTGAGTGTATGTATGTGTGTGTGTGTGTGTGTTTAGCTGTGTGTGTTTTTGATGAGTCACCACAGATACAGCAGCCAGCAGCAGTAGAGCTACGTTTGCAGATAACAGCATTTCTGTTCCAGAGGCATCCGGCTCTGCCAACAAGCCTTCCTCTCAGTGGCCTCATCCTCACCGAGCCATGGCTGCGTTCAACATCCACACACCACACATCACCTTGCACAATGCCACAGGGAGAGTCACAAGTCTTAGCCAGCTTTACTTGACTGAAAACAAAAATGATACCTGCTCATATTCCCGAGACTGTAGGAGAAGAGAAACAACAACTCAGTGCCTTCTTGCTGGTTCGAAGATTCGAACTAGGAGAATCCCGTTCGATAACGGTGCTGAAACATCCACTTAACTGGGTAGAAAAGCAGAGCTTGTGTTTGTTTAAAACAGACTGTTTTCTGGCTGTGTTTCAGTAAATTGAGTAAATGCAATGCAGCAACAAAACAGGAGGTCTGGAGTTAGAGTCTCTTATCGTACCTACTACATCACCACAACATCCACCCCTTCCCACCTTTTCTTCTCATGTTTTAATCATTGTCTATCGTCCACTACTAATGACAACAAACTACAATATTTAATAGGAGAAAAGCTTTACTTAGTTCGTCCATGGTAACTGAACAAATAAGGCATTGAAATTTTTCAGGCCAGACATTCATCTGTGTTTGGGTCAAGCAACGGGGACTTGAAGGATTGCGAAGTGCTTTAACTTCAGTAAAGGCAGACATGGTCTCCAGAAGATACATCCTGCTAGGTCATCCCCTGAATTTCCCCGTAGTGCCAATGACAATGAAGGGTCGAAATTTTAATTTGTCCCCATAACTAATTCCTGCGACATTAATTGCCCCATTAGTCTCAGCCGTAATTCGTGTTTGGTGCTAATTTGCAAATGTTAGCAGCTAAAACACTAAACTAAGACTGTGAACATCCTTAACATTAAACCCTTTAATCATCAGCATGTTAGCATGGTAACTTCGCATGTTCAGTTTTTCTGCATTATGGATCTGTTACAAAAGGAACTGTTTTTCTAACTACAATGATTTCCTGAGCATTACACACAATTAAAAATGAATCTGTGAATTAAAACTTATTAAACCATCAAGTATATACATACACAATATCATGTACAGTTAAAAGATGTATCAAGATATTATTATTTACGCATATCAGCCAGGCTCAGCCAAGGAAAGACACTAATGTTCAATTGTTATGTCCACCTGAGTAGGAAGCAGGAGCCTTTATTGGTGTCTGCGCTGGGTGAACAGCTTTCGTCGGAACAAATGGATTCCTCATCCTTTGTTGAATCCAACCACGGATAAAGAGCAGCTGATAAGATAGTTTGTTCTCTCAGACACTCCTGCCAGAAACCAGCCAGTGTCTAGAGATTCGGATCAGTTCTAAAAATTTTTTATCTGTTTGGTCACGGCAGACCTTAAGATGAGTTGGTCTGACTGTCTGACTGAGGCTGAACACAGATGCTGGAGTTCAGTTTCCTGTCCTGTTAAAGCTGCAGTGCAGCATGAAACAAAGCTTCTCTCACCTTCAATGTGTGGTTACAGTACATACGACTTTCAGCGGCACGGTAAGAAATACCAATCCCGCAGCCAGAAAAACCTTAAGGGCTTTTCAATAATTCACATACTACTCTTGAAACACTGAAACACTTTCACCCTCCCTGGGTAGTTCGAGACCCTCCCCACCCACCACAGCCCCAACCCAACAAACACATACACACACACATATATACATATATATACACACATATATACATATAAACACATGCATATATATATATATATATATATATATATATATATATACACACACACACACACACAAACTACCACACTTTAAAACACATCTCCATGCATGTTGTCCCAGAAAATACATGGAGTGAGTGGAGTGTCAGCATGAGGTAGCAACATGACCTCCACAAGGCAAGAGAGAGAAAAAAAATCTATGACGTACAGGACGTTCCTACACTAACAATGGCTTTAGTCTGATTAGAAAAGGGTTCATTTAAATTCCAAACAACTCGGAGTAGGTTTGAGTCTGTAATGATGCGACTCTCTTGGCAGCGGAGGCTTTATGTTAATTCCAATGTGCGCTGTGTCACAACGAAGCCCACTGACCTTCAGATATTCGTGCCCAATCTTGTATGGACTTGATGCAAGATTGTTGGTCACACTTGACAGCAAACGTGTGTGCTTGACTGGATGATTTCATTTTGACCAGCCTGACTTGCTCTTCAATAAGGTTCTTCAATGTATTTTCTCAGTTGCCCAACCAAGACTCGGATACCTCAAATGTTGGATGGATATTTATCCATTAAAAATATAATTTTTTTAAAAAATACAGATGTTTATACAAGGCCAGCGCACAGTGTCTGCAACATTCAAAGAGAATAGCATTTCTGAATCATAGTGGCAATTTGTCCATTGCTTTAACAACCAACATCATCTGGAGGCTTATGAGGTTGAGGGTACATCGCTGCTATCGGTCTAAATGGTAAAAAGCAGTAGGTTTGTCAAACCGATTCTGAAAGCTTTTCATCTGTCCAAACAATGTCGAACTTTCTCTGTATCCCCAAAATTGATGATGGAAACGGTCTCTCATGCTGCAATAATGATGAGCCATGAGGATTTGTTGCGGTAATTAAGGCTGCTTAGGCTAACTGTTTCCTAAATTAACTGAGGACGATTAAATATTTCGTTTCCCAGTCAGAGTGGCTCTTGCAGAGCAACTTAGCACTGACAGGCCAAACGTTGCAAGCGAGTTGTATTTTCCAACAGTGTTTTGAACTGTTGGCACAGAGCAACATTATACAACCTGAGTATTAAATGCATTTTGTCTGTTGCTGCTGTGTTAGCTGTGACAGCCCTGACTGCAGACTCCTCTGGGAAATCAGCCTGCTTCCTGTCGTATCATAGGCACTGGAGGTGGAGGAATTAAGAAGTGTGTGTGCATGCGTGTGTGTGTATTGAGTGTGTGTTCGTGGTGGGATGGAGACAGGAGGATATACAGAGGCTGCTCTACAGTTATTTAGTCACAGCTTCCTCTGTGAGAAATGGGTCAGAGCAGCACGGCACCTGCTGCTGGGTGTTGATGTGGGAGATCAATACTTTAGCTGACACGTGCACATCGTGAGGGAATATTTAACATGGCAGCAAATTTTTTGTTTACATGTTTAATGTCAACATACTTGTGCATGAGGAAAGCACTAGATGTATAAGGGGCTAAGTTACCAAACATTTGTCCTACAAGCCAGTCTCATTTTGAAGCCCTGAGGGGCAATTTTACTTTCCTAACAATTCCCACTGGTGATGACAGAATTTTACTTACCAGCTTCACTGAAGAGACAAACAACGAAAAGAAACAAGATGCCCTGACACAGCCTCATAAAGCTCCAACCCCACGGGCCATTGCAAACAATCAGGGGAGGTTTTAACCATGCCAGGTTTATGTCTGAAATGCTAATTTACCAAGATAAAAACCCAGTATAAGAAAAAAAACCAGAAATTTTCTTTAAACGACTGCAGAATATCCATTGTATGTATAAAATAGCATCCTTCTAACAGCCAAGAAAAATGGTTGTATCCAATATAAAGTATTTGCATCATTTAAACGGCAACACAAAAGCGAGAACACAGTTTTGGCGCCTGGGTGACATATTGGCAGATTGATATTGTAAAATGGGAAAGATATAACCAGTGATTTAATACAGTCATATACCTAAAAACAAATGTCCTCTCGTAGTCTGGGGGGGTGTGTTTGCATTGTACTTCATATAAACTCATGAACATCTTTACCTCCAGTAGCTGAGAGAAAAGAGCAGTGAATTTAAAACAAAATAAATCTTTTAGTGTGGATACCAGGTTCCCATTAACCTGGCAACTGTCATTTCATCAAGAGGTGTTCGATGTAAACCAAACCCTTGTAAACATCAGCAGCCTCGATGGGGACTGAACCTCCCCCCCAGCTCCGGTGGTGTGAGGGCTCCGCTCAATCACTTAGACTCGGGACCATCTCACCTCCTGCCCTCATTCTGTCCAAAATGCTTCATGACTGTATATAATCTAAATACAGGTGACCCCCCCCCCTTTCCACTCCGACCCACAACAGCCCACTAAGAACCTCTTCTATTTGAAATGATGGAGCCGTTTTGGGGATTTTGGGGTTGTTTGGGTTTTTTTTTTTTTACTCCCAACAAATGCCAGCAGCAGCAGGACACCCGGACCAGTCTGAACCAGTGTAGAAGAAGATCACAGCAGCAGCAAAGATGGCAAATCCCCAAGACTCCAGCTCCTGCTGAGCTGCTCCACTGTCACTTCCACCGCCTCTGGTAGCCTCGACGGGACATTTCACTCTGCATTAAAAGTGAAGCTGGAGTCACAGATTTTCTGTGCAGGGCAACGCGACCCTTTCACCGCCGTAACCGAGCGGGGGAAACACTTCTTCACACCCGAAAAAGTCCGAGCCAGGGACCTACCGACAACCTCCGACGCGTGGACCCAGGGTCCGAGTAACTGGAAACGTTTTCCCCGGAGGCGACAACCAGAAAATGCGATCCCATCTCCCGTCTTTTCGTCAGTGCACGTACCTGATCTGGTCACATGGTCCGTTTTGTCCAGCTCGGGCTAATCCTGTTGAGTTTTGACGCGCAAGAAGCCACCGGCGCCCTGGGGGTGAGTGGGTGTGTGTGTGTGGGGGGGGGGGGCGCTTGGCACGGGACTGCGGCGGAACTTATCCAAGGATGAGCCGGAGTCCGGTGCGCACGGGGGAAAAAAAACCCCAAAGCAAACGACACACAAAACCAAAAAAATCCGCCGCTGCTGGAACCGGGAGAGTAGAGGTCAGAAGGGTGGACAGAAGGGACAGGGACAGGGACAGGGACAGGGACAGGGACAGGGACAGCCACAGCCGGGCGACGCCGACAAGAAGGGGAGCGCAGTCACGGTGAGACGACACGAGTGAGGACGGCGACGGCGCGTCGGCACAAGCGCCTTTTACGCGCGTCTGACCTGCAAAAATCGCTTCTAACCTTCACGCACAGCAGCGGTGTCGTCCGGACGCCAGGAGGACAAAACGACCCGCGGGAAGCACCAGATCACTTATTTAGAAAATTAGAATTTTTATTTTTTTTTTTCCCCTCCCCAAACGGACACATCCAACAAGTGAAGGACGAGGAGGCGAAATGACGGAGTCGGATGCTGGGCGGGCTGGGAGGGAGGGAGGGAGGGGGTTGGGGGGGTGGGAGGAGAGGAGCCGCCCCGCATCAGACACACGCCGCCCACCCTCCTCCAGGCAGGAAGGACCTGATACGGTACATTACAGAGGGACACTGCGAAGACAAACGTGGAAAAGCGGGGTCATCGACGGAGGTAACGCGGCTAAGGCACCACAGGGAGGAGGCGGGAGTGGGCTCGCCACACGCCGGACGGCGGACGAAAATGACAGGAGGGATGTCACCGATACCACGGGTCACAACCTGTAAAGGTACCGGCGTCGTCCGTGAACGCCCCCCCCACGACGACAACAACAACAACAACAACAACAGTAGAAGTAAACTAAGATAAATACCACAAAGTGCCAAATGACAGCAGACGCGTGCGCCCCCGTCATTGTGGTTATTAAGTGACTCCATCATTACAGATGCGCTAATTGTTACGAGGTAAAGAAAATAACCCGATTATTACAGTGATAGTTGGTCGACTAATGTGGTTTTGCCCTGCACGCAGATGATAAACAATAACCCCCCCCCCCCAGAAAAAATAAATAAATAAACACACACACACACACACACACACACACACACACACACACACACAAACACACACTGCTGAGCTACAGTAATTGATTTGCCCTCAATCACTGGCCCCTTAATCTACTTAAGGTTGCAACCAAGTCCACGCGAATATCGACGGAGAGCCGTGCTGCACCACAAAACAGACAAACAAACAAACAAACAAACAAACAAACAAACAGACAAACCAAGAAAACAAAAACCAAAGACACACGCAGGTTCACACAACTAAATCCTTGGGAAACATAGCTGGAAAGATGAGGGTGGTGGAAGTCAGGGAACCGGGATCGGGGTTGTTCCTTTTCCTTCTTAAGGGACTGGACTTTGTGCCAGTTGAGATTTCTCTAGTTCTAAGAAACCTTCAGTTGTGGTGAGTTTATTTCACAGGTATGTTTGAAACTGCTATGAATGTAAAAAATAAAAAATAAAAAATAAAATGTAAACTTACCATTATGACAGGTCAAACACAGTCAGTAGGGATTAGTACCCAAACTCCTGTTGTTGAATATCCCTCTGATTTGAAGTTTCCAAAAGTTATGGACAGGAGCAGAGTAGGAACACATTTCTCTAGCAGTCATTTGTCAGTAGGTAAAAAGTGAATTGTTCTTTGAGCAAGATCCTGAACACTTGAGCAACAAGACCCAGCAACAAGGAAAAGATGAGCGATTCACAGCCAGACACATCTGACACTTGGCCTATTAGACACACCCACAGATATGTGGTAAATGCCCCCAAAACATACCCAACTTTACTAAAAAAAACAAAACAAAAACAAAAAAACGATTTATGATTGATCATGAAAAATAAGCTCTGTTTACTTATTGGGATTATTATTCCAGAGTTTCCTTTCTGTCAGTGGGTCTGTGGTTATGAGTTTTGAGATGTAAGAAATGAAGGTGAGGAAACTTTCCCCAAAACAGCAGCTTCCGCTCATGATAGTTCGGGGCCACGGAGCAGAGACCAGGCCGTGGGCAGTGCTCATTACACCGCTCCCAACTTCATCTGTGTTCATTCAGCTAGAACACCGCCTCCACCGCTGCAGACAGGGATTTCGCTCGCAGTCGGGCAAAGGACGGGTCGATGAGAAACAGCAGGCTTTCTTGAAAGTGAAAATTAGCCACTGGTGGAGATGTTAAATTCTTACGGAGAGAAGCGAGATCAACACATGCTTTGGTTCCCTCCTTCAAAAGAAGGAATTAACTGGGTGAAAGTGAACCAGAGTGGAGCTCTTAGTTAATAAATAATATAATAATATACTATAATATACTATAATATATACCAATATATAGTATATATTTAGTTCAACATTTCTTCGCCTCCTTGCTGAGAGTGATATGAGATGATTGTTGCCACTTCTTTTATGCCACTATTGTACTCTACCATTAGGTCCCTGAAAGGTCATGGTGGGTTGTTTTCTTTCTTTTTTTCTTTTTTTTTATGAACTACTTTTGTGTTACTTTGCCATAAATTTTTGCACTTCCCCTGATTCATAGGAACGGTTAGCGCGTTGGTTTGGTCCTGTTATAATACATTGCCAGCTTAAGGAACCTCTGCAGATACTACAGAAAGGAGGGAGGATGTGAAACTTCACATGATGTACTTTTTGCTCATTGCACCTTTCAAAAGGCCAAGCTCAGTACGTAGCTGCTGCTGCTGCTGCTGCTGCTGCTGCTGCTGCTGCTGCTGCTGCTGAAGCTGCTGAAGCTGCTGCTGCTGCTGCTGCTGCTGAAGCTGCTGCTGCTGCTGCTGCTGCTGTGGTTGTGGCCATGGTTACTGGTGTCGCTACGGCTAGATTTGTGGTGGAATCTTCAAAGCGACAGGAGCTGCCCCATGACAACGCTTTAATACTCCTATTTACATTAGCCAAGAAAGTTTTGTCACAGGATTCATACCCACGGATCTTATATTATGACAGATGTGTTCCCAATACACCACAGGAGCTCAGGAATATAGTGGCTTCAGTACAACGCTCAAGCCAACACGACGATGTAATATACTGCACACATACAACCTTTGCATGTAATTATTTTATAACATCCTTATGTTTATAACTTAACATAAGGAATGAAAAACTTATTGTGAAGTAATGAAAAGGAGTATTAGATATGGTTATAGCCAGCAGCCGTTTAGCTTAGCTTAGCATAAAGATTGTAACCTTGGGAAACAGCTAGCCTGGCTCTTTCCAAAGGTACAGAAACTGAGCTGCAAAAACAAGTTGTGGTTTTACTGGGTCTTATCCAGCAAACTATAAACAGCCTCATAGCCAGGAGCAGTTACAAACAAGCATGTTCTCTCAAATGCCAAACTACTCCTTCACACCAAAACCAGAGTTTATTCAAAGCCGCCACTACTGAAAAGTCTATAATCAAGAAATTAAAGATGCTAGAACAATGAAACATTCCATTTTAATTTCAATGATTCAAGTTTTCTCTTGAAGTGTAGGAGCAGGAGAACAACTATGGTGCAGAACCAGCTGGAACAGAGGTATTGCCAGTATTGCTGAGGTGTTTTTGATTTAACTGATGGTATTTACTCTTGGGGGGGGGGGCTGCCCAGGTGTGACACTAAATCTGAGCCTCGAACCACTGGGTTAGTCAGCAGTTACTTTTCCTCTTTGCATACAGGGCCGCAGGCATGCTCTAGTACATTTTAGTCAGACCGGCATTAGCTTATGCTTGAGCTAGTGGATATCAGAAAGTGCAACGTTCAAGGGTCAGAGGTCTCCGAAACTAGACAGTGCAGACGACACTGGTTTGAAAAAAACAAACAAACAAACATGTGTAACATGCCAGAAATCATAGCAATACATTACTTTTAAATCTGGAAAAGATGGGGGAGGTTGATGTAGTGGCTTGGCATGGTGATTAACAGTCATTGCAACAACATGTCAGCAGGCAGGCTAACAGTTTGTGATGAGTATTAATGAGTCTGATTTGAGCCATTTACTTTAACAAGAGCCCAAGCAGATGAGCTAAACATTGGCTTGTTGGAACTGTTCGATTGGTCTGCCAGACAAGCTATCCATTACAGTGATTAGCTCGAGCCAGAGGTTTGAGTCTCACAGTCAAGTTCAATATGAAGAAGGATGAAGGGAAGCAGGAGATGCTCTTCCACAAAGGACATATTGAAATCCACTGTGCATGGAGGGACATTCTATTAAATGTATGTTTCACCGTGATTAAAAAGGGGGAGACTCACTGGATGCTTAGCATGAGCAGCAATAGCCGCCGTGGTTGAGCGGACAAGGAAAAGAGTCCAATCTGCCAAATCTACATCAATGCAAAATCCCAAATCCCACCCACACTGTTTGATTGACAGGTGCGTTCTGGGAAGCGCATCTCTGAAACATCATGCAACAAGTTCTGCCTCTATGAAATCTAATAAACCAGTGTACTAGAGCTGATACTTTATGTAAATTACAGGGAGTAATGAAATGAGCATCCAGCCGTAAAAATGATAGAAGCACATATTGTGCACACAAGTACGTATGCACGCGCACTAGCCTTCACATGGCCAGCTGTGTGGGATTGTGTAAAAAGGGAGCAGTATCTCTATGGCAACCTGGGGAGTAAGAGGTCGCTGTGTCTGTGTGTGTGACAACAAAGCTAATGCTATTTCCTGTGCTGGGAGGCAGCTCTGATTTGATGCTTATCTGGACTTGCCCATCCCTGGTATTTCAGTGTACTGACTATTGTCTCTCAGGACACGTCCACCCTAATGTGGATTGAGATCCGTTTGCATGTCAAAGTTTTTCGTCCAAACGCAGTTTTTTACGATAGTTTTGTTCGGGTGTCTCATCCACGCCGAAAAATACACAGTGCAAAAATGCTTAAATCTCTTCTATGTTGCATGTCGAGATCACCTGAGCTGCTCTCAACTGTTAAACTGTGGCAGAAGTTCCAAAGTTCAATCGAATAGCTGTCATCAAAATCAAGGCTCTAGTATGAAAGCTAAAATAGAGAAATGAATGGGTTTTGGGGGGGGGGGGTGTTGTTTTTACAATAATAGGCTTTAGGCTCAGTCTTTCCAACACATTTGACAAGGATGATATGTCGCTTCTCAACTTGAATATACACCTTAGTCACTTAAGTAATTAAATGGGGTGATCACACACCTCAATTATTTCACTCTGTTTTGCAGCTAGTCTTTCACTGAGGAATGGGCATTGAAATTAATAAGAATAAAGCACTATTGTACATTTGTGTTATTTTGTTGACTTAAGTAACAATGTACCCAAAACCTGAAAACCAAAAAATATTTTTTTGTTAATTTTTCTTTTTTCTCCCAATTTGGAAATCAGACTTTCCTGTGGACTATGGTCCATATAATTGCTAACTCCACCAGGGAAGGTTCAGACGAGCCTTGAGCTTCCTCTATTAGTCATGGAGTAGCCATTCACAGGGTTTTCTACCAGTTGTCATGTTGATGTGTCCGTTTTCCCTCGGTCCCCATTTTCTACCACATCTCACAGCTCCCAGGCCACGTTCCTCTCTTCAGTCCTGCCATTCTCATCCTGCCCAGAAAATTGTCTCAGGTCCCTTTCTCCATGTTCCAGTCCCTTTGTAATCACCTGAGTTTTCCTGCACACCTGATCCCAGCTTTCTCATTATCATATCAGTATTTAAACCTGCCATTATTCGCCAGCTTCTTGTGGGTTCATCTCCTTCTGTTTTCTGTTAAATTCCTGTATATTTTTTCCCTTACCTGCTAAATGCATATTTTTTTTTCCGCTGTACCTGTGTTCCTGCCTGCCAACTCGTTCACCTCATCTACCTGTCAGCCTGTTTTTGTGTTATTTAAGTTCTTCCCTAGATCAGCATGTCTTCGTGTCTGCATTTGGTTCAACCTCTACCTGTGCTGTTATCAGCAAAACCTGACAGCTGGTCAATATGACTTTAAAATATAACTTCGTAAACACAGTTATTACTGATGACATTCTAATTTTCTCTGTGCCTGCAAAGATAAATCTGGAAGAAGGCGAAGAGGACAGGGGAAGCAAATAGAAAAATGGGTGGGGTAAAATAGTGGGCAAGGACGAGGACAAAAAAACAACTGGACGAGAGAGGACAGAAAGATAAAGGAGAAATGGGAAGGGGAGAGGAGGAGAGAAGAGGATGAAATGGAAGAGGAGAGGAGGTGAGAAGAAAAGGAGAGGCACGGGGGTGATGATTGATCATGACTAAGCATTATGCTGCTGACTGTAAGTGAATCCATTCATCAGGTTACCCGCTGCTCTTCATTCAGAGCTGCTTTTTCTAAGGATGTTTCATAATCTGAAGACAGACGACATCTGTCTAAGATCGATTACACAGCCAGTTTAAATCAACATCTATCTATGCTAATTTAAGTGCAGATACAGTATGCACCTTTTCAAAGGAACAGTATGTTCGCCATGATCAGTCAACAGCAATCTAGCATGGTCAAGGGCTGGCACTTACAGGGCTGCAAATTTAACACTTTCATTCAAATTGTCATCTAGCTGGTGTAACTAATTCTTTAAAATGTCCCTCCACTGATCCTTTCAACTATTTTCTCTACCACTGTGGCTTGTTGACATGATGGCATCACACTAATAAGCAAGGTAGCCCGATGTTCTTTTCCCAAGACATGCCATCTAGCTGGGGTCTCCACCCGGTCCCCACCGTGGATTGTCACGAAAGCATCCCGATCAGACTCCCACGCCATGTCAACCTGTTCAACTCCAAGCTCCCCAAAGCCCTTGTCCCAGCTTGCAACTCGTGCTCATTTTGGTCACTTGTATCTGCAAATTATTTAGGTTACAACCCTGGGCTCATGAGAATTGGTTCGACTTGAGTCCAGGAGCTTAGCCTTCAGGCTGTCGGTCGATATCATCCTTGTTACATCTCACCCTCAGTTACTCTGAGGGTGGCTCCTTCACTTGGGGCAACCACTCACTCCCAACCCGTGGCAGGTAACACAAAATCCTGGCAGAGTCCCGCTGCCTCAGACTTGTAGGTGCTGACTCCCACTTGACTGCAAGCGGTGGTCATCGGAGCACAGTCAGTCATTAAAACTGCTGCTTTAATGTAGCGCCTGATCAAGATTGAAACACCATTGCCATGGAGGTGAACCTGGGTCTGATGGCCTGATGGGTGCTTTTTAAACTTATGTTCACCCTGATTTTATAGGACAGGCCAGTATCCCTCGGCAATATGTTCATATTGGACTACACTGCAATGCACAGTCTATGTCCTTTAACAACATTCAGTGACCAGGCATAAATTAGCATGTTCGGCAGAAAGTAATGGTGTACAGGCTGCCTTGGCATGCAGAAAATCCAACTGTCATGCGAAAGGTCACAGTTTGTGTATGTGTGTTATTAAACGCTGACCTTTTTTAAAAACCATAACAACAACCTTTCCCTGACTATAATTAAGTGTTTTGGTTGTTCAGCCAATTTCCCCTACCTTAAATGTACCTTAGCTGCTGCGCATGGATACTCAAGGATAACAGGCCATTCAAACATGTTGTCATTGATTGTAATATGAGATTTTGCAGAATCATGCAGTATCAACATTCTGTAACCCTGGACCCAAATATTCATCTTTACTTCTTAACACAGTACAAATGTCGTGTGGTGGTCGAATAGTGGTGGTTCTTTCCCGAAAGAACTTATCTTTGGTGCAAAAGCTAGGAATCGTAGCCTTATGCAATGAATGTCTAAACTGAAGGTTTGCTGAATCCCGCTGCTCCCCGCTGCTGACAGCTGCAGCTCAGCGGCTGTGGAAGGCGGAACAGTGCTGGTCTGTATGTGATGAGTTCTATATGAATGAGCAAGAGCCTGCTCATTCTAGATATGTTGTACAGCTGAATGTCTTTTGTTATACAAAGCCCGTCTGATGCAGCACAGGGACTGAGTATGGAGTGAGAAGAAAGGGTTTAACTAGAGATTCACAGCCCTTATTTGAGGGCAAACACTCTTTACAGGAACATAAACACAATATATCTTTCTACCTTAATCATTTAACTGAGAAATTTTAATTTTAAGAGTAAAGAGTTTTCAGCAACAACTTGAGCTTTGTTTAAATAGAAGATAGATAATTAAGACAAAACAAAGGAGGATGAGTCGAGAAAAGATGATGATGGAGGAGGAAAGACTGGATACAAGATGGAGAGAGGGAGAGTGAGAGAGGTCTGTGGGGAAAAACAATAGCCGGTGATGGCGCGTGTTGTCTCTGTTGTCACTGAGTGGGGCAGTTTGATGCATTGCATTGCTGGACCAAAGACAATTCTGCAAATGCCGACAGCCCAGCCTATCTGCATATCGATTATTTGTGGCTGCCATAAATACGGTTTAATGGAACTGTCAGTGGGTGCCATTGCATATAAACTATAAACTGGAGCTCAGCTGCAGCTGGATGCTGCTGGCAAATAATACTGGTCACATCTGCATCCAGGTGGAAAACAACAGGAAGTGTTATGGTTATACAAAAGACAAAGTACCTTAAACTGTAATTGTAAATTGCATTTAAACTGTAAACAATCCAGTACAAATTATACAAAAAATTATTGTTAACCATGATGACCTCACCCCAGGTCAGCTCCCCTTGATAACCAAGGACACACAGCACTGATGTCATGGGGTCCTGTAGTACAACTGTATGTCACTACGGCAAAGTGAGAAGTTAAACCACTTGAGATCAGCTGAGACAAAAATGTCAGGGGATGTTAGGTTACCCTTAAATTTTGGAACTTTTTGGAGACTTTGGAAAAATATTATTTTTTGCAGGGTTACCGTTACTTGAATTTACTGTAAATGTGTTGCTTTTGTGCATTAAAGAGCAACACTTTGTACTTCATTTTGTTGTTACTCGTTTCTATGTTCTCTGCTGGTATTCAGTTTTTAATGTCTTTCCTTTTCCAAATCAAACTACATGAACAGGTTTTCCCGGCAAAAAAAAAGTTAATGATCAAAAATTTGATCATTTAGAAAAAAAATCTTAACTCAAGGTCCACTTACTATTCATTTCTGGACCGCTTCAAAGCTCCTGCAACCGCTGGTAAGTGAACCTTGACTAAGGGCTTTTTTTTTTGGTCAAACTTCTGTTCCCAGGGTCAAGAACAATGACCAGCTGCATTTAACCATTACGTCGCTGTCAGTAGCTCTGATTTGGCCAATGAGAAATAAAGTGCCAACTACACTTCATCATACCAAACTACCTGAAGGCCATCCCATCTGAGAAGCTGGTGGTACTGGTGTTTATATTGTTATCGGAACGTAGTGCTCATTAACTACAGGGAGTGGTTGCTTCCATAGCAGTGTGTTTTGAGTTTTGATATAAGTGGCATGGGCTTTCCAGCAGAGCGGTCTTATTTGATATAACTAGAGAAGAAAAATATGTTTCCTTTCTGAGATGCTGCTGTGACCTAGGATGTTGTCACTCACTATTTAGATTAGCTCATAAGAGGGTAAACATAGTAGTTTTCCCAGACCGATTCTCTTGAAAAATAGATTTTCTGTATAGGAGGAGGTCTCAACAGTCCCTTCACAAATGCGTACACAACAACAGTCAACAAGAATGTGCAGTCTGACTGGCTGAAGAAATGGGATAGAGAAATAATCTTTATTCATCTTCTCTTCCTCCATCCCTCCGTCCTTCCAACAGGAAGCTCTTCTCTGCCCCTCAGGGTCTCTTCAAGGCCTCTATTTATTCACTGAGCCATCAATTCTCACACTAAGAATGGCAGGAGCCACACCTGGAAGGATGCCACTTCCGTTGAATAACAGCATAATGTAAAAAGGAAAAAAAAGAAAAGAAACAACCTCTACAGCCACTAGTGTAATGCCACTTGTTAACTAGTTAACCGAAGAACGGTGCATCTCAACACGGACAGTGCTAACTAGCTAATACATGTATTGTAGAAGCTAAACACACATAGATGTGATGATATGTTTAGTCAAAGAGACAGAAATTGTTTGTTTACTTGCTTTAAAGGGCTATTCCACCAATTTAGAATTGCCCTTCTGTGATCTCTTTTTTTTTTGGTATTTTAAATTTTAAAATTCAGGGGTTCCAATAATTTCAGACAGGACTGTATATGTGGAACTGCAGTCATATGTTTTCAGAGCCAGGGGACACCAGTCAATGTATGACTTGAGAGCCCGTATAAAATGTAAGCATATAATTTTAGCATGTATGATCTATTCCCTGCATGTTGACAACTCTACTGTATGTTTTCCATTAGCTCTATAAGGTCCTGATGCCCTGTGTTTGTTATTGGAGTCATCAGCTAATATACATTTGTGCAATACCATTTGTATGCTACAGAAGCCTGTGAAGCCCTTTAAGACTATTATTCTGATTGCAGGCTGTACAAATAGTCTTGCCATGACAATACCAGCAGTATATCAACAAGACAAATTCTCGTACATGTAGTGTTAATTCAAGTAGTGTTCAGAGTTGTTTGTAAGACAAAAACTTATATAAGCAAAACATATAAATCCTATATGTAGGTTGGAAAAGCTTCACTAGTATGGCTGGTTTCTCTGATATATGTAGCATGAGGCCTGAGGGATTGGCAGGAGAATGAGGCTTCTCTCCAGTCTTCTTCCAATTGTCCTAAAATTAATACAGTAGATAAGGATTTTGACACGGGGATAAAAATAAAGGCGCCTCTCTTCAAGAAATGATCTCTTAGTGGATGAGTGTGACTTAATACAGACTCATTTGCACACACCTTGCAAATTCACACTTACACAGCTGGTGCTCAGACACAAACCTCCCCAAATAATACACAACCTATTAGAATGCAAACAAAGACAATCACGCACATGCTGACATCCAAAATCGCTCACCATGAAAAGGTGACGGATTGTACACACACATACTCATAAAAGTAACCGATTAAGACCCAAGAGCATGCCAAATTAAAAAAAAATAAAAAAGCTTGTTGTAAATTGGGCTAAGCTACAGGGAAGACCATAAACAGAGCAATGAGTATGGACAGCTGGATGGAAAGAGGAAGACCATGTTATGCAGCTAATCCTTGCTGTGCATTTTGGTCAGGATGCAGATTCCCTGAGCAGTCTGAAAATCAGTCATCTGTGTCAGTGCAAGAAAAATATATGGCATATGAAACTGTAGAACTTCCTAAATGATAAACAAATAACTGGTAAACAAAATACCAGCCTGGAAAACAATAAAAACACTAGTCTACTATCCATCTGAAATACAATGTTTCTATCCTTTGTATCCCTTTTGTGATTTAGCAACACATTACTATTTACAGGAAGAGGTTAGCCAACTCTGATATTGTGAAAGGTGACAACAAAAACCGTTCAGTATAAATTATTCTGTAACACATTACACTTAATGTGAAAAGAAAACTCAATTAATTAATGTATGAAAAAAGTGCATTATAAGGTTTGCATAAGGCAATTACTTAAAAAAGTGGTCAAGAGATGGCAATATTCTTTTTATTTTGACAGAGGTAAATGTAACTATTATTTATCCTGATTATTTATGACATTATGATACCTTATGATAATCTGCTTCTTAAATTGCAACAGGATAAACTGTTTAAAACAAGTAAAAAGTAAAAACAATAACCTTCATACTGGTGAAGCTTTCACAACATAGAAAAAACAAAAAAACAGGCATTCAAGTTAATACTGTCAAAAAAGTTTCTCTGTAATAAACCAAATGCCCAAAATATTAATGTAATTATAAAAAAGTGGAGACAAACATCCAGATGAGCAATAGTACCAGTAATCAGCAAAATCAACAAACCAAGGCTAATCAGAAAACCCATGAAACAAAAACAGTCTTCTTTAGACAGTCTGGCTTAGGGCCTCGTCTGTAAATCAGAGCCATCAGAGCTTCATGCTTCATTCAGCACACAGATGCTCTGCTGCTTTCGGCTGCTAATTCGGCCGCAACCACATTACTCTCCTCCTTAATAAGGTTTGCGGAGCGTCTGCCTTACCAAGCCTCAGCCTATATCAAGCAATGCTTTGCAATGTGCATTTTTAAAAGCTTTTTGTAGTGCACTGGTGCTGAACCAACAGTGCTTGTGTCCGTGTGTCTGTGATTATCTGCATGCTTGTTAAACACTGCCAGTGTATGTCTGCTTGAAAAGCAGGACAAGCTGAGTGCGTGAAGGCAAATGTTTTTCATTTTGAATTTAGCCTAAAAGGCACTGTATGTGTGTATGTGTACTGTTTTAATGATTGCTACGTACTGCAATTTCAAAAACTTATTCTCTGTATGTTTGCTTGCATACAAATTAGAAATGAGGTTGGCCTTTAATATTATACATCAGGGACAGGTGTGTATGTAGAGTATTTGTATTTATCCTATAGGTAAATGTAGGTTACAAGTTGTCATTTTACATCTGCTATGAAAGCAATATGTGTGTTTGTGTGTGTGTACACACAGTATTCAGGTTAATGCTCTACATTGCGTAGCTGTGTTAAAGTAAGATGAGATGCTCTTCTCATTAGGGGCCTTTTAAAACGCTAATTGGTTGAGCTAGTAAAGGTCAGGGAGCCCAGAAGGAGGAAAGCTAATGATCCAGGACTCCATATTCTGCTTTAACCTTTAGAGGTCTGAGCATATTTTTGGTCAGTGAGCTTTAGTTTCAAGTTCCAGTCTCTATAGGTTTCAGAAAGTTACATATAATACATTTTCACTTTTTTTTTTTTTTTTTTAAAAACTCTTTATCGGAAAATGAAATGCCAGTTTTAGAATTATGAGAACTTGAATCTATATTTGGGCAGCTCCATGACTGTCAGCTCTGTTTAGGGAAGTACACTGACTCACAACAATGAGCATCATTGAGTTTAGAGATTACTCCTGTGCGCTGATCTTGTCTCTTTAGTCATTTACAATTCCACTGAGGCAGAGCTTTAAGGTGTGGCTGTTCCCATGCAGGCTCATTGGAAGCGCTTAGTTGGAAAACAGATTATTACAAATAAAAGCAGCTTGACTGAGTCAACAAGATGAGGCAAACTATAGATTAATTGCCCGACTGAAGGGCACATTGACCCTGTCCCAATATGAGCCGGTGAAGAGGAAATGCATTAAAGCCCTGTGAGGTCGTACCAAGTTACAGCACTGCTTTGTCCTACATGCTAATGCAAGCAGGCTATGCATGAATGTATTATAGGAATTGGACACTGGACTCTGAAAATGGCCTCTATTAACTACTGGAACAATAGCTCAGTGTAACATGTTCACAATGACAGTACTAACATGCTTACGTTTATTTGACAGGTTCACTGTGTTAACCTTTTTATTATACCATTTTAGCACACTGCCTTTTGCCAATAAGCTGAATGAGAGATAATGTAAGATATTAAAGTCTTTAACAAATTATGGAGAATCCAATAGATATATTTCAATAACTAGAGTGGCCCTCAGTAGAGCACATACCTCTGGCAAAGCCAATGTGAAACTACTTTCAGATTTCACAAGGAAAAAAAATAAATAAATAAATAAAACTCATAATACATGATCCAGATCTGCCCCAAATTTTAATGGGTTCCTCCCTGGCCAACGCTCCGTCCCTCAACCAGGTTCGGTGCAAATCGGTTCAGTACTTTTTGCATAATCCTGCTGACAGACAAACAAACAGACAAGGGTGAAAACACAACCTCCTTGGTGGAGGTAAAAATGGAGGTAAAAATGCAAAAACATTGTGGCGCGGAAAAGTCAGGGGATCACTGACTTGGCGATCCCTGGATCTATGTAACTAACATGGATTTTAAAGAAAGAAAATATGAAATGCATGTTTTATGTATGAATACATGAGAAATAACAAAGACACTTTGCACTATTCCTTTCTCAAGCAATATTCAATTTTCTTCACATCAAAAATAAACAACGGCGGACAGCCTCTTCAGATAAAAAATATGTTTCTGAGGTGAATTTCATCAGACTTCAAGAGTTCAGTTTACACTAGTGGTCTCTAACAGAGTATTTGTCATTTGGATGCTTATCAATTTACCATTTAACAGCATGAGTGACCAGGTTCTGAGCCAGAAATATGACAGGATGAAAAGGGACAAAGACAAAGTTGTAAAGATAGATAATTTTCTTTGTCACATATGTGGATTATATTTTTTAAAAAAATTTGCATTGTGTTTTAAAATTCATCTACATATTCAATTAAAAAAACAAAAAACAAAAAAACCCCAAAACACTAAAGTGAAGACAACAGTGGAAAGAAATATTCACTTCTAAATCCCACTACTATGAATTACTAAAACAAATTAAAATACTAAAATATTCTAGCAAATTAAATTTAGTCAAAAACAGAATTACCTTTGTCATGACTTACATTATTCTGTAAGGTTCATTATAATAGCGTTTTGAAATGTTTTAACTCTGTCCAGAACATTAATAGGTATAAGGAAATCAAACTCTTAAACACATCAGACACATTGATGGCCTCTTAGAAAATTATAAAACGTTGACCCAAACAAACAAACAAAACACATTCAAGAGATTATTCACATTTAAAAAAAGAACAGCCACCCACTTTCCAGTATTTCTTTGTGTTTATCCTCTCAGACCAAGGAAAGTGCTACATTTACAATAATATCTAACTAACAGAGCCTAACATACAGTTTAACTGAGCTACATGAGATTAAAATGACATGAAAATTAACATCTTCTAAAAATTACTTTAACACTTTTTACAAGTCGGTGAATTACTCACATCCTTGCTGTCAAAATGATTCCTAAACTGGATTCTGTAATAGTCTAAATATAATCTATAAATTGTGAATTTAATATGTACTGTAAATATTCCTTCGTGTTTTGACTCATTCAGGTAAATTTAGTTGGGAGTTGGTTTGGGGTGGATCATAGGAGGCACAACCTACCTGCCCCCAAACAAAGGAAACAGGATGCCAGAGTTTTGCAAGTAGAGCGGAAAAACAGGTACACCTGGACAACAGAATCAAACAATATTATCAATACAAATATTACTATACTACTAAATATTTAAATTGTTAACACATACACTATATACAAATGGATGACAAGTTAAAAGAAAAAACCCAAATAATGAGTGGAGATCCTTAAAAGTAGTTGCTTCCATACAGGTGCACTGCATGGTAGAATTTAGCAGTTAACATCTTATCATACTCCGTGGCCTGCATAAAATGCTGGCCAGGCCCAGTTTACTCTAATTTTGCATCAAGAGGTTAAGAGGACAAGATCGAAGTGACTTTAAAAGAGGGTTCATTGTTGGGGCACAGATAGCAGGAGCTTCAGTCACAAAGACTGCTCAACTGGGTAATGTTTCAATAGGTCACTTAAGTGACACCTGTATTTTGATCACAGGAAAAGACGTCCGTAAATAGGGTTGTGGTCGACAGCACACATTTGTTGACCATGATGCTCAGGCATTAGTGCGATATGTTAAGAAAAATAGAAGAGCTACTCCTCCTCAGGTGACTGAGAATGTCAATACAGGATGTGATCAGACGGTGTCAGCAACAGAAGACCTTCGACAGTTAAATAGAGAGGGAAGTTATAGTAGGGTCGCGGTGCACAAACCCCTCATTAAGAAGGTGAATGCACATTTGAGAGGTCAGTGATGCAGGAACAATAGACAGTGGTCTACAGAGATGTGGAAAAAAGTGATATGTTCAGACGACACATCCTTCGCCATATTCTAAACAAGTGGGCGAGTGCATGACTGGTGCACACCCAGAAAACGGTACAAGGCTGAACACCTGACCCCCTACAGTGAGGGGATCCGGTGCCTCTGTTGTGCTGTGGTCCACTTGTCTCCTTAGAGAGAGGGGTCATTGGAAATTAATACAAAGTTGGTCTGAGTGATTAACTTAATGACACATAGGATAAATCTATCCTGATGGGAGGGGTCTCTTACAGGAAGACCATTCCCCAGTCCATAGGACATGAGGGGTCACTGAATGGTTTGAGGAGTATGAAAATGATGGGAATCATATATGCTATGGCCTTAACAGTCATCAGCTCTCCACTGGGCTGAACAACTATTGGAGATTTTAGACTGACAGAGCTCTCCCGCACCATCATTACAATACCAAATGAGGGAATATTTATGGAAGAACGGTGCTCATCCCTCCAGTAGAGTTCCGGAGACTTTTAGGATCAATGCCAAGGTGAACTGAAGCTGTTCTAGTTGGTTCTAGTTGGTTTTTCCTTTACATTGTCAGCTGTCTGTATAGATTCATAGAAATAAATACTTTGCCTCCATATTGTGAGTGACAAATTGGTTGTGATTTATCACATGTAACTCCATAACTGACCCTCAATATTCACTTCTTTAGCCACAAGAGTGTTTTTGTTATGCTGAGCAAAGTTCTGTGATTTGACAACTTCTCAAACCCTGCCACAGCATTACCTCCATAACATCAAACATTGAGTCTCATGATGTCCCTACAGTGAGTTGTGGTCAGAGGTGTGCTCTGTTGGACCTGCAACCATACTTGACAGTGATGTCAGGGTGTACCAAGAACATCCTGAGTACATTTGAACATTACAGCCGCAAAGAAAGTATTTCAACCACTGGAGGTCAGCAAATGCAGGATATTCAGCTGGTGATGTTACACTTTTACCATAATAAAAAAAAAAACTGAATAAATCATTAACCCTGGAGATGGTCATTTTCAGTTTTCACCCATACTCTGCAGAGACTCCCACACAGTGTTTTCTCTGAGATGAAGCTCAACAATAAGCTGAGTACTGACCCTTTTTTTGCAAGAAAAAAAATCTGCTGAGAATTTAAACTCAGTTGTAGGTATATCAAGAGAGATACAAGAGAATTGCGACGAGGGACAAGTGCTGAGTTTGCATTTAGGTTAGTTTTTTTTTGGGGGGGGGGGTTTCTGCAAGGTCAGGTTTTTATATGTATGCATAGCAGACAATTTCTCAGAACATGCTAGGAGACAAAATACAGCAATAAGAAGCAAGTACTGAGAGGACGAATTGCTATTAAATACAGCCATTAGCCTACAGTTAATATGCATTAATTAGTACAGGGAATATTGTTAGCACGATGTCAAATTTTGCTCTGTATGTTGTCACGGTCAGTTTTCAGAACACACACACACACACACACACACCTTCTAATCGGTCATGCACTAATTCTAGTTTCTATCTTGTGTTTTAATCTGTATTTGTGCAGCTGTGTGAAGCACTCAGCGTCACTGCAGTTTGCAAAAAGCGATCTGCAGATATGTCTGCCCTGATCCATTCTGTTTGTTTTTTTCATTAACAGTGGGCAATTTGAAGCATGGTGGAAGAGCAGTGTATCGATATCAGGACAAATGCAATGAAAGCAGCTTGTTGGGTCAAATAGCTCTGGTAACAGGTCTAATTGAATCTGTGTCAGGTTCTCAGTAAAGGTACATCCACCACTGCAAGCAGCGGGATGGCAATCAATACTCCCTCTCTGCATCCATGGATACACTCTAATTTCATTGAAGGCTTTTTTCTGTGTGTGGTAGAGACAGAGAGAAGGGGGAGACAGAGCAAATGTGTGCACATGTGCAGGTTAATGAAGGTCACTGTGTAATCTTATTAGAAAATGAGTGTGTGCGCAAGAGAGTAGACAAGCCTTTGTGCCACAATGTTGTGCCATTTTACAATTTGGTGGGAATGATAAGTGCACTTACAAATGATTAAAGCTCTATAGAATGACTTGAAATATTGTTTCATTTGGATTAATTTAAACCTCCAAAATTACCTTTTAAATCCCTTTGCACCTAATCAATGCAAAATCATACTCCTACTTAGACGTCTAACTGTTGGATTTGAACAGACGTGATATATGAACAGAAGATGGTGCATCACTTACAATTTCCAAGGATATCGATATCTCCAATGACCATCGTGGATAAAAGATCCATAAATTCATGATTGGCAAATTACAGACGAAAGACAGTAACTAACTTCAGAGCTTGTCTGAAGTGTCATCACATTTGAAAGTTTTCTTCAGTATCACAGTAATCCAGTCACAATTGCCTGTACATGAATGGGTAGATAGCAAACAGGAATTGTTTATAATTAATTCGGTATACTTTTTTGTATGTGGGAGGGCCCACAAAGTCAAACTTCTGTGAAAACTTCTGGTCCACTGGATAGAACATGGACACAAAATTGTAGTGCCATACAAGAAATGGTGAAATTATGCTTATGAACAGAAATGATAATAACTTAAATCAAACTGACTCTGCAAATTGTAATATAAAAGGCAAAGTATTTTTTATGAATCTGCTGCAGGTACTTTTAATCCTAACACCTCAACGGACTGGGTTCTTTAAGTCATGACTTATGTTCACATTGTGTAATGTACTGTACTGTAAATAAATCAGTATGCATGTGTTAGTACCTTGAGTGCAGTCCTGGATTTGGCCCAGGGTCTTCAGGATTGGAACTGGCCTGACCAACATGGGGGCGATCTTTGACTGGTGCTGCTCCTCTCTTGGTCTCGGACAGCAGGAATTAATGCTGGATGGAGCTGGTGCAGGAGTCCTGCCCAATGTCTGGAAACAGTGTAATGTTTCTCAACTATCTTTTTTTTTTATTGTGTTTTTATTGTGCATTACAAATACCTTAAATTCACAGTTTTTTTGCTTTCATAAAACCCAAGACAAATGATGGCCTCTCACTTCAGGATCAGCTGTACAGTGAGTTGGGGATGTCTTGGTCTGGATCAGATCTCCAGTCGTGAGAGGGCTGGAACAGGGACTTGTAGGGTTAGCAGAAGAGTCTTTGGTCAAGGCCCAGCCCATTTCACTACAGCTGAGGGTTGAGTCATTTAGCAGTGCAATGAACGGATTGGCCTGCTTACCCTGAGCAAGACACAATAGCAAGACTTCAGCAGTGTTTGCTCACACCATTCTGTTTTTGTCAACATAAAATTTTTCTGTCCACATACTCGACAAGAGCACAGTCTGCCATTATCTGTTTTAACCTATTTATTCTTCATTAAAAGTAAGTTGATTGCTGTGAGAAAAAAAAAAAGTAAATCAGCGATTGAAAATACAATAACCTGAGTTGTATTTAGATAAAAAATAATAGTTAAGTTTTAACCCTCTTAAGGAAATGCTCAAAAGACTAAAATGGTCATTAAACTTGTTTAGTTTGTTTGTTGGTGTTTCAGCTTTTCCAGGTAAGTCAAATCCAAGTTTACAGAGAATGAAGGTATTGAGGGTGTGGCTGCTGATGAAGTCAGTGTTAGGTGCTCATAACTGGGTGTTGGGGCTGACCTCATTGTCCTCGATAAACTCCAGGGCAGGCAGCTCTTCCTCTTCTACCTGAGGCATCAAGAAACCACTTTTATGTTTCAGATTTATATTTCACAAAAAAATGTATATGTATACTTTTCTTTAGTTGGCGTTTGCTATAGGTCAATTATTATATTCATAAATCTACATACAGTAAATCCTTTAAGTGTGTTATATTGGACATTAGTTATTCATCTGAAAATGATAGTATTTCTTCAATGAACATAAAGGGCTGTCACCTTAGTCCAAACAGAAGATTCCCTTCAATAGATTTATGACTATGTGAAGTGCAACTGTAAGCTTATTATTTAGTTCTAATATCTGCTTTGCCTCCTGACGTTGTTTAAACTGGAGTCAGGCCACCTTGGCCACCAATCAACAACCGCCTCCATTACCATCAGAGGAAATTAATACTTCAGGGAAAAGAGCCATTCTTTAACACTGCAGAAGTCATTTTCAATTAAGCTACTTTTTAAATAATTGATTTAATTTATATGTCGTGTCTATAAAAAAAATGGAGGAAATGCTGTGAGGATCTTTCAGGATAATTAGGTGACAGTGAATGATAGCTCAGGCCTACCCATTACATTTACACATTAGATTGGTTATTCAGAGTACCATGTTGAAATGTTGGGTTATGAATAAGTAAACTCTGATTTTTTTCAGCCCCATCCTAAAAACAAACTCTGCCAAATCACCTGGTCTGTATAACCTTTGATATCTAATGTCAGAATTAGTAAAATATTAATACCTTCACTATCTATGAACTGTATCTCTGGTTGGTAAATAGGGGGGCTGCCTTATTCACGGGGTTTCACTGTTGCATTGTTAAGTTCTTGTAAGCCAATAGCCATAAAACAGCCCACTGATTGGCCGTCATCTTATTTATTGGCCGGCAACAAACTGTGACCTTCCAACAAACAGTGTGACTATACATTAGGCAACATTGGCCTGCCGCCGCCACACAAAATATGATGTGTGTGTTCGATCTGAAAGTGTGTACTGATTGTGTGTTTGTGTGTGCATGCAAGGATATGTGTTGAGGGTGCTCGGTGCTGCAGTGGGCCTGCAGCACTGACAGTATGGCTGGTAAGATAAGGGCTATGGCCAGTGAAGAACAAACAAAAAGCTATTTACAGCAACATTAAAAGATTGGATAAGAAAGAGGGAGTGAGAGAAGAGACAAAGAAAGTGCACTTGTCGAGACAAAGCTGCAAATCCACCACAAACATCCAAGTAAGCCATTGCTGACACTGATGTTTGCTTTGGCTGCAACATTCAAGATTTCTTTTCACATAGAACAGAAGCAGATTGCTCTGTGAGTGTTTACTAAGCTTGCAAGGCCCCTAAGTGTGTGTCTGGAGTACCTTCAGTGTGGTTGACATGGACTGTTCAGGAGTGTTTGCTGTCTTAGAGCAGAGCGTCGTCTCGTCTTTTAACTCTGGTAGGTCAACCATTCCTTCCCCAAGGTAGAGACTCACTGGACTCACCTGGGAGCACAGCTGAAGATGGGACCAGTGAATGACCTAATGTCCTACAGCGAATCAAAAATATTAATGATGCAGCTAACGGTTATTACTGCATACCTTAAAAAACAGTTGACCGCTTAAATGTCTGAGGCAAGTTTGTCTATCTTTTACATATTTAAAAAGATCAAAAACTGTTTTTTCCTCATGGTCATGACAGAAAAAAGTTTGTGTGTGTATCTCACTGATGCTGCAGGACTGCAGGGTGTCCCGTGTCCCTGGCTCAGCAAGATAGTGTGGATGTAGATGTCATTATCAGTATGTGTGTCACACAGGTAGAGCTTCAGCACATCTCCAGTGTAACAATCCAGAGCTCCTACAAGGGTGCGATCAGAGCACAGCTTCTGAAAAGCAGCAGTGGCTTTAGTAGTCCAGCTGCCCTGCAAGAGACGAACCACAAAAACACCCTTACTCCTAAAAGAGAATGGTTACAGAACTGAGCAGCAGTTTGGCAGTTTAAATTCATTTACAAATGCAGGAGGAAAACTGCCTGAATCTGCAAGTAGTAAGATCAAAGGAGCAAGCACTGTGGGGCTTATTTCAACAATATACAAGCTGACGATTGTTTTATACTTCCATTCATTTCTTATGGAACATTTAAATGATCATGATGGGGCTGGCTCCATCTGCAAGTTAAATATTTTCGAACTATCAAGCTTGTTCTCCCTAAATCCTACAATGAATGGTTTCTGAACAAATTGATTAAGAGATATATGGACTGGGAACATCTGCCTGGTAATGCTGCAAGTTGAATACTTGAATTAACATAAAGTTCAACACCATGTAAATTACTAATACGGGATTGAAGCTGATATTTTAGTGTTAACAAGAAAATGATGCAGAACTCTGCATCAAGGTTCACATTTCAGCTAAATGTGAATACAATATTAGATCAGTTATCAGACTCACAGAGGTGGGTTTAATTCCAGCAAGTGATGATGGAACAGCTTGTGCAGGAAGAACTGAATAACAGGACCTGGGAAAGGGAGAGATGTAGCGAGCTCAGCAAAAAGCAGACAGGCTGACCAGCTTAGTAGTAGAACTTGTATTGATTAACTGTTTCAATGTCTGAGATGCCCGTACTTGAGGAACTTGAGCTTGGCACTCTGCACAATGGTTGTATCGCCAAAGTCTACATAATACACCCCAACTTGAGTGGGGTTGACGATCTGATGGATCACCACACGGTAGAACCACATTCCTTCAGGGGACACGCAGCAGGCCTGGCCTTGTCGGATAAATTGTTCTGGGAGGCGGTAGCGCTCTGAAACCTGAGGACAAGTGTAACATCGTCTATTGCAGAAAAGAGGAGAGGAAGAGTGTAAAAATTAAGTGACACTTGCAGATCCTGTCAAATTAGTTGTATTGTCTTCCACATAATTCAGAAAATTATATTAAAACTTTGTTTTTTGCACTCATTATGGCAATCAAGACTGAATAACAGGGGTAAATAGTTAATAATGTTATTCAGCTTCTTTCATTTCTTTTTACTCCCTGTCTTAAAAAGAATCTGGAAAAACATAACTTAAGAGGAACCAATTTCAGTAAAAACATTTGAATTCAAAGATGTGCACAATTTATAAATGGCATATTATTCTTTACTCAAGCTAAATGAGCATGTGTATTTTGGTTGATGTTTTGGAAAATATATATGTATAGATTTTAACTGTCCATCAGACAGAGCCATATAGAGTGTGCGAGGCATTATGAACACATAAATACAGAAGGACATTATACATGAAATTACTGATTATACTGTTCAATTCCAAAGGGGACCCCTAACAATGGAGCTGACAATCGATACAGGAAGTGTTACATTATCTTACAACTACATTAACTTTTAACTAAGCTGCCACTAACACATCCACCACCTCATCTCAATCATCATGTCCTCCATAGCTCGCGCCTCCTCACTCTCACTGAAGCGGATGTAGAAACGTCCTGGTGTCTCCACGTGTTCCACCAGGACTTCCACCAGCTCTCGAGCACTATGGCGCGTTGGCGGTTTGAGGCGTTGACTCTGCAGAGCATCCAGGGGTACAGCAGTGCTGCAATACACCTGAATGGCAGGATACATCTACAGGCAGATCCATAAAAACAAATAGTGGTGAGCAGAACACAACTGTGTTACTCTATATTATATTATAATCTTAATAATATTGTATAGAACAAAATAAGCACTAAAAATATTAATAACTAATGTAAATAAGTAATAGCAGGTTTCAGGGCTGTCTAATCTGAACACATGGACAACGTATAGATTTTTTACAAGATACACTGATAATGGACCGTTAAAACCTGCTTGTTGAGTCCAGTGAAAATTCATGATTTCCATTAGCATCACACCTTGTGCTCTAATTACTTGACAAAGTTATCGTTTAAGTCTCTCTTTAAGACTGTCTTTTATTATAAATGAATATGATGAAAAAGATGGTGCCTAACCATTTCTTGGGTCTTGGAATGGTTACTGGTCTCTAGCTCCTCATCCCTGTCATCTGCCATGATATTATCATCGTCTGCTTCCGGTTTGCCTTCCCAAGGAGACTCTCCACTGCTGAAGTAGTAGCTCTTAAATGGCGGCTTCGTGCCATTACTGAAACTCCCAGTTTCGCTTGAGTCTACAAAATAAAGACAAATACATTCCACGCTTAGTTAAAAGTCATTGTTCCACAAGAATATTCTATCACATGTCAGACATCACCATTTATTACAACAGGTCATTGGAAAAGTAGTGACTGCACAAACAGACTGGTATCCTAAATGAGATGCTGATAGTGGGTAAATTAATACAGAGGGAGGGAGGAAAATATACTGTCTGAAGTGCTAGTTTGATAGCTTACTAAAACAAACAAACAAACAAACAAACAAACAAACAAATATGTTTCTCTTCTATCAGTGACAGCTCGCTTTTTACTGTCAGCCAGTGTTGGCCTTTCAGATCAGGTATAACCATTTTGATTTCCACTGTGGTCAGATCGCACAACTTACTAACTAGTTCTTTCGAACCAAACCTGGCCATGACCGCTGGTATCTGAATACATCAACAAACACACCTGACTGTGTACTGTCACTGTCCTGTATGACCGTGACTGTCCAGTGGTGTCCACTGTCACCCCCTGCAGGCTTCAGGTGGAAGGTGTCACTCATGGCACTGACCAGCTCAGTGACACTGACAAAGCCACTGGGTAGCAGCGGCAGCTCCTCACCAAAAAGCCTCTGAAGAGCAAAAAAATATAAATAAATAAATGAATGAATAAATAAAACACAGAAACACCACAGGTGAGCCTCGAAATAACGTCACCGTGTATTATTTTTGTTTGTTCTATATACAACCAGAATATCAGCAATCTGAATTAGAAACTGTATTGCCAAACCAATAACCCCTACAATAATATTTAAAAATAACGATATTGCCAATAGTATTTCATACGACTGTGTAGTCACCATGTATCTTTTGTTATTAATTGATCTCTGCTCCATAACACAGAGACAGCTTTGTCCTGACACCACTTGCTTCCAAAACAGTATCAGTGGGCAAGTTGGCTAAATATGAGAGTTACTTTCTAGATCAGTAAGTTCAGGAAAAGCTAGAAACAAAACCAAAACAGTGAAGGTAATGCTTTTAAGAAGATGGAAGTTTTGTTTTTTTACCTTATATTCGGCAGGCAGATCGTGCACCGATAATCCACCACTGGCCTGAGCTACAACCTACAGATTTGTGAACATATAAAAGGGTTTCTTTACAAGACTTGAAATCATGTGTCTCAGTTGTTCTAATTCATCAGTTATGAATCAGCTGACTCAAACCTAGTTGGAAGAGACAGGTGCTGAATCCTCAAAGCCAAAAATCAGAATTAAGGATTAGGACAGCACTCCACTTAAATGGTTTGTTTTTCATTTGGGAAGGGGATGTGGACACTCTTAAGAGGTTCAGAGTTTATTTTAATTCCAAAAAAAAAAAAAAAGAGTCTATGAAGTTCACACTCTATTACAGTTTAATCACCATTTTGGGATGTGTGGTTAGTGGGGGGGGTGTCTTTTCTTAAAATACTCAGGTGTTTAAAAAAAGCAACCACAGCACATCCCTACATAATGACATTTATCTATCTTACAGTCAGTAACTATAATACAGACATTTCATCATATGGTTAATTACCTTAGCTTGACAGACCTTGCTATGAAATCAAAGCATATCAGAGTTTTGTACTCGCTAATAACCCTAAGACATCTGCTTATAAACTAACAGGAAGTCTTACCTTTTGCAACTTGTCCCTCAGCTCCTGACCAATGGTGCCAGCCACTCCATTCTCTATGATCCGCTGGCGAAGCTCCTCTTCAAGCTTAAGTGGAAATTAAGTAGAAAGAAGTAGGATAATCGTACTCAAATTAAATAGCTGCAAACTAAAATTAATTTGTGTATTCAGTTTATGCAACAAGACCTGGAAGGAATGGAATATTGAATAAAAGATCCTTTATGTTTTCATGTCTTGTTTTAAGCAACCCATACATAGTGTATTTCATGTACAGTTACTAAGTTTCTTTGTTTTAAATGAGAACAAACCTTGTGGATGCGTTTCTGAAAAAAGCGACCTCCCTGGCAGAGCTCTGGTTTGGCCTCCTGGTTCTTCTCAACCACTTTTGGCTTGTTACTGACAGTTGCCGAATTTTTACGGACGGGGCCTACGGTAGTCTCAGTAGAAAGCCGGCTCAGAGGACTCTGCTGCACTGGGACTTTGTTGAAGAGCACAAAAACGTTTCATAGTATGAGGGGCCCCTGCTCAGTGCTTTCTGTACAAAACTTACGATAAAATAATTAATGTACTGAGTTTGAATAGTGTGTTGTTTGTCATTACTGACATAATAACCCCATTAACACTTACTGAACCATACACCTTGAACAGATTAAATAACTATCTAAAAATAAATAAATAAATAAAATAAAGACACTGGGTCTGGATTGCTAAATAGAAACACATTCTAGAAAGATGTCAAAAAAGTGTAAATGCAGTAGTGTCTTTAAAAAGTCATTCATTTACCACATATGTAAACCCACGTCTATAATAACACACCTGGGGGCATTGTTGCTGTCTGAGCTCCAGTGTCTGACGCTTTGGATACCGGCCTGTCAGTTTTAGGTGATTCTGGCTTCACAGGTCCACTCCTTCGTGATGAACTGGACGGCCTGAGCAGCGGCCTGGGAAGCACTTGTTCCTTCAGTCTCAGAACTGAACCCAGCCTGCCCTGTTGGATGAGGATCAGGTCCGACGCTGCCTCCAGCATCTCTCCAGCGGTGTAGAAGCCGTAGTTGTGGACACGCAGCGGGTGGCCGAAGCAGCGCAGGAAGCTGGCCTCCAGCTCAGATAACCTGACAGGACCCTGGGAGAGAGACCACATCATTACTCAAGCAAGACAAAATATTGCAATAACAAGACTACATGATTTTGGTTATAAAAATTATATATATAGACAGTGTCATTCTGGCTTTGAAAAACTCTGATGATTATGGAGAATACACAAAGTGGGTTTTGGTGGTGGTGGTGGTGGTGGTGGTGGGGGGGGGGGTGACGACGACTAATGAAGTCATACCTGGGAGAGCAGGAGGCGGAGCTGTGCCCTTAGTTGGGCAGGGAGAGCTGGAGGAGCAAGACCTCTTCTGGGAGGGACCAAAGGGGGAGACAGGTGACATGAGCGAGGGGAGAAGTGGCTGACGCCGTGCCTCTGGACTTTCTTGTTGGCCTTAGATGCGCGCTGCTTCGCGACCAGCTGCTCGATGTTCTGGGTGGACTCATCACCAACAGCTGCAAAGGCGGAATTGAAAGTGAGAGCATGAAACAGAGAGGCGATTGGAACGAGGACGACCGCATCTAACACCACTAAGCTTCAGATGAATTCAGCGCAACGAACAGGAAAAGTGTTAACATAAACCGTATTCAATTACAAATACAAATGAATAAAAACATTCTACCCTTTAAGAATGTGCTACCATCTGCCCTGATGTTCACAGACACCACGTCCGGCATCTCCTTCAGCATATCCATAACGTTCCTGAAGCCCAGGAGTTTCAGGGGGATGGGATGCCCTAACAATGCGACATAGTCCCGTCTGAGCTGGTCGGGGTCCAGGCCCTCCTTGGACGAAATGAGCAAGGAGCGCACATCCTTCTTCAGCTTTGCCAAAACCTCTTCCTGGCTCATCTTGCCTGCTGACACATGGGGAACACAGCAAGCGGCAAAAATGGAACCACACATACCGTAGATCATGAACCCAGCCGGGGGATGCCGTGGTGTGAACACCGGGGAGGAAGAAAGCAGGGAAGTCTACCACATGCTAAGATAAAGCTACAAGTACTCGGCTATTAACTGCTTTGACTCGTTCTTGCTACTAAAACGTCCTGGATCACATTTTTTTTTTTTTTTTTTTTACACATTAGGCGCTCAGACCCTTTCGGCCATTTTGAACCCCGTTCCTCACTCATGCCCGGTATCACGCTACGTGACATTTCACGTCTTTATAAGTCCAATAAACTCTGTTGAAGTAACACGGCTGAATCATGGAGAGAGAAACAGAGAGAGAGAAAGATTAACAAAAAAAAAACTAGCTAGCTACTTGTGATCCGCACAGACACATGGACGCCATCCTCGCATGGCTAACAGTCAAATTAGCAGAGGTTGACGTTAGCCTCCTGTCGGTTGATCGTGTAGTCCGGTGCGTTAGCCGCCGCTTTAATAAATTAAAAAACTTAAATGGAAATGAATTGAAAATACAGAAGAAACAAAACTGGTATCAAATGGTTTTCAGATGAATTGTCGGCACGACGTTACCCCGAGTCTTCAAAATCTCCGCGGCATCCTCCCACGACGTCTCTGCCTTCCGGTTGATTAGCCTCCGCTCTCTCCGCACCTGTTGCTAGCAGACACCCGCACACGTCAGACGTGTAAACAAACAAACAGACAAACAGACAAACAAACAAACAAAAACAAGCGTGCGCCTCGTTGTCGTCAGCAGATATGTTCATCCAAAACCTCGGATCGAATATAGGTTAAAATAAACAGAAACACAAAGCAGTTGTTTCGGTTACCTGTCAGGCTTAAGTAACGGGGGTTACCGTGGCAGCAAAGATCGTTTATTACAGGGGCCACGATGACTGACTAGCTTATGATAAAAATAAAAAAGATCTTAAAAGATTCGGTTTAGAGTGTTTTTTCCTTTTTCTGACCATTTAAGTGACATGTGAGAGCCAGACGATAAAAGCCTTGATATACAGGACTTAGTATTTCAAAAGGGATTATTTTTATAATCATAACCGCAGAGTTTCCCTCCTCTCGTAAATGTGGATTGAACTAGGTTTACAAAGACCAGTGCGAACATACAAACGTCAATAACGTGGTAAGATGAAGTTGCAGAGACCAGCAGAGATGATATGGCCACTGTCGATCACGCCCCATCTGATCAACGTGAGCTCAGTGTGCAGCACCAGTTCTCCATTTAGCAGTGTGGTCTAAGCACAAACCTATTGATGTGTATTTCTCAAGGAATTCATCGCTCCTGTCAGTCATAGACTATATCGTGTGTGTGTGTGTGTGTATGTATTTGAGGCGTTTATATTTCACATTATTTGCATGCGCAACTATGTCTAATTAAAAATATCAATGTATATGGTTGCACTTGGTTAATGCATTTTAAATGTCTTACTGACAGTGTTTCATATTGTACCACAACTTATTAGCCGTGATTCAAGTGCCACATTCATCCAAACACTTTCCATTTGTTCTGACCACCAGAAACCTGGCCCCTGGTTCAGCCGAGGCCCATCAGAGGCCCAGGGCACTCTGGCCCCTTTGGCTGGGTTTGCACAAAATTAGACTTAAGAATTCCATAACAGAAGGGCATGTGGGCAACGGAATTAGTTTTCGCTTTAATTAGGGTTGCATTAGGGAGGATAGCGTCTGTCTTTTCCTGTAAAAACAGAGAAAAATAACAACATCAGCTCTTTGGAAAGGAGAGGCCTGAGTCTGCACATTCCCACTTCAGAGACACTGTGACTCCCTGAGCTCCACTGACACAATTTGCCCAAGCAGTAAACTCTAAATGCTGGATTCTCCAAATCTCATGCTGGATTCCACACATGCCACTGGTTTTACCAGGGAACAAATACAATCCAAATATATGTACCAAAAGATGTAAGGATTTGAGCGTATAAAGACATTAATATAACTTGTGTGCATGCTTTATGTGATGTGCACTCAAATAGCATGGCCTGTGAATGATTTAATCTCCACCAACTTTTACTTATGCCAGTAATTTTAGGCCAAGTATACCTATATACAGTAGATACTGTATACTACCATGCTGTGCACCAAAAATGCGATAACGACTCCTAATTTTATCCTTAAAGACTGAGGAACATTTCTCTTCATCTTTAACCTCTTGCGAGGAATATGTGAGAATGTGTGGGATTGTTTTTAAGGGGCTTATAGAGAGATTTCAACTTTTCTGTGATATTCTAAATAGCTTCCAAGCTGTAGTGATCGAGTGAAGAGAGACAAAAACTTGTGCTTGTTGTACTTTTTTTTTTTCATTTATATTTTTGTCAAAACTTCTGGATTTGAATTAACAATGAATAATGCTAATAAATAAAATATAATATTTCTGAAATAAGAACTCATCCAGCAATCCCTGGATTTTTTGACATTCTGTCTGAAGGCCATTCTAAATAGGAAAAATAAAGAAAGGGACGGTCTTGCTTGCTGACCAAGTGATACAGCGCACATGAGAACTTCTTCTCTATGTTTTCCACAAGGTTATCATTTTCTTTTATTTTAGTTTGCCATTTCGACAACAGATATTGAATGTCATGCTCACAAAATTTTACTAAGTTAAAATCAGTTGAAAAACAGAGAGGGCAGCAGGTGGCACTCCCACTGCCATCCTATACTCCCACATTCACACAGCCTGACTCCATGTATTTTGTCTCATTGCCGCAGTAGACAGTAGCACCACTGACTCAAGTTACTACCCACCTGCCAGAAGAAGAAACTCATAGCAGTAAAACCAACACAATTTTACCTTACCAGCTGCTTTTTCCTACAAACAAATCCTCCAGTTCTCTGCTCTTTACTGCAGAGCCCCCAGCCAGTATGGTGAAGACCTCCAATGCCCATTCCAGCCACCTGCCGAGATCCAGAATGACTCCAAGGAAGGAGACTGAGAGGGCGGCCATGGTGCCTCCCAGAAGTCACCGTCAAAGGGCGTCAAAGGCAGGCCGGCTCCCTGGCGCATCATCAGCGAGGGAAGAGAGGCTGCAGAGGGAGAAACTAGAGACGAATGAGTTGAAGGTGGAGCAGGAAACAGAGATGAAGCTGAAATCCACCGTGGTGGACATAGACAGTGTGAGAGATGACAAGGCCAAGGAGGAGACCCAGGGGTTCTTGGAAGCAGCACAGCAGGAAGACGGTAACTTGAAGTCTGAAGAGAACCCTGGAAGATTCTCAGTCTTGAAGGGGAAAACAGTGGTGTTTTTATTTTATTTCCTCATTTTAGTTTCTTATAGCATTTTGTTGTGTAGACTATGGTGTTTTCAATTTGTTGCTGTTGTGGGTTTACACTTGTTATGGCATAAGTAAAATGTAAATTCATCTGGCTTGAAGTTTATTACAGTCAACTTTTAGTGTTAGCCAAGGCTTTCGGTCCACTTTCAAATTTTTGCTAAGTACTGTGGCTCTCTGCAGGTTTGAAGCACAAGAACCTTGGAGTGCTTGAGTGGCTGCTGATGGTCTTTGTCTTGGCTCTGGTTCTCCTCTTCCTCCCTCTGTCCATTTGGTTCTGCGTCAAAGTACGAACGACACCACTGACCAAACAGAAAGCAAACACTGTAAAATTATCTACTTCACAAAAATCTTAAGAAATATTATCATAACAAAAATCTTAAAAGGGGAATTATTTAAATGATTGGGTTGAAGTAAAACAACTAGACATATGCCAGTTGTGATGGAGAACAGAAAAGGTGTGGATTTCAAGGAAGGAATTAATGTTCAGCTCTAACCAACTGAGATCAACTCCTTTTTGTAATGGGAGAACTTTATATTGATTTAACTCCAAGCTAATAAAACAACAGTTTGAAACTGGTTATAAAAAGGGTTTGAATTCATTCCAGTAGTCACAATTCAATTTGACATGGAAGGAGCTGGTAATAATCGTAACATTGAAGTATCACCGGAGACATTTATTGTCAATTAATGGTCAAAATGTGTCCACTGTCACCTCAGAAGTAAAATATTTGGAGGAATGAGTGATCATTGAGGATTTTGGCATGAATATGGGCTATTTTAGAGAGTCAGACTCAGTACTTTTACCTCATAGTTATTGTTGCATGTCAGTTGGACACTCCAGCCTTCATTGTTTTCCATTCATACGGACTGACTGATGTCTGTCATTTTGAATGACAGGTTGTGAGGGAGCACGAGAGAGCTGTGATCTTCAGACTGGGTCACCTGCTGCGTGGAAGACCAAGGGGTCCAGGTCGGCACAGATTCCTGTGATCTTTGATTCTCAACTGTAATTTTAAAAACTATACTTTTCTATCATGTTTACATTAAGGATGTGCCAAAAACAACTGAACTGACATTTCTGAGTACCATGTGTCAGTGTTTGAATTACTGTTGGTTGTGGTTGGCTTGCGATCAAACAGCCACAGTAATGAAAAGTTTGGACACCCTACTGTTATTTATGCTTAAATTTATGTTAAAATAAAATGGATTTAATGATAAATTGTTTTAGTATGCGAGTTAAATTTTTCTTATTTTGCAGAAGGCATAGGAACATTATTTTAAAAAATAAAACACCATCATTTATGTTAGAGAACTGTGCCCAGAACAAATATTTCTCCCTCCCTTATCCAGGCCTGCTTTTCTACCTCCCACTCCTGGATGTGTGTCACAAGGTTGATATTCGAATGAAAATGCTGAAGGTTCCTCCTCACAGGGTAAATGTTCACATTTAGCTCTTTATGTGAAAATGATTGATGGTGAATTAACTGTTTACTGAATATGCACTTTGCTTTCCCTTCAACTTCAACAACTACTTTGAACCATAGCACCTTCACTGGAGATTACAATAAAGTGGGATTCCATTGTTGTTATACGATGTTTCTCAACCTTTAACTTGAATTGAATTTAAAAGACTTTATACTCTGTCTCTGTACACAGGTGGTGACAAAGGATTTGGTAAGACCAGAGCTGAGCGCGGTGTGTTATTACCAGATAGAGAACGTGGCTCTGTGCAGCACAGCTCTGTCCAGTCTGACCACAGCGTTGCAGTCTCTAGTCCAGGCTGCGGTCAGAGACGTTCTGGCCCAGCACACATTCAGCCACATCCTGCTGCACAGGAGGAGGATCGGTCAGCAGATACAAGCGGCTGTTGACTCTGTTGCTTGTCGCTGGGGCATCCGGGTGGAGAGAGCAGACATGTAAGACAGAAGACAGAAAAGTCACCAATTCTTCTTTCAATGTTATTTTGTGATCAAGTGTTGGAACTCATTGTTTTGGGTTTTTTTTTGCCTGTTTTTTGTGTGTGTCTGTTTTAGCCATCCTTAGCTGCATGTATATGTTAGTAACATTTTATTGGAAGTTAAGACTAAAAATGCCCTACCTCATTACATCCTATGGCAGCAAAGCCTTCTACTCTACATTTTGTTGCTGTGAGTGTGGAAGTGATGTAGCTGCCCCTCCAACACTGGGTGACCCTGTGTGATACTTGAACACTGGTGCTAAACAATATCTGCAGGGAGAAACTCTTGCACTTTAGGGCTTGAGGGCTTGACAGCAGAACCTGATATAAACAGCTAATGCTTTAAACCCCTAAAGAGAATCCAAATTATTTTTGAAGAAACCTATCGGGCCAAAAGAAAAGGTAGCTGATTTCCACAATACAAAGGGATAACAATGCTTCTGAAAAATGCACCACTCTCTGTGTGCAAAGGATTTTTTTTTCCTTTGCATTCAATGATTTTTCCAGGTAAACAGCAAACAGGAATGTTGAGATTTGTGGTTCCTGCTGACCAGGCTGGATTGTGCTTGTGTTTGATTTTCTGTCAGAGATGAGCTCAGTTTTCCTGTGGAGTTACAGCAGAGTCTGGCTGCTGAGGCTGAGGTCAAGAGACAACAGCAGGCTAGAGTAAGTAACCAGACTTTGATAATTCAGTTTTATTATTTTATTTTTTAATACCTGTTTTGTCAAATGAAAAGCATTTAACTTAAGATTAAACAAACTCAGGAACAATGTTATTATCAGCATTATTTGCAGCAACTTTTGGAAGATCCGAGGTGGAACAATACTTGAGATAACCGTTAAAGCCTTTATGTGTATAAAAGGATAAAAGATAGTGGCTAAGAGAGAAGGAAAGCCAGGGGCCAATATTAGTAATAATGTCTTGCACTGGAAACAGAAACTATGTTGCTCAATGCACCATAGTTTTCATTTCCTTTGCTGTTTTTCCAACCCAAAATATCGCCATGGTTACACCAATAAAATAGTAGTTCTTTAGCCCTGCCAACTAATGTTTACCTCCTCTAGTGGTCATTTCTGCATCCTCAACAATGTTAGCAAAGGAAAGACTTTACATTTTCACCTTTAGGTAAAAGCAGCAGAAAGTGAGACAACTGCCTGGGAGGGGCTCAGGGCCTCCTTCCGTCACCTCCATCCTGCCCTGGTCCTTCCATTCCCCCCAGATCTCCTCAGTTTGACCTCTGACCACTCACCACTACCTCCACCTCCTCCTCCAACTGTGGAAGAAGAGGGAGCAATGACAGAGGAGGAGCCAGAAACAGACTCCCCAATGATGTGACAGACTGTCAACAGATAAATGTTAATTATAAATGTTAATATTCTTAATCAAAAGGGAAAGTTTAAGGAGATTTTAACCATGTGTTCAAGACAAAACACCTCAAGCCAAGTGATTGTTTATTTGAGCACAATTTTAGATATGCGTTTAACAGAAAATGTTTTTCTCAAGCAAACTCAGGGCTTGGAATTTGGGTGGTTTAAACCACTGACCTTTAGCATTGAAGGATCTGAGCCTCTCCTGTAGGTAAACTAAGCTTCTCTTTTAATTTAACTATTAACATGCCTTGGAAAGAAGAGGTCCAAAAATAAATGTAATGTGAAGAAAATTATGTTCAGTCGTGGTAAATATAAGATCACTTTCAATTTCTTGTGACAGTGACACAAAAAAAATGTTATTAATAAAATCATGGGTCTATTGTAAGATTGTATTACCCAGCTTGCTAATTTGGTGTGTTTAAAAATAAAACAAATTCTTCACATACAAATATCTGTAGGACCTTTAAGTTTTTTGAAAGAAGCAAAAACAAAATTGCCTTTAAATCTAGTCAAAAAACTTATCAAGATGTTACACACAGCCACAGCAAGCCATAACATAAATCATAACATCACTAAGTGGTACTCATTTCTATAAAACAGCCATGCAATCTGAATAAAGAGCTCCTGATACTGGAAACATTCAGTATTTGGATGGCAGCATTCGTTTTCTTTTTGTTTTTTCTAATTTCTTTATTCATTTGCGCTACACTAATTTGAAAACCGGAGAGATAATTCATGTGCTGGTATTGTGTTCCCCTCTGGTCTTGTTCTAACAGAAAACACACAAAACATAAAATCCTAGTGATTTGATAAGCAGTTCACCCGGCATTAATTCGACAGTCCCAAACATATAGAGTTGTAACATCTTCTAATGAGATGTCACATCAACATTTCTTGGTCCTTTTGTTGCTGCTTCGTTGTATGGCCTCAGGAGCTGTTTTCTTTAGAGGAGCTCGGGGTGTTACTGGTGGTGGGGAAAGTGGTGGTGTTTTCTTTTTCTCTGCAACACAGAAAAAGACTTTTTTTCTCTGTAATTTCCTCTGTAATTTAACACTGTGTGTCACTGTCTCTCCTCCTCAGTAAAAAGTCATTAAAATTAGATTTTAGGAGCTATCTTCACTACGTTTGGGCTCTTTGAAGTTGTTTCTCCAGGTCCTTAATCTTCTCCAATGCTGCCTGCAGGGCCTCCTCAGCTTTCAGGGCTCTCTGCTCAGCGCTCTGGACCCGCAGCTCAGAATCACTGTTGAACACACGGAGAGAAATCTAGGTGTCTGTTGCAAATCCAAAAGTTATTAGAGGTCCTCTCTCCATTTCTCAGCAACAAAAGAAACCTGGCTGATATGTGGACATTCAACAAAGTTATTTCCACAATGACTGATGGTGACTTTGCTTGGCAGCAAATTAGATATATTCATCATTGTTTTCCTTCTGATGGGACTTTGCCTGATCAATTCTACTTAATCATCGTGTTTAAAAAAGAGTTAATAGCAGGTGAATGTTTAAAACAGTACTGCAGTAACTGCATATACATTTATGTATACACTGTTGTTCTTTTTTGGAGCAGTCGTGGAAGAGGTACTGACAGCTATTAGGAAGTAATCACCAATACACCAAAAACTGATATTGATGATACACAACATAATATACATAGAATATATTATCACAGTACTGGTATTATTCCAAAAATACAAGTGTTCCACTCAACAATAAGAAAGTAAACTTACTGCAGGTCCTGCTGCAATAATCCTAATGTGGTCAGATCACTAAAAGCTTTCTGAGCTTCATCTGTTGCTGGAGACATAACCAGTTCATCAGTCTGACAGACAGACAGACAGACAGACACACAGAGTCAGGGAGACCGACAGACAGTTCGATACAAATAGAAAGCAACTATTGAATATGTGTGTGGTTTAATTTTCTCACCCCATTCAGAAGGACACTGTTCTCCCCCAGCAGTTTCTCAGTGATGTTTCCATCATGACCAATCAGCTTCACTACAGGTTTATCATAAACCATTAGCTCCCCCTGCAGGACGACAACAACATTAGTCATTGGAACAAGATACATTTCAATCTCTTTTTTTGTTTTGTCTAATGTGCAGACTGTCATTTATCAAAGTACGCTTCATGGAAGATGTACACAACAGAGTATATTATCACAGTACTACCTCGCAAGCTTTTTGTAGGCATTTTTCGTGTCCTTCAGCGGTGTTCTGTGAACAGAAAAGAGTACCCTTATCATCATAATTTTCCAACCCAACAGGACTGGTCAGGAGATTGCTAAGTAACTATCATTTGTCAATCAAAATGATATTTATGGGCAAGGCCAATCAAAAATGTGCCAATTATTTTTACATTTCACATAACAAAAATTATATTAGCAAATAATCAACTGAAAATAAGCATTAAGACATGACAGTGTTCATAAATTCATTACTAGACTTGCTAAAAGTGTAGATGTTCCAGATAATACAACCTTAAAGGCTCTGGGCATCAGTACCTTGCCTACTGACACTTTTGAAGTGTAGATATTTGCTGACACAAGAGATTCAACCTCAGTTTTCTGGTTAAATGAGAGAGTATCTAACCAGAAAAGAAGCCTGCTTCACTTTGTCATCAATATCAATGACACCTTTGCTCTTCCTTCGGCCCTTTAATTACCAGAAAATTATTGTTATGATTGGTTTAGAATTGTGTAGTCACATTGAACCATGTTCCATTTTATAAATAAAACTGTAAATGTTTACAGCCTGTTGTTTAGCTTCTCACTCATACACCCCAGCTGTTAATGTGACTCACATCTTGCAGCTCTACCTCACTCTCATCTGCCTCCATCTCATTCTTTGTTGTAGGCTTTGCTGAAACCTCTTTGTCCACCTGCAAAACAAACACACACACACACACACACACGCACACACATACACACACAGGCACCATCAAAATCAGAAAAACAACACTTGCTTTTGATCTGCTAAAAACTACATAATACTTTGGTCTTCCTTTCCTTCCTCTCCTTCTTCAAATTATTTCCAAACTCACAGATTTGGTGACAATTCACAATTCAATTGGGAAACTGATGCCAACATCAGACCTTAACTACAGTAATCTCTAATATTTGAACAATGGCAATCTCTCTTTTCTGATGTGAGCTCTACTTCACCATAGTATTGATATCACGGTCAGTTTCCTGACACCAGGCTTTCGATTCGAGGAGAGATCTATCCAATAATTGAAATGACTAAGTTAAAATACATATATGACAACTACCACACACATCTTCAGCATAATTGTTTTATGTGATCATCATTCAAAGTAACACATTCAAATAAACACATATCTCAGTTGAATCCTTACCAGAGTCTCCATGCTGTCCACTGGAGAAACTGGGACATTACTCCTGGAAGTGGTGTCAGCCTGCCTGACAGGCAGCTCTACAGGACCACCTTTCACCCCTGAGAGCAGGATTATACAAGTCTCCACCCAATCAACAAATTCCCTCTGAGAGCACATACATAAATAAGAAGGGAAACATTTTGTAAGTTTGTTGTGCTAAGCTTGCCATTATAGGTTTGTTCTTAGGTATGGCTCCCCCTGACAAAATGTCATAGTATGTGTTCACGCAGGAGTAAAGGAGCTGTATTTTGAGCTCTGATATGTGAAATGTAAAAACATGCAGCCCTCGAATTACTAGTGATTCTTTGATATTCTTTGTTAGATCATTGTTTACCTGAAGATTTCTACACTCATTCATCTCATTTTCACCCTCAGCTTGAAGTGGGTTTTGCAAAATCTGCTCCTCCAGAATCAGCTTGCAAAAGCTAGAGTCAAAAACAAACATTTCCTGATGAGTAAATCATCCTCCATTGGGCTCTCCCACTCAGATACCCAGTGTCAAAGTTACTTCCACTGTACTCTGTAGTACTTAGACGCTGTAGTAAATTTCAGTTCAGTGCTTGTGTAAGTTAACAATTATACTACACACTATATGTTAGCACCTGTGGTTAACTGTATCTGCATAACTTTAAATTGTAAAAAGGTAACAACTCTTTGTACTTGGTGATGTATTTGGAAAAATAATCCAATTTCTTTGCAAGGATCTGGGCATCCTCATCCAGTGTCTGCGGTGAGATGTTTTTAATGTATTGGTGTTCCTGTTCCTGGTCCTGGTCATCAATATGGTCAGGTACCATCAGGATCAACAGATCCATCATCCAGTGGGTCTGAGCCATGTGAATAGAACTGACCTGGAAGAAAAGGAAACTCTTAAATTCAAGACCGCACCTTTTAACATTACAGTTAATCTTTTGATGTTGAGATGATGGGGAAAAAAAAGTCCAAAAATATTTAAAGTATCAGCCTCCTCTTCCACAACAACTATTGTGGACATGAGAGGGGACTGAAACCACAACTGCCCCGGTAGAGCTGCTCAGGCATATATATAAGTATGAAAAGAATAGCAGAAATCGTCACACTTCACATTTACAGTTCTTTCAGATGTATTGTCTGTGCAACATCTGAGCTTCACATGTCATGTGGCAGATATGTTCATTCCAAAACACTTGTTGTGAAGGCATTTCAGCCACACTGGAGTTTTTGCAACTTTTTGGAGACGAATGCAAACCTCCCTGTCAGCTTGACTGAACCTGGCTGGTACTTACCTCCTCACTGAGTCTCTGGTTCTCACCATCAGTGAAGCTGGAAAGGCTGGCTATGAACTTCTGCACTTTGTCTAACACCTTCTCTGTCTCTCTGCTGTTTGAACAAAGAAGCATAGACACACACAAAAGAGCATTTTAGATCAATGACCAAGAACTATCAGGGAATATTTAAATTTAACATAACCTTAATCTATTTCTGAGTTGTAACCTTTTTCACTCTGCTTATTCATAAAACTGTTTTTTAATCATTTTTTTTTTTATCACGAGCGATGAATATTAAGCGTTTATAAAAGATTACAGACTTAGAGGTGTTATCAAACTCAAACAAAAGCCTTACTCCAAAACATATAAATGGACAATTGTGGTAATTAGAAGTAAAATAGAAATTCAGATTGCATGTTAAGGGCAACATGGAAAAATCAGCTTTTTACAAATTAGCAAATATTTGTTGCTGCATTGATTAAAGACTTTTTCTTAATAAATCACATGTCACTTTTATGTGTTTATGAATCAAGAGTGTGCATATGAAAATATGCATGTTTTGTTTTTTTTACAAAAAATACCAACTTGTTTGTTTTGAAGAACATTCAAAGTTTTCATAATAGAAGTCAATTTACAAATTTCTATAAAATGTTGAAAAAAAAGCTTCTGTCTTCAAATTGAATTCACTGTTTTAACCAAATACTTTGAGACAGATGGGGTATAGATCTATATACTTTATATAAAGTATTATAACTTTATTACTCAAATTAAGGATAACTAATTAAGGATAACTACTAATGTCATTGAAGGAAAAACCTACTAAATGTTGAGCTTGTCTTCGTTCCTTTTGTTCCTGTTTCGTTCTTTTGTCTCTATGTTAGATATATTCTGATAGGCTTCTTCAGTCAAACTTTGCCAATGACACAGTGATTTCTCTAGCTTCAGCCAATCAGAGACAGACATCGTTTCTGGCTGGCAAACCGCTGCATCAAGCTTGGAAACCCAGGATTCCATAAACCCAAGCAGTGGATTGACCTGTCGATAGACCCCTGAAACAACAACACTTAGGTCTGTATCTTAAGGATTATTGCCCAGAATTTAATAACATTAAGAAGAAACAAGAAAAAAGATACAGTATATGAAGATGGTTTCAAGCTCATTTACAATTTCTCAAAAAATTATTCAAAATTGTGTCTCTGTTGGCCCTCACCACTCTCTCCACTGACTTGTGTGTCGAGCTGTTTGAGGAGCTCAGATAGAACCCTGCCCAGCTCTCTTAGGTCCTGCTCTATTCCAGGTGGTTCACCATCAGGGGAAGTGTGTCTTCTGAGCAACTGAAGACTCATATTCTGCCATAATTTCTGGACACAGCTAAGATCACCCAGTGTCTGCTGGTAGCAAAACAGCTTCTCGCCTTGGTAGCGCTCACACTGGAGGGCCAACATCTGAAGAGAAAAAGAGCACAGAGGAAGATTTTAGATCAATAGAAGAAACTTTGCTGTTGACTGGACTTACTGTGTGACCTGATCATAACCACCTATCCAATAGACATTTTGAATACAATCTTAACAAATCTTGATGACAGAGGAATACTGCTCTCGAGATTGTTTGAACATCAAGCCAAGTCTTCAACTTCAATTCTGAGCTAAGACATAGGAAGATAACTTATCATAGTTAGTTAATTTCAGATCAGTGTAAGATTTTGAAACAACTGACACAAATTAGTAATGAGTGATCAGTGGTGGACACATATGAGACAGATAAGATGAAAGAGACGGATGAAGAAGTTTAAACACATTAGACAGGTGACAGCATGAAACAGATCACACAAATCATGTGACAAGTGATGATAATTATTAGAGATGTGGCTGAGGATAGATAAAAATGATGAGGTGATTTGACTGGATCAAAAAAATGACAGCGTTGACACAGATCAAATACCTGATGATGGGACTGCTATTAAAAATCAGAAAATGTCAGAAATAAGAGACTTCAGATGGATGATAAAAGTGAGAGACATCAGGTAGATAAAATCATGACCACTATGAAAAATACACACACACACACACACACACACACACACACACACACACACACACACACACACACACACACACACACAGAGGAAGAAAATGCGGTGTCTTACATTTGCCCACTGCTTCAAATCAGCATGAATCTTTTCCAATGAAATTCTCTCATATTTTGGATTAGGACACCTTGAAATAGAGAGAGAACATCACTGGCAGAATACACACATAGACTGATCCCACTTCTAGAAATTGCTCTGAAGGATTTTGGGAAATTACCCACCTAAATTATCCTGGACACTGGGTCCAAATAAAAGTCCTAAATTAGGTCACAACAGTTTTTCAAAAATCTTATTAAAGTTTTCTTTAACTATTTGGTATTGTCCTTACTTGCTCTGTGTGGTGTAGAAGGTGAGCCACTTGTTGATGCCTTGCTGGATGGAACTGATCTCTTTAAACTGATCATGGTCAGTCTGCTTCATCTGGGACATGAAAGCAGTCAGCTGCGCATTCCAGTGCTCAGTACACTCCATGATGATATTCAGGTCCTCTGTGTTCTACAGCAGGGAGGGTGCTGTCATAGTCAGGGTCTAACTGAACCACCAGGGATACTTACAAAGAGCCATCTGTGGCATTTATTGTTTTTGCCATGAACAATATGGAAAATGGGAAGAAATGGGAACTGCATTGTTACCTTTGAGGAGAGGTAAAGGATGAGGTGCTCTGCTGTCTTGAACCAGCTCTGCTCGTAGACATGCAGCCGACTGACCAGCAGCAGCTTCTTCAGACTGATCACCTGACAATCACAGAAAAACATACTGTTCTTATTTGGATCAACGTCAATTGATATTATTTTTCATCCTTCAACAATTTACATTGTTAGTTAGGGCCTCCAGCAAAGCAGGTTGTAGTTATCCATATTACTAACTTTCTCATTAATTTGTAATTCCATTATCTATTCAGCATAACATTATGCCGCCATTACATGTTGCAGCCACGCGAGGTCAGTCCAACCGAACGAACTGCATCATAGCTCACACACCTTGAGGGCAAGGCAGAAGGTGAACTGGCTCCAGCGGTCTCTCTCCTCAGTCATTTTGAGCAGCTGAGCCTCAAGGCGACTTCTCTGCAGCTCATACAGCTCGTGGTAACCCTGGACAACACTGAGAAGAGCACATGGACCATTTGAGAGGGAACACTTGGTTACATTTTTATCTTTTGCACTGGCATGCTTACTGAATTTCTGCTGCGTTTAGGTTTCAGGGATGCACTATTCTACGAGTATAAGTAAATTACAGATAAACTTAACCTGTAATAAATCACTCCTTGCAGCTAGACAACTATATTCATAATGTTTAAACTGGTTCATTTTAGAGTGTATCAACTTGATGAAAATGTGAATTGGACTGAATAAGCTCAAGTTTGGTTCATTCCTAGGAAGGACTGACTCTGAGTTGGTGTGCATCTGACCAAGCCCCTCAGCCAGCTGCCAGTGAGCACACTCTGCCTGCTGGGAAACATTGGCATCGTGGTCTCTGATCTTGGACAGTTCCCTGTGAAGAGAACAAACACACATAAAAGCACACACACACACACACACACACACACACACACACACACACAAACACACACAACTCATTGTACTCATTGCTATCATTGTCCTTTCTTGCATTTATCTTTTCCTCTTACAATAGCTTTCCATTGGCACATTATCAGTTCTTAACAGCACACACAGTCATTTCATTTATCAAGACCCAGCTGCCTGGCCCTGACCTACGTACATGCTGAGTTGCTGGATGGATGTCTTGATGCGGTGGATCTCCTCAGTGAGACGGCGGTCTAGAGCCCGCTGTGCCACTGCTTCAGTGTGCAGAGCCCTGAGACGATGGGGGATCCGCTCCAGCAGGGATTGGTAGCGCTGTCTGGATGCACAAACATCAGAGGTGTTTGGAAAGAGCTTCCTGGGGTCATTACTAGATAAGATTTTCTGAAAATGTCAAATTTCTCCCAAATTATATGTCAAAATATGTTTCAGAATTAACTTCAGGTAACATAAAGGTGATATGGTTATCAGTTTTATATAGTTTACAGAACCATGTTTTATTTTATATCAATTGTTATTTACATCCATATTTACATAATCAAGCTTTAAGTGGTTTCAAGGCATGTAAAATTCATTAGATTTCCTCAACAAATGGTGAGGTTTTACCAGTCAGGTGCTATCCTAATGTACTGGCTGCTAACCTGAGCTTGGCAAGCAGCTGTCCCCTCTCAGCACAGCCCACGCTGACCTGCCTTATCAGCTCATGGAAAACAATGTTGTAGATGTTCTGCTCATCCTGCACCAGCTCCAGCAGACCCTCCATCTGTTGGACATTTCATTGCACTGTTCGTAAAATGTAGTGATAGCTGTATTTTTCATAACAATCTCTAAGCACTTTTTTAATACAAAAATTTTGCATATCTAAAATTGATGTGGTTAGGACAGGAACACTACCAGCAGAAAGTAACACAGTCTACGGTACACCTTGCAAATTGTGTTTTAAGTGAGGCAAGAGGTAATGCACAAAAATATCAAAATCTCTATAAAAGAGGCACAAAAATCTGATAAAGCACTGAGCAAACCATGTTAGTGGTGTTATTGTTAAAAAAGATCCTTCCTCATACTGAGTTTATGTGCTTACTATCGCAAACACCAACACTGGTTTACTTTTTCTGACTAAACGATTTTGTAAGCACCTCTAGCCCTGCAGTACATTGTTAACATTAAGGTCTTTTTTCTCTATAACAAATATCAAATTTATAAAATATCAAATAAACTCTCTTTAACCCTCTTTACACGTATTAAGTCAAAGTAATGCACATGCGCATCTTGACCTGTGCAACTTTTTTTTTTTTTTAATGTTCAGGGTCACACTTCCCATTTTTTGATTTCAAAGTTGTACCAGTATGTCTTACTCTCCCTCTATGATTGCAGCACAGCACGACTGTCAGTCATATAGGTGCACGGCAGCCTGTGTGCTTTCTGCTTATCTGTTTGCTTACCTGGGAGAGCTGAGTCACCTCCTCATTCTGCTGATCCACTCCAGCCTTTTCCAACATGTCGTCCATCATCATCATCAGTTGGACCACTTCCAGTCTGCCACTAGGCCTCCTGGACACACAGAACATACACACAAATCACACTAAAGGGTTTTCATGTTAATTATTACTTATTTATTCAGACAACAAAATTTCATATTTAAGACTTCTCGACTAAGGTTTGTAAATAAGGTGAATTCATATTTTTTAACTCACAGTGATGGAAAGACCCGCAGCTTCTGTTCGTCATCCTGCAGCTGCACTGTGAATGCACTGTAAATGAGGAAGAGATGCTGAAAGATGCATGAAAGTTGACAGACAAACTAAATCCAAAATTGACAATGTTAATATGAGGGTATATAATTAATAAAGTTGATGAACATAGTGAAGCAGACTCACTCCTCATAGAACTCAAGGCTCCGCAGCCCTTTGTTTTTCACAATGTGATATTCTTCCGGGATCAGACTTTCTGAGATACTCAAGTTCTGAAAGATAAAGTGGCTGTGATTATTACCTCACACTGTACACCTGTGTAGGAGTCTAGATGGATGGTAATAAATATAAATTTTAACTCAGTACTTTTAAGCAAATCACAGTGATTTAAAACTACTATTACTGAATACAGAAAATCCATTTGAACAATCTTGGAAATATCAAATGTCTTTTATTGTTCCTTCTCCAAAGTGCAAGAGTAAATGGTCAGCAATAAAAGCTGTAGCATGTTTTAAATGTTTGAACAAACTTCTGAGTTATTGTTATACGAATCTTGAAATACAGACATACTTTGAAACCGCTGGGTATCCCTTTATGTTTTCCTTATTTTTTCCCTTTTGTCCTTGAACTGAACAGTGAAGAAATATGGTTGTTGTGCTGAGATGATATTTTGTTTATTTGTCACATTTGGCTGATTTTGTTATCTTGTAAAGTACTGCTTTTGATTTGGTGTTATATCACATACGCTGCTACGAACAATCACTCTATCAAGCAAGTTTTGATAATATTAAAAAAGGAATCAAGGCACAATCTCTAGCACTTTTGCCAGGAGCGATTAAAAGGCCAGAAAACCAAAATAGGTCAGCTGAAGCAGCTTACCTGCTTGTCACCAATGCCACTCCTGTCATTCAGTGGTGGGAGCGGTGTTGTCTTCCTCTGTGTTACTATAGCATCACAGAGGAACGAAATATCCCTGTATGCATACCGTTCCAACAGAAAAGAAAAGAAAAAAAAGGACACACACATTTAGTTTCCAAGCTTCACCTACAGATTTAGGAAAGCCATGTTTAAGTGTCTTTTGAGATGTTCCGTTTTGCACTGCTTCATTATTTAAGTTTCTGATTAAATATAACCAAATTCAGAGAGAATCTACAAATAATTTGGCTTTGCCCAGTTATGAATATACAAAATCAAACTAAAAACTGGTTTTGTATTAACCCTGTCCTGAAATAGTGTCAAGGCTAGACACGCATATTGTAATCGATGTAATTACAGCCTGACTTTCTCACAGTTGCCTCACAGTTGTGGCAAAATTTTATAGCTCGCTGCATACTGTTTGTCTTGCGGGTTCTGGCTGACCTGCCTGCTCCAGTCAGGGACGTTGGCTGCTCCAGAAAGTATTTGTATTTCTTGCGTCCAAGCGGATGATGCCAGACTGCATCTGGCCGCCTGATTCCAAAGCCCTTTGGAATACAAAGTCATCATAGGAATACTGGTGTGAAATGATTTCAGCCTCACAGAAATAACTGTCTTAGTTATAAATGGGGGTTGTATGTACCCTGCAGTGCCGACGGTGTGCAGTTTGCCCCACCGTGCTCCCGTTGCAGACGGTGGAGGTTAGACTGACCAGCAGCTCATCTGGAATGGTCCGGCTGTTGACAGGAGGAGGTTGTGTATTTCTCCCCTCCGCTGGCATTTGAAAATTCAGTTCCGCCACTGTGGAAAATAAAATCAAGCTCAAACAAACCAGAATGTGTTCAACTCAGATTCTGACCTTTGGGAAGGAAGGCTACGTCCCTCACTGCTTGATATTTCCATGTATAATAACGGGTCTGTATTTTTCATGTATCATACCCGAGGAACCAGGAGATTTGACACTTTGAACTTCCAACGTTTGTTTACTTTCTAAGAACTTGGGGGGGGGGGTATTTTGCGTGACTTCATCGGTTTTCCTTCGAGGATACACTTTGTTACGTGGACTAAATTAAATCATATATTCAGGCTTTCGGCTTTCGTTCCCGGTTTGCCCTTTTAAAAGCACATAAACTTTTGTTCGTAAAGATTTAGCAGGGAAACCGTGACTCGTATTCATCTCTTAGATTCACACATGTGAATCTCCGGTCTCCCTTGCGCTAGCAGGTCTTCCTGCTTTGCTAACCGTCCCCCCCACCGACCGCACGGTAACTTCACCTCCGGCGTCCGGCGTTTGCTTCTGTCTCGACGAGCCCGGCGCCGAGCTGGCCCTCATGGACGCAGACATCCCGGGCACACGTTGGAGTCTGTGGCGACCAAAGCTCCCGGACTTTGGCGGAGTCCTTCAGGGGAGAAGCTAGTTTTACTCCGCCGGAGCTGAACCGCGTCTCCCCCCCCCCCCGCGTCTCCGGCTTCGGACTGCCTGGTCGCGTTGCCATGGAGACGCCTATGGCTGAAGTCACACGTCGGGGAGAGACGTCGACTCTCTGTTGGTTTTTAATGTTTTTCTTTTTTTTTTCGGGGGAATTTAGAAAATTCGTAATGTAATTTAATAGTCAAGACGATTACGACTTCCCCCAAAAAAATAATTAGATTCCCTAAAACAACCATTCATTGTATTTAGATATGAACTGATACACTGCACAGGTTGTATTGGAGCCTCCTCCGATTAAAAAGCAACTAACGCTGTGTATCTATTTTCCTCTTCGAATATTCCTCAACGTTATATTTATTTTTTTTTATCCATACATTCATATTTCGTTCCCTTTTATGTACTTATTTGATATATTTGCATTGTGTCTCATTTGTCCGGCTCTTAATGTTATCTGCATGTTGACTTCCCCAAATAAAGGCGCTTAAAAAGAGAAGTTATTCTGCTTGTTTTGTAATTAGTCCATAAGGCGAGTTTAATCTAAACTTAACACAAGTTTAATCTAAACTTAACACAAGTTTAGATTAAACTCCAAGTTTATGTTTCGTGATATCAAGATTTGCTGTTCTTGTCAAAGACTGAATACTTGAAATCGACAATTTAATTGATATCAGCAATTTCAATGATAGCAAAAAGTTGGTTTCTGATATGACAAAATAAAATCACCATGTAATTAAATGCTTTATAATAAACGTTAGAATAAAAAAACATCGATTTGTTGATTTTTAGTCACATTATATGAATAATTCAGTTTTGCTCTTTGATTCTGAAACTGTTTTGCTCTGTGTTTATTTGATTGTGGTCACACTCATTTCTATTTCCAGCCCAGTCTTTCTAGAATCGATCGAGTTTTGGCATTAAAGTTTTGGGCATTTTGATTAATTCTTTAGAATTGAAATCACCCTGGGATGTTTGGATTTTAGCGAGTGTTTTTGTTTCGTTTCTTTTCGTTTTGTTACAGCCTAAGAATCTACTTAAAGCCGAGGCCACATACAAAATGAATCGGTTACTCATACAAGTGTCAATCGCGTGTGTGTGCACCGTGCGTGTTTGTGTATGTGTGTGTGTGTGTGCACACCATGCGTGCGCGCGTGCGTGCACAGTGTGTGTGTATGTGTGTGCACAGTGTGTGAACAATGCATGCGCGTGTGTGCGTGTGCACCGTGCGTGTGTGTGTGTTAGAGTGTGAACAATGCATGCGCGTGTGTGCGTGCACCGTGCCTGTGTGTGCGCGTGTGTGTGTGAGTGTGTGCGTGAGTGTGAGTGTGTGCACATGCTTGCGCGTGTGTGCGTGTGCACCGTGCGTGTGTGTGTGTGTTAGAGTGTGAACAATGCATGCGCGGGTGTGCGTGTGCATCGTGCGTGTGTGTGTGTGTGTGTTAGAGTGTGAACAATGCATGCGCGTGTGTGCGTGCACCGTGCGTGTGTGTGCGCGCGTGTGTGTGTTCGTGTGTGTGTGTGTGTGTGAGAGAGAGAGAGAGTGTGTGCACATGCTTGCGGGTGTCTGCGTGCACCGTGCGTGTGCGTTGCCTGTCGGACGCCACGCAGAAGTCTCGATTTGTTTCCTGTGTGATGGAGGCTCTCGACGCTCTCTCCCCGCCAAGAGGACAAGTGTGCGTCAAGTGGACCCGGGGCTGACAGCAGATGCGTCGCCGCAGGCAGAGGCAGAGGCAGAGGCAGAGGCAGAGGGATCTGGACTCCGGCACAGCGAGCAGGATGATTCCCCGGCACCATTATGGATTTAATTCGTTGTCGTAATTTTGAACTACTGGCCTGCACTGTGCTCATCTCATCACTATTTGTGACAGAGGGTAAGTCCATGCCCTTTAGTTTTAGTTTTACTTTTCATTTATTATTTTCTTTAATTATGAATTCTTGCTTCAACCAGGCTCGAGCTGTATCATCATACATTTTCTATAATCAATTTATAATCAATTGCTGCGCTTTTATATAGTTGTAAAGCAATAGCCTGCTTCCTCTTTTTTTGCATTTGTCCAGCTTCAAAGTCTGCAAGTATCATACTAATTCAAAACATGTTTGTTTTAATACCACTTTGATGCAAACTTTTTTTTTTTTAATCAGACATTGAAAGTAACTGAAGCAGTGCACAATTCCATACCAGCCCCTGTATGTCAAATTTGAACGTAGTTACTGGCTTGCATTTCAACCAGGCCATGCTTGGAATTTCAATTACAAGACTGTGAGCTGACATCAGTGCCTACAGTGATCTCTGCACATGGACTGAAAAGCTAAAAAGATGACTAAAAAGGATCTAACAGTTGGGGGTGGCAGTGTAGTGGCCCACGAGGGAGTGGGGAAAATTGGCCAGAGTTGGCTTGTGTGGATGAGGGATGGGGGTAAAAAAAAGGGGGTTGTACTAAATGTCTCTACAAAACACGCAATACAACATGTCTTCTTATCACCACTGAGACAAACAGACACCACATGCATCTGTCCGGAGGAGATGTCAGGTGCCCCACATGTGCCATTTGAGGGCCCACAGATAGGAACAAACAAAGGCCCTTAGAAGTCATTTGCATGTGAAAAAAGCCTTACATGCTCTTGGAAGGGATGTGTGCTTGGCTGAGGCCGTGTCTCAAACAGGCAATAGTCCTGGATCTGAATACTCTGAACTCTGCCTCAGGGGAATACTGAAGGACCAGTGGACTGAGTAAAAAGCAAATCTTACAACAGACGGCACCTGTCATGATTTCCTGAAACGAACATGGACAGTCATAGGCTCGTAGGCAATTTCTCTTTCCATGGTTGTAAGCTTTTATTTCTTAAAATCAATCAATGTCTAACAGTCTAACGTTCACGTTACCCTGCCGTAACACGTGCTCCTAACCTGGTCCCAATCTAATGGCTCATCCTGGTTGTAATGAGTACTGATATAGGCATATGGTCGGAGCATCGCCACTGATACCCATGATCTCCATCCCCACCCCTGGGGCACTTGGCCCCATACCTCAGTTGCGCTGAGTCCAAGTCTAGACATGTATAAGCTGCTCCTGGAGAACCCTGCCTGCTGTCTGTGAAAATGATTGACCTCCACCAATGACAGAAGATTGGTGCCTGAGTTGGCAATGATGGAGCAGCAAGTTTAATTGTGCTCTTGTAGGGTCTCACTCAGCCTGATTGGGCTCTTGAGGGATGATTACTGTGCATGATTATTGGAATGTCTCCGTTCATATCAGTGTGGCTACATTCGTGGCTTCATAATGATGTCAAATCTTTCTTTCACCCATCGTGCAAAAAACACTTACACGCTTTGAAGTATTGCCATATCAAACCGATATACATATATTGCTTTCAAGGCTGCAAGAAATTTGGTGCAGTCTGATTATCATGTAACAGAAGCAACACTTGCGCAGCTGATTTGAAGCTTCCTTTTTTGGCATCATGCCTCTGTGTCCCCTCATGCACATTCCATGGATTACATGGATCATTGCCTCCGAGCTGGTCCCATTTATCCAGCCAGCAACATAGCAATTTTGAAATGCCTTAGTGGTAGCTATTTTTCTTTGATGCTGTCTTGAATATGAGAACTGTAGGGGGCAAGTCATAAGGTAGGTATGATATATGATTTTAGAAGGAAGAAGCAGAGGAAAAAAACAGATGCTTCATCAAAGGGTTAAGGATCTCGTGAAGTTTGGGCCGCGGGTTCAAGCTTTTAAATTTTGCCTGACCAACTCATGATTATATCATGATGTGTGGCCACACACTGCTCACCCCCAAAGAATTTTTTTATTTTAAGTTCTAAGATAACAAATATACCAAGCTGGACAGGGAGAAATGAGACGACCAGGTACAGCAGGTAGTTTAAAATGATAAATAGAATCTGATTTAACTTGAGTGAGGTATATGTGAACAGTTCTCTACACAGTTCATATTATTTTTAAATGGAGAATATTAAAGAAACACACAATTAAGCTGTACATGGTCTGACAGAGATTACATCATTGTTACTGAGGAGGGTGAAGCGCTGATCCTCTAATTAGTATGGATAGCATGCGTTGACTGAAATGAGACTAAAACCCAGAGCTTTGGCCGAGTGGCGTGAACGTTGTGCTGACTGAGACACACCATAAAGTGCATATGAGTTAATGCCTCAAACGACTTTCTACTTACAGAGGTCGCACGTTCCATGTCTTTCTATGATCTATGTCTCTCTATCTAGCATTCAATCTGTTTCTATGGAAATAGATTGAATGCTGAAGCCAAACAGTGGAATTGGTTACCATGGCAGCCAGCCATGATGCCTTGAGAGGCCCTTCAATATAAATACCTTGTACTGACAACTGCTAGACAGAGTGTTTTTGTCAGTGCTAAACAGAGATAAAAGCTGCATGCCAGACATGGAAAAAAAAAAAAAAAGCAATTGAGAGCATTTCTGCTCCACCGATGCAAACAGTTGCATAGTGCATAAAAGATGGTGTCATTTAAGGGACTATTTCAACTATGTGTTTGATTAAATAATTTATTTTCGGTAATAGTCGTAGATTTTTTTGAGCCGTCTGACCTGCAGATGAAGACTGAGCAACTTTTGTTCTGCTCCAAGACTAAAACTAAAATCAATATGAGAAGTAGCGTATTGCGTTTTTTTAAACAGGAGGATTGAAAAAAGAAATAATGTGCTCTATTTATAGGTGCATCTGCTGAGAGGCCGCCTCAAACTGTGGACCCGTGCTCTCCGAACCCGTGCCAAAACAGGGCAATATGCAGGACCCGCAGGGACGGCTACTCATGCTTCTGTGTGCCAGGGTTCCAGGGGGCTCACTGTCAGATTGATGTGAATGAGTGTGTTTCGCAGCCGTGCAGGAATGGAGCCACCTGCGTGGACAGAGTGGGCAGGTTCTCCTGTCTGTGTTCTCCTGGGTTTACCGGTGAGTGGAAAAAGCTATGCTGAGCCTCCGAAAGGCATCTGTGAGATGTCATGAGACGAGATTTCAGTCCCTAAAAAGCAGATGTCTTTGTCATGCTATATTCATGAGGTCTTTGCTTCAGGGATTCCCAGCAGGTTTAACTCAGTAGAAAAAACTGCAGTGCTTACATGTGTGGAGTTAAAGAGGGTTCATCCGTGTTACCCGAAGCCTTCTGTGTCATACAAAAAACACCTCACGTCATTTCTGTGTGCTCTGTCCCGGCGTTCTTCATGCCAGTCTGTCCCCCTGATAGTACAAAGTGAATCATCATGACTGAAGGGAGACTCATATCAGTGTTTAGCACTGTTGTGTCACAGAAAAGAATGTTCTGCATTCAAACCTTGTGTTCTCCCCGTGACCACGTGGGTTTCCTCCATTTGCTCCTGTTTTCCTACCATAGTCCAAAGACAAGCTGGTTAGGTTAACTGGCATTATTGTGCCAGCTGTTATTGTGGGGATGAGTGGGTGTAGTTAATGGGAGGATGGACCATCATGTATGTTTTTGTCTTCTCTTATCTTCAGTTTTGTCTCAAATCTTGCTAAATCTACCGAATGAAAAATAAGTGAACTGGTTTAACCCTCACCTCTGAATCAGTCAAGCTGAAAGGACCGTGATACTGTAGCATTACGACTTTGCAAACTTGACACTGGGATTCATATGAGTTATTTAAATGATCATATAACTAGTTTGCCGTTTTTAAGCAGCAAAAACGTAATCTTACCAGGTGCATTCATTCATGATAATAGATTTTTTTTTTTTTGGCAGCACAGTGCAGCAGTACATTGAAGTTTTTTATTTTTTTTTTTATGTTTGTCTGCTTTATAATGGCAAACATCTGCAGATCTTCATTGTTAGATAAAAGAGCAGTCAACACATGATCACAGCAGTCCACATAAAAGCTTTATTCATTTGCGCCCTCTGCCCTCGGCCTACGAATAGTGCTCACCCGCCCTCTGACATCTGTATTGCTTTGATGTTCACAGGCGCCACTTGTGAGGCCCAGATTGATGAGTGTCAATCACAGCCGTGTCTTAGTGGTGGCGGTTGCCATGGCTACCCCGGTGGCTTCACTTGCACCTGCCCGCCCGGTTTCCAAGGACACTGGTGCGAAATCAACATCGACGACTGCCAAGAGCGGCCGTGCCAAAATGGGGCTCTGTGTATAGACGGGCTGAATGAGTAAGTAGCCCGGCCCTGGTCATAGAAAGGACGCAGCTCGCGGCAAGTTTAGACAAGTTGAACTGTTATGTATAATACAGATCCATACATTTCAATTCTGCATCTATGAAAAGAAATAGCAGAAATAAAGACCTTGTTGCGTGATTGTGTCAGATACAGCTGTGACTGCTCTAACACAGCCTTCACGGGCGCACACTGTGAGATACCGCTACCATCATGCCACTCTGAACCATGCCTCAACGGCGCCATCTGCAAGGACGGCCGGGGTAACTACACCTGTGAATGCTGGCCAGGTAAACGAGGCACCGTTAACGCAGTTAACAGGGAAGATAATGTATTTCTGAGTTACGGGTTTTATTTTTGTTTTCAAATGTGATTTTGAAATATCAAGGGGCAATGCGTTTGCAATCAAGGACGAGATACATGGAGATGAGAGAGAGAGAGAGAGAGATGAGAAATTAATTTGCAAAGAGAGAGTAAGACAAGGAGTGAGCAAAGACAAAAGTATTCCTTATAGTTGAATGAAGCTGCATATGAATTTGCATGCTCACCGCAGTATCAAGTTGTTTATACTGTGTATGTTTACAGCCGTCCTGGAGAGTCTCACTCTATTTTGTAATCTACATAGGATGTCACAGATGCCTTCAACCTATACATTATTATCATTTGTACTATTCTCTGCATCCTCATTGCAGGGTTCAATGGTCATCAGTGTGAGATAGACATCAATGAGTGTGGCAGCAGCCCCTGCATGCACGGAGGCCGCTGCATCGAAAGGTCGTGGCGGGCCATGTACGGCAGTGAGCCTCTGCTGCCCGAATACTATGACCAGCAGCATGCTGCAGGCTACATCTGCAGCTGTCCTCCAGGAAAAGCAGGTTATATGCTCTGATTAACCAAATTGAATTAATCATGCACAGGGCTCCAACGATGGTTTTACAATGGTGGTATATAGTTATACAACAGCAGGTAGTTTGCAGGAACTTGTGTTGTCCTTACAGACATGCCTGCAAAAACCAGGAAATACGTACTGTTGTCCAGTAGACAGTGGGAATAGTGAGAGAGCTGGTCAGTGGAACGAGCACGTTCTGACTGGAGCAACACTTGTTTTAGTAAATACTATTATTTTTTATAATGTGGCCTGAACAACACATTTGTGTACTGTATATTAATACATTCACCTCTGTCTTTTGATGAAGTGAAAGCTGAGTTCATCAAAATAACCAATCATCTCATTCCTAATGGCCTCTTGCCACGCAAATGGCTTGATATGTACTTTTAAATGACTTAAAATATCATTTACAGTGACCAACCCATTACAGTGGGTTTCAATAGACTAGTTTGTTGTGCTCAGCGCATCAAGATATTATAAACAATCTACAGGTAGCACAGAATTTTTAAGTTTTACTATGTACAAAATAATCACAAAATAGCTTTCAATGAAAAGGGAATGTCTCTTAGCTAGATGCTAGTTCAGAGAACCGACACAGGTGTAATCTGTGACCCCAAAAAAGAGTATCTTTCTCTTTGCTTACGTCGTCACAAAATCAAAAAAAGCTATTGTGAGAATGGACAGGCAAAATTAACTGAGCTGGCCATTGACTTAAGGTAACTAAATAACTCCCTGAGAGCTGACTGACTGAAGTTGAGGTAGCTTTGCATTGGCATCTCAACATCGTTGATGTTGTAAATACATTATACTATATTAATATTAAATCTAGTTCTATGATCTACACAATTATTCCCTGGAGTTGTCCCATTTTTTTTCCCATTTTTTCCCCTTTACAATAATATTAAAAGATCCATAAAGACACAATTGCATGTAGTGGCTTTAATTTGAGTCTCATTGTGATGCTCTTGTCATCTTGTCCCTGTCGTGGTTGTGTAATGCTTGAATGAGAGGGCAACTGAAACTATCAATTGCAAATTCGCTAAATGAATTCTAAGCTCAAGGAAACATGGTCTACGGGTAATGTAACTAGTAACGCTCCATATAATATTATTCACAATGCATCGATGCCCAGAGAAACTTGTTGCATTGTTGGATGTTACATCAAATTACACATTTTAGTAGCAAAACCAGAAAATTCTAGTTTTCCTGCTTACACAAGACTTGATCTGGCAATGTAGGCAAGACTTTGAGCTGTTGCCGGCTGAGAGTTGTGTTCTAAAAATTGACTCCTTGCCAGTTGCAGTGGCACTGACTCAGTAAGGTGGACAAATAGCATTAGTTTAATCCCCAGAATCTGGCTTTGCCGGTCTCCTGACTGGAGGTGTTCAGCCCTACGTGGTTGTAGAGACAGAGATAAGGAGCAGACCTCCACTAGGATGGCCCTTTACACACACAAATAATATGGTGCAGTTAGATACGTCTGGGGCTATTCTGGGGGAAAAAGTGACAGCATGATGTGGACACCTGCACAATGGATTTGGGGAATTTTGTTGCTTGGAACAGGTAACATCTTCATTTATTTATTTACTTTTTTATAAATAGATTTGTAGTATTGGTGTTACTTAATAGGAATTCAATTCCTCTGTTATTTTTATCATTCAATACTACTGATGTAAAACAGATAAACAACTTAATAGCTGATCAAAGTGGATTTGAACCAGCAATTTCTCCTGTTGTTACATTATTTTTCTAAACTGTACTGTGATGTACTAAAGAACTTATAGTTATAAAAAAATGGCTAATAAGTTGTTTTAGATTTTAAACCTAACAGCAATGCACAACAATACGTGCAAAGATTTCTTAAGACAAACACAAACAAACAGACATACAGATAAAACATGGGCAGGTGAAATCCACGGTGTCTTGGTCTTGTAATAGCTGGGTTAGTAAGGGAGGGGGGGCAATCTTGACTACAGGGGTATCAGAGGAGGAATCACACAATTTCTGAGGTAAATGAAGGTTAAAAAAAAAAAAAAATGATAATAATAATACAGTACCCCAATACACACAAGGAAGAGGCGTTGAAAAAATAGGTAAGATAATTAGGGGGAAAAAAACCTCGGCATGTGTCAATGTCCACACTAATAATTATGCAACTTGCCTGCACACCTTGTCACTGGTAAACTCTCAGAAGTAAAATTTTTTTTCCTTACGAGGCTAATGAACAAAGAGATATGAAACTAATTACCTTCTTCAGTGAGCAGAATAATCAAGAACACCCCACAGTACAAGATTTGTGTCTTCCCTCGGCAGAAAGAAAACACTATCTGCTATGTGACATCATTTTTTTCTTGTGGTGACAGGTTCCCTCTGTCAGGAGGTGATAAACCAGTGTGATCCCAATCCCTGCCAGAATGGGGGCAGGTGTGAGAACCATGTCGGAGGCTACACTTGCCACTGCCTCAGACAGAGCAATGATGGCATTCTCTATGGAGGGGTAAACTGTGGGGTGAGGCTGGTGGGCTGCGAAGGACATGAGTGCCAGAACCAAGGCTCCTGCTCTCCTTTCCTGTTGGATGGAACACACGGCTACACCTGCTCCTGCTCAGCTGGGCACACGGGACCCCTTTGCGAGACCCCCACTACGTTCTCCTTCGAACGCGGAGGCTACCTGCTGCTCCAGAGTCCCCTGGTGGATGCTGAGGTCTCTTGCAACATCACCATGAGCTTCAAGACTGTTCTGCCCAGGGCGTTGTTGTTCCAGCGGAATAACGGGGGCCTGCTGCTGAGCCTGGAGCTGGAGGGAGGGCGGCTTCGTCTCAAGCTGAGGAAGGACGCGTCCGCTGGCGATGAGGCAGAGAGCCCCAGCCAGGTCCTGGAGCTTCCGTACAATGTCACAGATGGAGAGTGGCATTCTGTGGAGGCTGTGCTTGTAAACTGGGTGCTCAGCCTGAAGGTCTTGGATGACACTGGGAGCTGCGGGAGCCAGTCATGCCACAGGGTGGCTCCAGTCCAAAGCACCCTGGACGGGCTGGGGCCTCATCCTCCGAACACTTTTATTGGAGGTGTGCTTCAGGACTCAGTTGGCCCCAGTGAGGATTCTCCACTTCCAGCATTTATCGGCTGCATGCGGGACGTGTTTGTGGACTGGCAGCTCGTCGTCCCTGAGGAATGGCTGAGCGATTCTGCCGTTAACGTATCGCCTGGCTGCAGCCACAGGGACCGCTGCCTGGATGTGCCTTGCCAAAACAGAGGACAGTGTGTCAACCTGTGGCAGAGCTACCAGTGCTGGTGTCCAAGGCCTTATGAGGGGCAGGACTGTGAGGAGGGTATGTCTACAGCTGTGAAATAATAGAATACATTTTTGGTGGAGAACCTGGAAAGTTAAACGGCAGAAACACAGAGTAAAAACAGGTTGTAGATTTTGGTTTTCTAAATCTGTTAGTACCATAAAGGTGGATTTATTGCATAAGCAAAAAAAAAAAAAAAGTTTGGCAAAGTTTGCTATATCTAGTCACCAAAAGCAGAAATGAGACTCATTTAAACTTTAAACTTTAAGACAACCAGACCGATTGAGACCAGAGAGAAAGAGCACGAGGTCGCTCTCACTGAATTTCTTTAGCGGTTATTTAAATAACATCCGCAGCTGAGGATGTGTAACAGAAGAGCAAAAGAGCAGGGATGAGGCCAAGCAAAAGCCACACTAAAGGAGAGAGGGCAGGAGATCCTCTTATCTGACGCACCGGATTAAGGATATGAGGGTTTCTATTTTGGAAATACACAAAGGAACATTCAAGGAAATTGAACACCACTCAGTGAAATATTGAAATCTCTGATCAATACATCAGAACGTGAATGACAAGTTGGATGAAGGAAAAATTAGTTTGCATTTTTCTCTAAACTGCAGTCCTGAAAATAGCTCAGGTTTCCCACTGAGGATATCTATAGCCTCTTGAGTCTATCAAAGCAGATTACTGATCACAGTGTCTGATGGGATATTTTGCACACACATTTACCTCAATGGACACATCTACTCACAGACATTCAAAGTGTCCACATATATACAAAACCCAAGCGCTTATGTAGCTCTTATATAACCTATCATATTAAGTATGACCTCCCTGCTTGCGTGCTCTCAGTGTTCTGGCTGCCTTATCTACCACAGCAGAAAGTGCTGACTGTGGACACAGGTCATACAGTTTATGAGGGTTAGCGGTGGCTTAAATTTCCTCTCTCCCTCTTTGTCTGTTCTCCTTGGAGCCTCAACATTAACTGCTCAAATGTCTTTTCCCCAAGCTAGTTGAAATCCTGCAAACGCCCAAATATAACATAATGGTTTTTTAATGCAAAATATTAGATGTGGAGAAACCCCTAATTTTTCACCCTTGTGCTGACGATAAAAACGGATTAGTATTCAAAGACCATTCTGATAGGTACTGGCTCGTCGGGTCTTTTTGTACATGGTTGACATCAACATGAGTTTCATGCATCCTAACTAGGTCTATGGTTGAGTATAGTTCAAATGACAAAACACTTTGCTGTCTCATCCCAATCACCTCTCCCCAATTTTGCAGAGCACGTGACTGCACGCTTCGGGAGCGAGGACTCCAAGAGCCATGCTGCATTCACGGTCACCGACGATCTGGGCAACGACCTCTCCATCTCCCTCTTCCTGCGCACACGGAAGCACAACGGACTCCTCCTGGCGCTCGCCAACAGCAGCGGCGGCGAGTACCTGCACATGTGGCTGGAGGATGGCAAGGTCACAGTTCGGCTCGATAAATCGGAGAGCCTGAAAGCAGAGAGCGCGATCGATGATGGAGAGGTCCACTTCGTGAGACTGGAGTTGGTTGAGGACTATATGACGCTGTACATAGCCGCTCAGAAGCAGGGCGAGGAGGAGATCAGGACAGTCAATGTCCAGGCAGGAGATACTGTGTATGTGGGAGGTCTGTTGGACGAGAGGACGACTTCAGCGTTTGGTGGATATTTTAAAGGCTGTATCCAGGACCTGAGGATCAATGACAGTAGGCTCCAGTTTTTTGGGTTGGACACCTCAGTGAGATCTTTTCCTCTGGAGGTCATGGAAAATGTGACCACTGGGTGCTCAGGGGACAACATCTGTAGTGTGAGTAAAACGCCTGTTTACACAGTGTTTGTGTCCTTTTCTTAATCTCTGTTAATCTTTCATCTTGAGCCTCTCTCGCTACTGACAATGTCCTGTGTTAGTGAAAAATAGTTTCATGCCTATTGAGATATTATATAGTTAAAACCCGTTTTAGTACGATGAAATCAAGCTTACTTACTTGGAATAAGTAAGCCCTTGTGTCAATTTCTCATCCCCAGAGGAACCCTTGTCTAAATGGGGGGATGTGCTACGCCACGTGGGACGACTTTACCTGCACCTGCCCCCCCAGCACAGCGGGGCGGCACTGTGAAGAGGTCAGGTGGTGTGAGCTGTCCCCTTGCCCGATAGACTCGGAGTGCAGGATGCTGAACCAAGGATATGAATGTAAGTGAAAATCAGTCTCGAGAGTAAGGTTTTAGGTCATGTCTGAAGTCCTTGGGGGCAATTCAGAGTCAGGTCCCGTCAAGTCTGTATGGTAAAGTGCAAGTAGAGCAGCAATTTTTTTTTCAGGCTAGATTAAAATGTCACAGAATTTACCTTAATATCCATGAAAATTGTATTTTTTACATAGCTGGCACCACCAGTTTATAATACATAAGCCAAAAATTAGACAGTATTTAAAGCTACAGCCGTATGTATTTGTCATTGTTCTGGCCTTTGACCATGCAAAAACTTGAGAAGAAAAGGTTTTTAATTAAGTTGCAGGTTATTCAGAAAGTATTCAGACCCCTTCCCTTTTCCCACCTTGTGTTGCAGCCCTATTTTTAAATTGTTCAAATTCACCCCCCAAAAATCTACACTCATTATCCCAACATGACAAAGCCAAAAGAGAATTTTTTGCTGCCTACACCAGATTGGTGCCTTGACACAATCCTCTCTTGTGCTCCGCAGGCAGTTCCTTCAACTTTGTGATTTGGTTTTTGCTCTGATGTACATTGTCAGCTTTGTGACATTATATAGACAGGCAAAGTGTCTGAATACTTATGTCAGTGTGATATTTTAGTTTTTCCTTTTACATAAGATTGCAAACATTTCTGAAATTTTGTTATCACTTTATGGGGGGATTTAGTGTAGATTGATGTGAGGAGAAAATGTATTAAAACAATTTTAGCATCAAAATGTGAAAAAAGGGAAGGGGTCTGAATACTTATTGAATGCACTCTAAGACTCAAAGCACTCAAATAGAAGTCACACCTCAAGTGCTTATTTTATTAGTAGCAGCATATTTTATGTGATGATAGTAGTAATAATGATAAGTAGCAAAAGTAACACATCGACACAAATAACATTAAAAAATTATAGTATGAAAAAAGGACTAAGCATCTGGTAAATTATATTGTTATTTAGTACAGCCAAGAATTCATTACACAATGGGACAGCACCTTAACGGTGAATTAATTCTTAGTCTCATTTTTCTGGGGGATACATTTAGCTTCCATGCTCTTCTGAAATCTTCCCCTTGACATAATTTCTGCTTCACATAAAAGCCCTCAAACCCAAATATGGTTCGGTTACCTCTTAGACCTATATGTGTGTTACCTAATCTTTGACCTTGTTTGTGGAATTGGTCGTTCTCGACTTAATTGGCCCCCATGTAACACAAGCTGGATTATATTCCGGCCTCGATCTTCTCCACACAGAATACCGCATGTGCTCCATAAAGCAGGATTGGCTTGAGGCCAGTTTATCCTTTTTTTTTTTTTTTTTTTTTGCCAGGGATTAGTGATGATTAACCGTGTCTGTCCTGTAAGCCAAGCGTGTGTCATGCTCAGTGATTAACACATTGAGAAACAAATACCTGATCCTTACAGGTATTTTCTGATAAATGACCTCATGTTGTTGCGTAAAAGGATTTAAGTGTTATCAAACAGGGAAAGTGTGTAAATGTGTGAACATGGCAGGTATTTTTTCCCAATCCCCCAGGCCACTCCAACGCAACTTTCCTGAATGACAGCACAGTGCTGTCCTACCGAGGAAACGGCCACATAACCCGCAATCTGACCAACCTCTCCCTACACTTGCGCACACGGAAGCGTAATGCAGCCATCCTGCACGCAGAAACGGGCTCGGCGTTCCTCACAGTCTCTGTCCAGGACGGTTTCCTCTTCATGGAGCTTCAGAGCGCCACCGTCAATGGCAGTGAGGACGAGGGCGCGCCCACGGTCAGCCTCGGCAGCCGGAGGAGCGTCAGCGATGGTGAGTGGCACAGCGTCCACGTGTTCATGGCAGCGCCGTGGGCGCAGACCTCCTGGTGGACTCTGGTTCTGGATGAAGAAATAGAGGAGGCCAGCACTTCCAGGAGCCAAGGGGGCAACATGGACTTCCTACGGCAGGGGGTGGACATCTTCTTGGGCGGCCTGGCCCCTGATGCCGGCTGGTCCCTGGCTGGATGTCTGGGCACGGTAGAGCTGGGCGGCATTGCCCTGCCTTACTTCAGCTCCTCTGACGTGAACCTCCCGCGCCTCCAGGAGGAGCAGTTCACCCGGACATCGCTGCGGCCGCCGCTCCTCGGCTGCAGCGGGGCCCCCATGTGCGAGCCCAATCCATGCCAGAACGGAGGGGACTGCCAGGACCGCTTCAACGCCTACAACTGCAGCTGCGCCGAGGGCTGGGCGGGGCGACGCTGTGAGTTCTTCACCGACACCTGTGCCTCCGGCCCCTGCGTCCACGGCAACTGCAGCGTGAACGGACTGACCTACGAGTGCACCTGCGAGTTTGGCTACGCAGGTGTGGACTGCGAGGAGGAGGTGGACATGTGTCAGAACCACCTGTGTGCCCACGGAGGCACCTGTCTGCACGGGCCGGACAGGTACGCCTGCCTGTGCCCGGAGAACTACACTGGACCCCTCTGCAAGTAAGTCCAAGTGTTTCCGGAAATATTAAAAAAAAACACAAGACAATAGAGTAGAACAAAATTAGCGTAGAATAGTCGATTTCTGGTGAGTGCAACAGGCTTGTGGAAATCTCCCAATTTGAATATTTCATGCTCTGAAGATGACTCTGCTCTTCTGCGGCCAGTTTTCAGAGCTTAGTTAGTTTGTAAACACAAAGTACACAAACAAATGCTCCAAAATTGCAGAGGCAAAGGACCGCAACACAACACAAACAAAATCCTTCATTGCAAATGTCTCCGCATCCCTGCCTCTGTTCAGCGTTTCAACCATGCCTGCAGTGAGCGTCTCAGAAGCCGCGTTTCTATTCTAGTGTCAGCCAGAAAAGGCCTCAGTCGGCTGTGGCGTTTCACTAAACAAAGGCTCTCTGGTTCGGCGCCAGTTTTCTTTCCCCTGTCATCTACCGTTTGCCTCGGAGAACCAGCAGGGGAACGCCTCCAACCATTTATCCTGTAAACACACAGCCTCTTGCATTTTGCGACTCTTGCACAAGGCAAACCTTTGCAAGTGTCTCGCTAAGCAAGCCACCAGACAAGCTGCACGTCTCCCTTTACTGGGAACATCTATGCGGTTCCCAGTTTTCATCAGAATGACTTCTTTTTGTTTGTCTCTCTTGTTTGTATCTCTTTCCACCCTCCCCTCTTGCCATCTTTCTTTCTGTTTCTCTCCAGTGAACGCATTGAAGAAGTTCCGTGGTACATTGTTGTAAAAAATGTGTAAGTTGTTTTTTTTTTTCCCCCCCTCCCTATTTCTCAGTTGTTTGCTATTTGTTTCCTGTTAGATATTTGTCTCTCAAATGTCATGCACGACGTCTCCTGTCTTTTTGTTCAACAACTCGCAACAAAATGCCAAGCAAAGCTGAGATTAACGTCGCCTGTGACACTATTTGTTTTAAAGTGAAATAACAACTGTTTCAAATGAGTTACAGCTGTGGTTCAAAAATGATTCCTAGCATCTAAATTACCAAAATCTCGCACTTTCCATAATGAAAAAAAAAAAATCACATAATTTGTAGTTATCGAGGGATGAATTTTCAAGTTGCCAGCAGATATGTAACATTTTGGAAGTGAGCTGCTGTGCTTCAGGCAAATACAAGCTTAACCAAAGCCAAAGAGTAATGGTTCATTCTCGTATATGTGATTTGACATCCCGCTGGTGAATAGATGCCAGAGGTCTTTAAATCTTATTATCCTGGTCACCTCCTAAGCCTCTTTGTCTCCCCTGTGGAGAACAGCAGGGAACCCGAACAATACGGCTCCTGTCTGGCGGATTCTTCTGCTTCCGCAAAGACGTCAAGCCCTGCCACACACAACCGAATGAACCCAACAATGCCCCCGACTGTATAACCTCGAATAAGGCACGGATCACGCACGCATATGCTCTGTTACATGTCCGGATTGTCTTTTACCAGACGGCCTAAGCTGCCTGTTTCTGTGTGCGGCGACGACACCAGAAACTACACCTGCTTCAACGGAGGCAACTGCACGGACCGGGAGCTGTCCTGCGACTGTCCACCCGGCTTCACGGGACACCGGTAGGAAAGACAGACGCACCATTTTTATTTTTGAGGAAAAACAAAAACAACCTGTAAATAAGTGAACGTGCTGTCGTCCTGCGATCTTCCGAAGGGCCGCGGTGTCAGTTCGGGCGGAGAACTGAGAGGCTGACCGGTACATCAGTGCAGGTGCAGAGCATGGCCATTATAACCTGGTCGCAGTGGTGTAGGAAGTATATAACAAATACAGAATTTTTAGATATTATTATTATTATTATTGATCATAATCACCTCTTCAGGCCTCAAACAGTCATTCAGATGAAACGAATCCTCTTCTTGGGGGAATTGCCAACAACCCATGGATGTCTGAAAAACACGAGAGCTAGAAAGTGGCATAAAATTTGCAGACACAAGTAAAATACTAATGCCTCAAAATTGCGTGGCTAAATTGTACAAAATTGTACTTAAGTACTTGAGTAAATTTGCCCTCCACCACTGTGGGAAATTCTCAATACCCTGCTGATATGCTCATCCAGCACTGTTTGCCGCTGCAGCTCGCTCCACCACTCCAACTGCCTCCTTACGTGCCAAAGGTGTGTAATTGCTGATTTAACTATGGTAAAATCAAATGTAAATGTATGGGGTTTTGCTCAGGGGGATTTTTTTTTCCTCCAGGCTAAGCCCTTGCTCCTTTGTTAGCTTCTCCTCCAAACCCAACCATAAAAACCCTTTGCTATAGGCGGCCACCTCCCTGACGTTACATTCTGCGACGAACTGCGTTCTTCATGTCTGCAGGTGTGAGCAGGAGGTGGATGAGTGCAAGTCCAACCCCTGCCTGAACGGAGGCTACTGCCGCAACCTCATCAACAAGTTCGTCTGCGTATGCGACATGAGCTTCGCCGGAGACCTGTGCCAGACGGACGTAAGCGACATTTACTTTTACGTGGCGGTGCTGCTGTGGCAGAACCTCTTCCAGCTGCTTTCCTACCTCATCCTCAGGCTGGACGACGAGCCAGAGGTGGACTGGGGCGGCAACGACTGAGTGTGTGCGTGTGTGCTTTTGTGTGTGTGTGTGTGTGTGTGTGTGTGTGTGTGTGTGTGTGTGTGTGTGTGTGTGTGTGTGTGTGTGTAACTGTTTGGACAGTATGGGGGATATGGGGGTGCAGAGGGGGATTTGAAGCTATGTCAGTGCATTTGTACAGGTGATTTACTATTAGAAAAGCCCAGTAGTTTTCCAGACAAAGCACAGGGGACCAGGTATTTATGACCATCGCACTTCACATTTTAGGGTTTTCTCTAGTTTGATGTACAGTTAATGGTACCACAGAGCTGTTTCTGTGCCTTAAAATGATACTTTGGTAATCAGAAGCACCTTATTCAATGTAGCTGTTTATAATACATGATTTAATCTACTTATTTTAGAAGCTGTAGATCACAGAGGCAGTCATTTCCTGCATTACCACCACAGACAAAACACATTTTTGGGGCTGTAACAAAAGATCATTTCATATCAGTTAATCTGTTGATTATGCTCTGAACTAATCGTTTAGTACATAAAATGCTACTTTGCCCATCACAGGCTGTCAGGGCCCAAAGTAACCCGTCCAAATCGCCCGTTTTGACCAAGCAATTGTCCAAAACTTAAAGAAAATTCAATTAGAAACAATTAGAAATCAGAAAGCGTTTGCTTTATAAATATTGAACATTTGAGCCATCAAAGTATTGAACTCACTCTGAGGGGAAGGATAGTCCACATTCAACTTTTCGGTGAAGCGAGGAACACTATAAAATATGTGTTATTTAAAATGTTTCTCATTGAGGATATCCTGTCAGTCTAACTGGGTTTTAGGAGCTCCATGCGGATGAATGTGTGAACTAGCAAAAACAGTCGCAAAAGCACCTACGGGGGCTGGAAGGCGACGAGATGTCTCTTTGTTTTTGATGTGCATTCAGAGCACGGTGGTGTCTGACTGGCTGACTGACTGCTGTGCGTTGTTTTGGAGCAAAGACGAAGTTTCTCTCTCTAAACCCTCCTGTGTGAGGCAAAAGATATTTTAAGCCTGAATTCTCTGTGGGCTCTGCTCGAGCGGTACCTATTAACCATGCTGTCGTGGTCAACGTTTCATAACCGAATCGCCGCACTTGTCTGTTTCCTCACGGTAGACTCTTGTGTTTTTGTCTGTCTTTCATTGTTGTTGTGCATCGTGCTGATTGGTCCATGTATGATGCGTGTGATTTCTATCTTTGTCTTTCCTTCATCATATTCTGCCCTCATGTTCTGTTTTGTTTTGAAATCCAGTCTCTGTCTCTGTTGTTAAATAAAAAAAAACAAAAAAAAAACTTTCTTATTAACCTTGACCTGTTGTCTGTCCTCTTTTCATCACCTTCGAAGTATTTTCCCTTCCATAACAACACATTTGTTTTATTCTCATTTTCTTCCATGTTCACCTTTGTGCACATCTCATCAATGTAACAACTGTATGTGTTTGTGTGTAAAGAGGCGGACGTACCGAATACAGGTGATATCCGGGAAGGTCATGGTTATACAAGAGGAGCTGAATCAAGGACAACTGGACGTGTTAAAAAAATCATCTCAAAAATCTTCAAGATCCGCAACCAAGTCCACTTGCCCTCGATTCCTCCTGTTGGATAACAGAGTCATGTGGCTACCTCAGCACCAAACATAGACACTTAATCTTCTTTAACAAGATGTAGCGTGATATCCCGGAGTAACCCAAGTTCATAGCGGAGGCAACGCTCTACGGTATTCGGACGCCTCCGGGGGTTAAAGGACAGATGCACAACGTTTTCAGGGTTGGCTCAGGTTGAACCCCGACCCCGACCCGAGGCCTCATCGGCCCAACGTCGGGGTCCAACCTCACCGATGCCGTCGTGACTGAGTGGGATCAAATTGCCCGCAGCTTGGTTCCTCTTGGGAAAAAAAAAAAAAACCTTCCCAGAAGAGAGGAGTCACGTAGAGCGGCACCATGACACCCATGGTTTTTGTTCAGGCGTTTCAGCAATGACGTATGTGTATAACGTCCAGGTATCCTCATACTTTTGTGCAAATGGTAAATATGTATTGGCACACATGCCGTCTCACTCCCATCTTGCACTTTTGAAGTCTCTGTGCACTTGTGTGCGTGTGTGTGTGTGTGTGTGTCCTTTGCAGGCACGGTGAGCGAAGAAGGGGGAGGAAATGGGAAGCAGGTTTTTTTTTTTCCAGTGTCGGCACTGATGTGGCCATCCTTTGAGAGCAAGGGAAGCAGGGAGGTAGAAATGTTCCCTCGTCAGCGAAAGGAGCCAGCGTGTGCCGCCGAAGTGCAGTTTCAGCAGACAAGCGGTGGCCTTCTCAGAAGTTCGGCCTGCTTCGCAGAGACGTATGAGGGCAGCTTATCTGGCAGGCACACACACATCTACACGCAGACACACACTCACACAAACACACACACAGACACACACAGAGCGGGTTGATAGTGCTGACAGCAGGGAAGCGTAGCTGCCTCCGTCTCCATGTGCGTAGCCGCTCCGCCGTGGCTTCAGGGTGGCCTCGCCATGTACCCCGGAGACTGGTTAGGTAGACGTCTCCGTGTGCGCGCGTGTGTGTTTGGCAGTCAGTGACTGATGGCGGGTCCTGGCCGCGGGCTGCTCCGACTCGTTTGTGTCGCGCTCGCTCTGACGGCCAACTGTGTGGCAGTGACAGGTAAGCGCTTTCCAGGAGTCGACAGAGAACGTGTAGCAGGGGAAAAGAAAGCGTAATGTCTACGCCGTCGAGCACAAGCGCACAAGTTATTTTTTGCCTCGGGGATATGGGTGGTTGTATTTTTATTAGAATTACATCTCCGCGCTGATTGCTCAGTCTAGAGTTTGCTGACTTCTGAGATTTTTCTCCAAGCCTCGTGTACGCTGACAAGTTCAGTAAGAAGCTTCAGTTGTGAAGATGGTGTCAGCCAGAGTTTTAAGTGTTATGGAGAGATGCTTACAGCTGTTGCGCTGTCGGTAACCTTGTTTCAGCCACTCAGAGCCTCACGACTATTGCACCAACCAGAACGACTGATGTAAGTGCATCTGCTGCTCCGTCGTCTGCTTAATGAATGTTAACAATCACTCACCTGCTGCACCGGCGGCTTTGATTCATCTTGATTCACCGTGTCTGACTGGCGAGGTCAGAAATCTGTGTTTGCATGCAGGCTGCTTGTGTTTCTGGTCGGCGGTGAAGCTGTTTGTGTGTTTTTGGTGTGTGAGGATCAAAGGGCCACAGGGCTGTAAGTTAAAAATGAATCTTAGCAGGTTTCACAAGTCATTAAAACACCCTCAGACATTTTATGTAAAACAGCTTTTCTTCCTGCTTGAAAAGGATCGTGTGAGTGTGTATGTGTATGTATGAGCTATTTTTGGTGTGAAAGTGTTTTGGGTTTTTTTTTTTTTCTGGTGGTGTTTGCTCTGTATGTGCTGATGGGATCATCAGGCAGCATCTTGCCTGTTTGTGTGTGTGTGTGTGTGTGTGTATATGTCTGTGATCCTCCACAGATAAAACGTGCTCCAAAAAGCTCACGGGTTGCTGCCGTGCTGGCACCGTGTCTGATTGGCTTGGCGATAGTGGTGGTGGTGGGGCTGGCACTGGCCGTGGCCAAACTGCGAGAGAGGCGGCAGACGGAGGGAGGTTTCGGTCCACGGCAGCTCGAGGCTCCTGGTGGTCACAGCCCACCTGCTGAGCTGGGAAACGCATCCATCAGCACTTTGGCAGCACGTGTTGAGCGCCTGGTGTAGTGTAAAGCGGTCAGCAGAGGACAAGTGTGTGTAAGAGCGTGAGAGTGAGGGAGAATGTGTGTGTGAGAGAGAGAGAGAGAGAGAGAGAGAGATAAACACTGTGTCCCATGTATGCACATATTTAAACCAAAGCATTTTTGTGAAATTCCCCAGTGAACCCGGGTTTCTCTTTCCCGCCTCCTTGCAGCTGACCTCTGAGGGTTTGACCTCTGACCTCTTACTGTCCGTCAGTCTGGTGTCTGTTGTCCTGCTGCTTGTTCTCATCCTGACCTCCGTTGGGCTGGCGGTGGCGCTAAACCGCCGCGCCACCCACGGCACCTACAGTCCCAGCCGCCAGGAGAAGGAGGGATCGCGGGTGGAGATGTGGAGCATCACCCAGCCGCCGCCCGTGGAGAGACTCATATGAGACACGGGGCCGGGACTGTGTTTACATGCAGGCTGATAATCTTGTTATTATAGTTATTTAGGTGCTGATAAGAGAAGAACACGTGATACCAGATGGGACTGGATATCGGGATCCTGCATGTAAACACGGTCTTTGCCTCGCAGTACCTACAGGTTTTTTTTCACTTCATTTTGCAAGTGCATGTGCTGGAAGACTGTGTGAGATCTTGTGACACCAGTTTTGTGTAAAGATGCAGCCCGGTGCTTCCTCCATCCTCTAGCTATGTTTTGCACCTGGCTCGACCATCTGGCAGCACATCCATCTAAATGTAAAGATTTAAGTTCAGGAATATTGAATCTGTCACATTTTTGTGTCCATATTGGGGTTTTTTGTAACTGATGGACCAGTGAGCGCCCACGGAAAAAAATCTTCTCTAAATTTTAGACACACACACTTCGTTTTAAAACCACATCCGGACGAGCCATTGCGCATTTAACTTCATAAAATTCAGTCCATTTGTATTTATTACAGGAAAGTGGCCTTTGATTCTCTGTGTATAATGTATATATGCTAAGTGTTGCTGTCCGTGCTCATTTATTTTTCAGTGAACACTCCCACGGGAATTTTCTCACTGTTGCGCCGAACTGACAGAGTATCTGTCCTTTAAGATTCAGGTTTCCGGATTAGTTGCACTAGTGGAGAATAGTTTCATCTAGGCCGCCTTGTATATTGTTAGTGACAACAACTGTCTAGACTGGGTTGACATTTTAATTGTATATACTGTACTGATTATTTTGTTTATTATTTTTTTAAACTGTGAATTTTATTTTATACCTTTAACGGTTGCCAACTGTATGGAACATCTGTTGGTTAATTAAAGAGAATTTATTCCTTTTCGTTTGTTTAATGTCTACAAACTGTTCTCTGCAATTAGGAACAATGTGGTGCTGCTGGGAGACAGGATTTAAATCTTTATTTTAGTATTGCTTAAATCAGTGCTTAATCAACCAATACACTGATAGTCACACAAACACACAAACGTACAGTGAGGAAAATGCTTTGTGTATACTACTATATATCAAGATAATGAAGATGTTGTAACCAGGTTTTGACACAAGGCTCCATAATTCCATAATAAAGTGGGATACTCTAGATACTATACTTACTCTGAGCGTCATACATTCCCTGACAAATCAGCAGGTAATCAAATTACCAAACAGCGACTGATAAACAAAAAACTCGGGACTTTTGGAGCCCCTGGAATTCTGGGGCCCCGGGGCCTGTTCCTGCCTCACCTGGTTGGTAATCCAGTTTTGTCTCTTTGAACTGTAAATACATAAATAACCATACCGACAACTCGGTCCAAAATAAAATACCTTTTTTTTCCCCACAAAATGAAAAAACGATAGAATCTCATTCTATCGATGTTGGCATAAACAAAAAAAATGAGTCCAAGGATGCAAAAGAATTAAACAGTATAATTTATTTTCAGTTCACAGTGCATACATTACGTGCAGTTGTAACAAGTTACTCATCAATAGCACATTAGATTGACCTCAGTTGTTTAAGACAGTTTTCTCTGCAATGGAAACATGCGAGTGTGCACAGAATCAGAAAATCATTAAATGGTGTACAGAAGAGTTAATTGTCATTACGATACCCAAACAAGAGACTGAAAGGAAAGAAAAAAAAGTTGCTAACTATAACATTCAGTGTAAATGTCTCTATACTGAAAATGTATATTTTTGTCTTTTATTATTAGTTTAGGAGAGGTGATGTTACTATCTTTGTAAAGTTGAATCTGTTTTTTTAAATTCCATAGTATGTAGGTAAACGCTGCTACATAATCTGTCACCTCCCGCTCACTCCAAATTTGAAATTTAGAGACACTTCTACTCACTATATATTTATTGATAGCTTCACACTCTTGATGAGTAATGGATATCCTTAGGTGTCACAAACCTGCAGACACTGAAATGTAATTCCCATGACTATCATTTTTTTCGTCATTGTACAACATTAGTGTAAACCAGTTACTAAAGCTTTTCACATCACCCTCAGGAGCAGCTCACTGCTCAACTATTTCTCCAGAGATAACCTCTATGGTTAGTTTTACAGTAGCTGGTAACCAAAAAAGTAGAAATGTTTTTCCTCTACATATAACACAAGGCAGAATGAGTGTATCATACGAGACCCCGATCTTAATTTTCATCCTTTTTGATTTGACAGAAGTGCTAAATACTGAAATAATAATTAATAGCAAAAGAAAACACCACATCTGTAACACTAAACAAACAAAAAAAGAAAAAGCAGAAAAAAAAAAAATCAAAGCATACAACACATACCAGTACGTACAGTACATGCAAATACAACAGTAAGCATTGTACCATGTACAAGCAAGTGTCATGTTCCGCTCAATAAAAGGTCTTAGATGCTTCTGAACACAAATGGCTACATGGGACATTTTGTTAATTATATTCTCACTCTAATTTTTTTTTCCTCCAAAAATAAAATCTAAAACATTCAATTATTAGGTGTCATTTTCTTTTTCCTTTTTTTTTTTTTACAACATACAACACCAATCATATATTATCCATGTAAAATATACTCAAGCCAGAAAAAATACACATCTATTCAGTTGAAAATAATCTTTAATCATTATGAAACCAACTATAGAAACTCCTCTGAGAAACAGAATGAGTGTCCAAGGTTTTTAAAAAAGAGAGAGAACCAAAAGAAAAAAAAGAGCACAAACTATACAAGTCATCACCTATTAGTACAATCAAAGAAAGTACCTAATTTACAAAAGGAGAAATAACCGGGAGAAATTCAAAGATCCTCTCTTAAATACAAGCAGGAAGATTCCCAGCGACCACTGCAGCAAAGGAAAAGACTGAGTGACTCCAGCTGGACTGCAGCTGAAACTCAAAGGAAAAACAGCTACAAAAACAATATTAGTACCTCAGTTCAATCCAGGTCAGTTTCCTGGTTCCAAATATGGGTGTTTGTGTCTGTTTATCATATAAATACTGAATATTCAGTTTTCCTTACTATGATTTAAGGTGGTCTGAAAACATTGCATACTCGTTCTTCCTATAATACTGTACCTTGTTGTGGTTATACTTGATGGTAGTCTTACTGAATAAGGCACATCATACACTCCCGTCTTTAAAACCAATAGACGCACCTCAGTTCGCCCAGTTAAACAGACTGTCGTACTTATTTATTTAGGGATACATGATGGTTAATTTCCACTAGAAACTAATTTGATTGTGATTATTTTCAAGTAGGATCATACAATATTGAAAGAATAAGACAACCCTGACCGTTTTGATAATTTTAAATATTGCATAGTAAATATGTTTTTTGTTTTTTTTTGTTTTTTTTTTTAAGTGTTTGCAATGAATAAGGCCAGTACAGAGATTGTTCTGGAGTCTCTCTTTTTTTTTTTTTTTTCCTTTTCTTTTTGGAAATACTAGGTCTGATTTCTGGGATTTTAGAAGCTCGCCAAAGACTTTATGAGCAAATCGTTAACGCAGAGCAGCACTCAAAAAGTGGAGAAATAGCTGCTATTAAACTGCCACACCGACTGGCGTCTGGCATAAATCATAAGAACAACGAACCATAAATGTAATAATCCCAACACAAGCCCATGAAAAAGCTTTTTTTTTTTCTTTTCTCTGGGTTTGTGGCAACACAGAGAATGATGGGAACCCACAATCTCTGGACATGGCGTTTCTCTCCACAGGAGAGTCTGTTATTGAAATACTTTAGACTCTGTACACATTACATCCACGTAGCTACTCTCTGACGAGAACTGTATTGCTTCATTACAGTACAATCATCAACCACTGCTTTAGATTACAGTGTGTGACTCTAACCTATAAGGACAGAGATTGCATTTCCACATGTGAGAAAGAAAGAAGATGGACATAAAAACTGGGGCTCTATGATAAGTCTGGTGATATTCCGGATTTTTATGAAATGTCAACAATCCCATGAAAATACCAAAAGCAACACTCAATTCATATTAGTAACTAGAAATCTAGAGATAACAAAATAGTCCCCGAAAAAAGCAACATTCACTCGTAGTTACTGCAGAAGCTACAGCCATTTTTGAGACTGAAAATGTAAACTATATTCAGTATTTATGTTTTCATCATCAGTAGGAACAAATGGGCCACATAGAGGATAGTGAAAGCAATGAGAGACAGTTTTGGTCTTTCCGTGGGATTTGTAGATAATAACACAAATGCAGAGTATCGCCAGCCAGATCCTAATAAAGGTCACCTTTCCACATCCACTCGAAAACCTCAGAAACTCTGCTACAACTGGCCGCCATTTTTACAGTCGGGAGGTGCTGAAAATAGTAAAAGGAAGAAAATCAGGAGAGACAACACGAGGAGCAGAGTGGTGATGGTGGAAAAATAAAAGAAAGAAGAGGAGATGGAGCAGGGATACTGGCTTTTTTTTTTTTTCCAGATCACCCCGTTTAACCTTTGTGTGTGTTTGCATCTCTTCAGAGGAGACAGAGGTGTCCTGAGGAACATAGGAAGAGGAGAGAAAAGAGAGGTTTCTACTTGAACATCTCATTACCTGGAATGCTATTAAAAACAGCAGCTTAAAGCACATCATATATTAACTATTCTATGAATCCAGATAAATACACTGCCATTAAAGTTCTATTAATTGTTGCATTTAAGATCTGACATTATTCTGATTACAAAGTACCGGTTGTGGTATCTATAGATTAAGACACCAGTGTATCATAAACAAACCACATGTCCATTTAAGGCATGGTGATAAAAAAAACAATATATTACACAGTGTTTAATTAATTTATGTTTTTCAAAAACCCAAATGGACTTTGTATCTTTTAAATCCTCTGTCACATAGTTATTTTTACTTAAATAAACTTAGTACCAATAACTGAGTATTATTTGTTAATCTACAAGTGCAAATTCAATTTGATCATGTGAAATGTTTGGAACACTGAGTAGAAGACTGACAGGATACAGTGTTGAGGACCTAATATCCCCTTTTCTGACTGAGCCTTTTCTTGATTCCTTTCAAGAACATAAACAACTCCTTCATTACTGCTTGGTTACTTATATTTTCACCAATGGTCAACTTGTAATTCATCAGTCATTGTTGGGAAAATAAACTTCGTCCAGAAAAGTAAATGATTACAGACAGAAATACTATGATGTAAGTGTAAACACTGCATTTTGTAAAACAAGGGAAAAGTCTCATAAACTGGGGTAACAACATTCCGAAAACTAAAGGAATTTGCAAGATTTTTCACTTGTTTTATGAAATTTAAACTTTATAAATACATACATTGTTTTTACTTTTGCAGAGCACCCAATTCACTTGAAAGAAAAGTAGATGTGTCAGATGTGAAAAATCTGCCACTGTAGTGAGATTTTTTTTTACCTGGTTCTTTTGCAAATAAAGTGTTTTTTATGACAAATTTGAATTTTTTTCCCTAATATTTCTGCGTTGTTCTTAAAATACATGAATTCTATTGGTATTAGGTTGAAATACTCCTGTTACAATGACAGATTTTTTTCACATAGAATAAGGATTTAATCATATAAATACAAAGATGGATGACAGATGGCGAATTCTTCAGTGCTCCTAATCATCTCTTCCTTCTTCCTGCAATAGAGAGTGTAGCTACAGTATAGCTAATGGTTCATGGCTGCCTGTACGGACCAGATTTGTTTGTAATTTATCCTGATGTTTGGGTGTTGAGATAAAAAATTCTGAACCTATCATGTTCTCTGAGACTGCAGCCAATCGTTGTAGAAGAAAGACGGTGAGTAGAACTCATTAGAACCTATGGCATCTTACAGACTCGAGGTCTTTGACGTCCACTAGGACTCATCTGTGGCTTTGCCCTGGACCTGGTGGTGACTGTTGTTGCAGTGAACCTGGGAAAGCTGCAGGCTGGTGTGGAGGACGGAGCTGAGGCAACACATGGACTCAATCTCCTCAAGGAGGCCTTGATCCTGCACCACAGCTTCCCCGGAGCCTTTACCCTGACCAAGACACAGGCCGAGTCCAAGGAGACCCTCCTTGGAAACATCTTTCTCCCATGGGATCGGCATAGCTGAATGTCTGTGCTTCACTGGGCTCCCCTCAGCCTCCTGGTGGCCTTTGCTGCCCTGCCTCCGGAGGGCCTTTTCCTGGTAGTGCCTCACCTTTTCCTTGGACAGCACCTTCCTCCTCAGGACGTTGGTGGAGGAAGTCTCCTTCTGAGGAGGCTCGGTGCTGGCTTGGGGGTCTGAGCAGGTCCGAGACCGGCCCGTTGGAACGGGAGAATAGTCTGGGTGAGAGTCATGTACTGGAGAACTTTGGGTGTGAGAGAGTGTGGGAGATGGCATCATAGAAAATCTATTGGACAGTATTGGCGAGTAGGAGAAGCTGTATCCTGGTTGTCCTGGAGGTAAAGGCTGAGGGGTGAGGCCAGATTTGGAATGAGGAGGACATGACATCGGTTTGGAGACATTAGGAGTGTGGCCTTGGTGCAGAGCAGTGGTGACAGGCACTGGAGGAGCTGCCGTAGGTTTCTTTGATACCTTCATGCTGCTCTTGTTGGGCTGTCTCCGTGGGGACGGTGGGAGGTGTTTGCCGTGGACCACGCTGTCGTCCTGGCCCATATTCCAGCCCCCCTGTTCCTCGCCTCCACCACAACCACTCTCATCTGCAGCCTTACACTCACTGGAAGGTGTCAGTTTGGTCTGCAATAGAAGTAACAATAAAATGCCATTAAACAAATACCTTTATAAAGAGACCTGGGTGTCACCTAATACTTGCTCTCTGCAGGTGAAAACATTTCCTGTGTGCCTCAATGCCAGCTGTTCGGGTACACATCTGTCTACATAAGTAAGCCAACTAAATCGCTGCCGCTGTTCTTTATTGGTCATGATGCTTTAGTAAACTATTTACATTCTCAGTGTTGAATCTTGATCTGCTATGAAGTACGAAAGGTCGGTGACATAGATCGACTTGAGTTAAACACGGGTGAAAGTTATTCTGAGCAAATGTTGATCAATATTCTACGTTATCTATCGACTGAGACTATGAGACACGTTCTAAGCACTTTCTACCAAGGGAACCAACCAATAAAATGATTAACTTGATTACTGCTTTTAATTAAGCTGTTTTTTTGGAAAACTTCAGAAATGTGATAGACTACATTCTATTGCAGAATTTTTTTGAAGGTGAGCTGAAAGTCTCTGTGTGAATAATCCATTATAAATCTCAAAAGAAACTATTCACTTCAAGTATATCTTGATTTTTAAATAGCCATGGTTATCCGGAAAAAGAAATGTGCAATACATTCATGTTTAAAGCTAATAAGAGACTTTAAGGGGCAGATAAATGGAAGTTCAAGTAGTTAAAGCTTTAAAAAGTTTGGGGCATGTAACTTAAAAGTCAAAACTGGAATTACTTACTCTAAAAGGTTTAGTTTTGTAAAGTCTTTTTAAATAAGTCATTGGTGACAGTGCAGATTGAATTATTATCTATATCCATCTATCCTCAATCCATTATTGTATCATCACATTACTGTTCACAGATTGAAACCTTTTCAAATTCAGTATTTTCCTGTAAGATTTTTTAAAATAAAATGGTGATTAGTCCCTCTCCATATCTAATGTAGTCTTCCTTTCTCTCATACCGGGGCCTTGTAGTCTAAATCATCCAAGGACCTGAAGAAGTCCAGGCTCTTGGCAGCACTGAGTTTGCCTTGCTCCAGCGACGTGGTGTTCAGAGAGTCCAGGATTTCCTCCAGCAGGTTCATCTGGCCTGAGTGTGAAGAGTCAATGTCGAGCTCCAGCGAGTAGGAATCATCACTGTCCTCCATGTAGGAAGGAACCTCGCCGCTGTCCTCTGAGGAGATTCTGCGTTTAGAGGGGAGGCAACAGCGACAGGAAGAGTTAAACGGTATGTCACCTCATGTTTCACGAGATGTCTGTGTTTGAAAGTTTCCATCATGGATTTGCTCATGATGTTCTCTTAAGACATTATATTTAATGTATTTTGTAATTTTGTCAGTATCACTAAGAACAGGTCAGCTATCAATCAGTGATAACCAGAACCATAGTAGTTACAATGCATGACTGACGTTTCTGTCAACTTATACTTTTACTAAATATGTCCACTTGGGGGCAGTGTTACCATGAGAGAAAAAAAAATTGAATCTGCTTGGAAATGCACTTTTCAACAGGCCATCAACTTTTTCTTGATAAAATGAATTAGTCAGCTGGTAAAAGTTCTCCTGCCATGACATAAATGAAATGCACACTTTAAGCAAAATGAAAAAGGCTTCAGTGAGGCAATAGGTCATAAATATATGGGAGCACTTACTTGCTTGCACTGTCCAGCTCATCATCATCAAGGCCGCAGCCAAGATCTCGAGGGCCCATGCTCATGGGAGACTTGCCGAAGTTATGCTGTTAATGAGAATAACACAGCAAGTGAATGTAGTTAGACAAAAAGAATAACACGATAAAACAATAAAAGTGGACCCAGGGGGAGTCTCAGCTTAAAGATACAAGACTCCTGTTAAACATGGAGTCTAGACAGAAAATGGAGTTCTGCTGAGGTACAGCATTTCATAACAAAATCGACTTGGGACGCAATAGAGAAAAAAAATGCAGGGCTGTGTTCGGTGGGTCCCCATAAGACAGGAGTACTCGCTTGTTTTAATGAGCCTGGACCCTTAGGGCTGAGACTAAATTTGTCAAATTTGAGTCCGAGGGATAAAAATCCTAAACATCCCCTGCAGTATTTTATCAAACTCAGCATTATATGTGAAATACAAGCTACTTACTCACTGTGAGCTAAGACAAGGGTAGCTGCATATATCATTTGTATTACGACACCAATGCATGTGATTGTATTTGTCGCCGCTGTGTTGAATGATCGGTGGGTACTGTAGTTGTCTGACACAGTTTAATAAGCCACCTGTGTACCATGTTTAATGGGCAGGTTAAAGAAGAGACAGAAGCTTTACAGAGCAGGGCAGGACTCTCCCAATGGGAGCCCAAATCTGCCCCAGGCCACTTATTAACATGCCTTCCACTACGACGCACATGTTCCTCCCTCACTGTGTGTGCATGTCCGCTTATGTTAATACTATCTTTCACTTTCTAATGTACACTCTTTGGTTTTTGCCTTTTTACCTTCTTACATTATGCCGCTCACCTGTCAATTTCTTGGTATTATCTCGAATTATCCTTCAGTCTCTGTGCGTTTTTTGTAAATTTCTGCGCTAGTGGAGTACAGTTAACGTGCTAGCACTGCTAACGATCTGTGCGGGTGTGCATTAGTGTGCACTGCAATGTTTTCCCTGATTTTTTTTTTTTTAACACTTACTTAGCTCCACCTCTCTTTTTTCTGTGTGTTTCTCAGTAAACTTAAGTTAGCCACATTATCAAAGCCCAACATGGAGAAAAAGGTTCTTTACAAGCCTAAAAGTGAGCAGAGCACAGGGGGTGTGTTTAAGAAGTGAGGAAAGTAGTATTTGTGTGCTTGCATTGTGGTTTCGGTAGCAGGAAATCCAGAGACACAAAGGTGAGGAATAGTAAGAAATGTTTATGACAATAGACAAAAAAGACTGACAACAGAGGAAAAAGGTAAGGAATGGAAAAAGGAAGGAAAGAAATGTAGAGAGGTGAGGAAAGATTCCTCAAAGCCCCAAAGAATGATGGGAATGGTGGGGGGTGGCTGGGGGTCAGTATTGGAACCGTGAACCAAGCCGGTCTTGATTAGGCGACGCAGTGCCAGCCAGACAGGCGGAATGTAACGTGTGGCTGGCCTGGCCTCATTTAGGGCCTGTGTTCAGCCAGGGAAGACACACACACACACACATATACACACTCACTTACACACTCTCACATATACACATTCAAGTCACATACGCACCCTATTACAAAAAACACAAAGAGTTAAAGTGCCATTTTCTCCATAAAAGTCAGCGGAGGAGATGTGTGCAGTAGCCACTTAAGCCTCTCAGCCATCGGGCTAAACACGAACACATGTGGTGGCACTGCTGATTGGGCGAGCCGCTCCCCTTCCATGGTAGCTTGGAGCTATAATGAAAGAGATTTCAGAGGGGCTCAGGCCTGGGATCCCTAAACAGCATTTAATGGATTCCTGTGTCAGGGCAGTAAATCTGGGGCCAGGCTGACATGCCAGCCAGCCAACGTGGGCCGGCTGAGCGGACATGCACCTGTGAGACACTTGGGGAAGGCGGGCTTTGGAGAGAAATACCTACAAACGCTAGAAAACACATGCAGATGCAGATGCACGTGCACGTATGTTTATGGCGCGTGCAGTTATTTAGTCTGTACATTTGTGCAACAGGCCTTTGTTTTTTCGGGGGGCAGGGCCTCTCTCTGCGCTTAGGTGTTTATTAAAGCAAGGTGAACCCAAACACAACCAGACACAGGTCATGAAGCCTGGCCCTCTGATCTCAGTTACTGCTTTGTTGCCGTCTACCTGACAGGACGTTCCATAGGGAGCTGTAAATGGATGGTACCTCACTTCACGGCTTTATCAATTTGTCATTCCCTCTCTTCACTGTGACCCTTTAGTGCAGCAGTTAAGATTAAACTATTAACGACAACTGAGCATTTTACGACAGAAGCGCCAAATTTGGTGCAGGAATTCGTTTTTTATCCTTCTTTTTTTTTCCAAAATGGTCAACATGTTGCACTCATTTCACTGGTAATATGAGATACAACATATGCTTTTGTCACTTACTTTAACATGATAACACTACTCCTCCAGAGCTGTCGAAACCGACAACAGCAGTTCAATCTGAGATTTGAAATTAGATGTAGTGTATCGGCGTAAAATTACAAAAATATAGATTCTCTCCAAATTCAGATATTCATAATGGATACACTCAACTTGTGCAAAAGGGTCCCATCTTAAAGCTGTGACAGCTCTGCCACCATCCTATACCTCCCCAGGCCTGACAGGACAGTGGAAAGCATTAAATAGCAGCACAACAGAATATCATGCTGCTCCTTCATTAGCTTCTTGCTGTCGGCTAATGAGAAGCTGACAGGTGAAAATGAAAAAGTGATTCTCCCTCCATGCCCTTCCTGTCTCTCATTTTCCTGTCTCTCTCCATCACTTATCAGTCAGTGACAGATGTCATTGTGTCTGTCCGGCTGACTCTTGCTTCCTTTCCTCTCCACCACAAGCTTAGACTATACGGAGCACAGGGAGCGAAAGAGTCAGGAGGAGATACAGCTGAGGAACAGGAGTCATGAAAATGATAAAAAAATGGTCAGAGTATTTCGGTAAAACTGGCTCGCTCCAGTTTTTTTTGAAGAGGTAGAGAAGCCTCTTGTGTTTCTTAAATGAAGGGAAAGATCTGACACCTGTGCCTCTCCTGCAAAGTGAACTCGTTTTTATTTTGAGGGAAACATTTCTTTGTTATTTTTATGTTATTTTTTTAATCATATTACTTTGATCAATGTTCCTGAGGATCTGGCTAAAGTAGTAAAAGAATCCCTACTCCCTTCATTTTAGACTTCAGACATAAAAAGGAAACACATACTCTCCAATCTTTAATACAGATTGCAAATCTGTACAGTTGTAGATTACAAGTAAATGAAGGCAGAATTGTTAAAAAATGAATACACTATCTTTTATTCTAACCCTTTATACCCTGACCCTCCTCATGCAATAAGTAAAGGTATGAAATATATGAGGGGACTTGAAAATTGCTTCAGTTTTGATATAAATTGCATTTCATTTCTGTGGTTATGAGGGGAAAATAGTCATCATCATCCATTTTAGTACTTGCATTTGGAGAAACAAAGTTTCCCCTCCTATTTCCCTCCTTCCCTTCATGACCGGTTATGCAGAACAACTACGCCTCTCTGTGACGGGGCCAAACGCTAGCAGACTTTAATAGCCAGTCTTACATTATACATTTCATATGGTATTTCTGAGTGGGTACTGATCTCACAGCTTGGCAGTGTATGTAAAGAGATGCCGGTAAAATGCAAACAAACCTTGGGGAGAGTACAAGCCTTTGCAGAAGTATGGCCAAGTCTGTGTCTGCCTGTTTAAGAGCTGCTCACTCAAAAGTGGGGAAAAAAATGGCGTTTAAGGCAAGATCCACTGCTTTTCTGTCCAGCTGGCTGTTGCTGAAAGCCCACTTCCTTTTCGCTTGCAACATAAGCCATATAAAAGAAGGAGAATGTGCATTATACCCATTCTTTTAGACTCAACTCAAATCATCCAGTAAAATCACCAGGTGTCTTTCTGTGAATGGGTACAGTGCAGTACTTTGATGGTGCCAGGAGATGGCACTTTGGTTTCAGCGAGGAGGCTGCTTGGTCTCTGAAGAGGGGAGAAACTGGTCAAAGTGGAGACTACAAACACATACAAATAGCCACACACACACACGCACACACACACACGCACACACACACACACACACACACACACACACACACACACACACACACACACACACACACAGTGATGCATCCTAACTAATCATCTAAAATATTTCATATTTGCATATTTGAACTATTTTCCATTTTAGAATCAAGTCAAAAACTGCATTATTATGAATTATAACAAACATGCATTGTATGCTTCATAATGCACAGTCAGTGAATATGTTGCCAAATAGTTATTGGCTATTCTGTTTACTTAGAAAACATTGCTTTTGCATATTGACCATATTAAAGTATTTTCAATCACGTACTGAATATAATGCACGCAGAGTGTCTATGGACGCCATTATGAGCAATACTTCAAGTTTAGTGTTACTGTATTAAAAATACATATTTAGTATAACTGAGTATACGTCAGTTGAACTCGGGGACAAATGATAGTTTTCCATGCTAAAATCACCTACACACAAATGAGCATTTCCCTGACTATGACACAGACACTTCACAAGTCATGTCTACAATGTACATATGTGTCTGCTAGTCATGAACACATGAGCTGTCTCCCCCTGATCAAGCACACACACACACGAACGAACGCACACACACACACACACACACACACACACACACACACACACACACACAGATATTCACCCATGCATTCCCTCTAACGCAGTCACACACACAAACACACACACACACACTGCATATACTCACTGAAGTATCCATGTGACTTTGTTCCTCTGTTTTACATCTATGTTAGCACCCCCCACCCACCCTCCTATGTGTTGTTTTCCAGGCTGGCATCTCTCCTGCCTATCCAGGTGAAGATTCCGGAGCCTGGGGCTGAGCCCGGCCACAAGCCTGCTGGCTGTCATTGTCCATAACACTGTCCCAACCTCTACTCTCCTCTGCTCTCTTAACAGCTGTCACTCTGTCGCCGCCAACCTGAGGCAAACTGCTCAGTGCATGCATGTTTGTGTACATGGAGTACACACACTGAAATACATGTTCGTGCTTAGATAAAGACGCATTTTCTATTTGCATATGCTTACAGCACAATAGCACATAAAACACAGACACACCAACGTGCGCGCACACACACAGACACCAAATATACAAAATCTTACATACAGAATCTTGAAAACAGACATGGCACTCAGACAAAAAAAAACATACAGGAGCCAGAAACAATGTCTTGTGGGGGTTTTTTTGTTTGTTTTTTTTAAAAATCAGACAAGAAGTCAGCAGTCCAGTTCAGTCTTGTCGTTTTTTTTTTGTTTTTTTCAAACGAAAGGATTACTCCTACATTTTTAATCAACAAGCTTACCAAACACTACAAATCACCCACATTGCCGGATACGGCTGAAATATGTACGCATATGAGTGCAGCACTTTCACTTTGGTACATGTGTTGACTGATCAAATAGAATATGAATTTCACAACGCTGATTTTTTTTTTGCTATGATTAATTAAAGGAGCTTCTCCAGGATCATTCATTTCATTTCAAGGACAGACTTAGAGGTGTTTGCTAAAAACGTTGAATGATAAAACTGCATCAGGATTTTCTTCCATACGGGAGTGTGGAATGTCTTTAATCAGGTCACATTTTTAAAGCTTTTGGTGACCACATGTTTCCGAGTTTATCTTGCAGATGAAGGAGCACTTGTTTGTCACTTGTTTGGTTGGTTTTTCTTATTTTAGGAAACTGTGTGTTTAAGATTGAAAAATAACGACTGTTATTTTCATGTGGAGACATATTTAGATTGGTGGATTATATGGGCTGACAGGATCTTGGTGTGTCTACAGAGAGGGACTGGGAAGAGTAAGAAATAAGGGTGGGCCATGTGTATGTGTTCTGTGTGTGGGCACAACGAGAAGAGCAGCTATGAGGATAAAGGTGTGTTTTTTTGCCCCCCCCTCCCGTTATTTAACCTTTATTTAACCAGGTTAGTCCCACTGAGATCAATTTCTCATGCAGGAAAAAGCTGGTCAAGACAGTTGCTGGCAGACCAGCAGTATCAAGATTTCATAGGGAACAGTCCCAGAAAAAAAAAACAGAAAAATAAACAAACAAACAAAAAAACAAAACAAAAAAAAGAAAAGCTAAGAGACAGAGAGATAAGAGAGAGCGTAAGAAAAATGCAATGTTTTTCTCTATCATTTTTGTTGTACTGCAACTGAAATATAAATGCAGTGTGCTATAAATAGTCAGGTAGAGGTAAATAAATGGCTAGCTTAACATGTAGCAGCTTCATAAAAAAATCTACAAGAAACCTAAAAGGAGTTTTTATTTCATTACATACTCACCAAATAATTTTCCAGTGCTTTTTTATGAGCAAAAATATTCTCCCTTAACTGAGCATACTTTTTTGACAATAAGTTTTTTCCCTTGTCCATTTCAAGTTTCTCTCTAATGTATTAATTATTTAATTAGTTATTTTTTTCCAATTAATTGATTCATTTTTGTAATAAAGACAGAAAACCGAGTAATTACAGTTTTCCTGGAAAAAAAAACCAACAAAACACTGAAAGCATCTTCAATTTCCAGTACAATTTCCTAACAACAATTTTTTTTTTTTTGAAACTCTTCAAAACAAATGTTTAGAAGTTTCAGTCTTTCAGGGGTTACTTCACACTGACAGGCCATAAATTATCCAGGCTCTCCTGGCTCCTCCATTTTCAGACTTGGTTTCAGTTGACAGAAAAGCATCTTGGATTGTCAGGTTTTTCAATACACACAAACAGGAGGGTTTGCAAAGGGTTATAATGTGTGTGGGTTGGAAAATATACTGAAATACCTAAACCTGGCTTAAGAACTAAAAGCAGTCAAGAAGGCAATGTGCAAAGGTAAGAATGGGAAGAGTGTTATGTATGGCTAAAGAGAAACTGATGGACTATATATAAACACAAACACATAAAACCAGTGCTATGGGACATGCTACCCTGTGTCCTGTTTGTCCCTCCTCCAGTGGTCCCCAGGGACCCGTTACTGTGGCAATGAACAGGCCTCAGCAGCAAGGACAGGGGTGTGAGTCTGTGTTTATCCTGAATACAGTGTATGTCTGTTTGTGGGTGTGTGCGCACATCAATTGCATGTTAACTTTTAATCTGTGTGTGTGTGTGTGTGTGTGTTGGCCAAGTCTTTGTGCGTGCGCTAGCTGGGGGAGGGTGTCCGAGGAGGCCTTTAGAAAAGCCCTAATTGCCGTTCCTCTCCTCTCCCCGGCCGTCACACCTTCCTCTGCGCTAAGACTTTCCAGCCTCATCACACACACAGGAAACACAACGCTAATTAGAGACAGCACAACCTCTTCTAATCACACTCTTACATGACTGTGACCAAAATGTCAGTGTGTGCATGCAGGCATGTTTTTTTATGGTTTTTTTAGACAGAACTGGGAGTCCATTTGCCTTTTTTTTTTTTTTTAATTTAGCAACAAGAGGTGGAAAAGCTCCAGCTGGGATAACAGAGGTATAGATATGCAGTGGGAGATACATCTAGTATCCCTGAGGCTGTATGCATGCATTTTGTACTGTACAGTGTGCAATTTGAATTACATAAAACTAAACTTCGAACACCAAGATATAACAAGTGAACATATTCATTTACATTACAGTCTCATAATTTTCTAATGCACTTGAGTCTCCTGATAAATTTATTGATGAATGTGTATTTTGTGAGTGTGCATGTACTTGCTCATCGTTTGCCAGCTCTGCACACAACAAAGAAAAAAAAAAGTGCTATCCACTTATGGTGCACAAGCAAATTCTTCAGAGGAAATGCTGACCAGCAGATGAGTTGCCTCTACTGTCCATGCTGTTCAGAGAAAAATACTGAACGTACAGCATGAGTGTGTTGAAAGAAAAAAAAAATGCTTATCATTACATTTGGCACGCTGACAAACTACTGTACTTCCAAGAGTTGTTACAAGAGAAAGAGAGAGTAAGGGGGAGAAAGGGAGAAAGAAGAGAGGGATGGAGATGAAAAAGAGAAATGTTGGGATGGAGAGAGGGAAAAAAAGTGCAATGACAGAAAGAGTATAGAGATGGAAGACTGCATCCGTGTCGGTCAAGTGAAACCTGGGCTCTGGCTTGACAAATCAGTGTAAATGTAGTTAAGCCATTTACTGGTGTGTGAGTTTGTGTGTGTGTTTGTGTGTGTGTGTGTGTGTGTGTGTGTGTCTCATACCTGTCTCATCTTCTGCAGTCTCCTTGGAGACAAGCTTTTGGTGCTGGTGGGAGACCCTGCACAGACCGTCATCCCCTCTTCTTCTTCTTCCTGAGATGAAGAATGTAAATCTTGCTATAACTTAAGTTGAACTAAATGTAGTTTCCCTTATAGCAGTGAAATTGAGAGATTGGGAATGAGAGAAAAGAGATTTCTGAGTTGAATTTAAATTAAATTGTCAACACATCGAACGAAAAGATGACCGTTACATGTATTGTCTATCTAAAGCTTGATACAACTTATTCTATGTCATGGAATTCAGGTGTTTTTTAAAACCCATTACAATACATAAATGAACATATAAACTGGTGCAATTTGAGTTAATTTTTGCTTAAAACTACAGTATCAAACTTTAAAAAAAAAAAAGGTTTTATAAAAATTAAAGTATATATCTATGACCTGTTTTCAAAGATTTACATCATCAGTAGGAACAAATGGGTCTGACAGCCACAGACATAGTCGTGAAGGCAGAGAGTATTGTTGGTTTTCTTCTTTCAGGGGATTGTTTGAGAAAACGGTATATAATATATTGCCAGCCTTATGTTGTAATACGTTTCTCCAGCAGGTTACAACAATGATAATCAAGCAAACCACTGCTGATCAGTTTATTTTTCAGTATGCTTGACCCTGGGGTCTTTGTATAGATATCTGCAGCTGGAGGTAATACACTGTAAATGCTCTGCAGATTAATAGTGATCCGAAGAAACTTGAATTCATTTGTCCTCTGACTGCACAGAAAATTTGACATCAAAATCAAATAGATTTCAGCACCTCTGTTTGCCTCTACCGTGTGTGCATGTTTGTGTGCGCACGCCCGGTGCAGAAACGCTGCACGCTCCTCTTGTTCATCATCAGTGCCCTCTCTCCTCAGTTTCCCACTGACAGATCAAACTGCTATTGCCTTATCAAATCCATCAGGCTTATGGAAACATACACCTCGTTACATTAGCTTTGAGGAAATCACAGGCTCACTGATGAAATATGCAGACAATAAAAGAGAAAGAGGGGCTGGGGCTCAGATGACATGACAGGCCATAGCCAGAGGGGCGCTGGTTAAAAATGTACAGCCTGAACAAAGCGCTAAGCAGGCTTCAACAGTCATTAAAAGCTCCTGCGTCAGAATCACACACTCCATGTAAAGCAGTCTTCCTGTCTGCTTCTATGAGGGGGGTGTGCGTCTATCTGCTTGCCCCAGAACAGCGTTATGTGTACATGTATGCTTATATGAGTGTGTATATGTTTGTGTCGGAGGACTGTGAAGGTCCATGCTGCTCACCCTTGCTTTCAGTCTGCCCTTAATGTCCCGGATGCCCCTCTTGGCATGACTCTTGGCCTAGGTAGAAAAACAACACACACATTCACACACACGAACACACGCACACACACACACACACACACGCAGATTACTAATCAAAACATGTTGCATTAACATTCTGTTCTGGTTTCATGTAACATCAAGAAATGCTTTGATCCCTGTGGCAAAAACACGGAGACAAAAGGCTGGATAAGAGAGCCTTGCACACTAACAGGAGGCGATAACATGAAAGGGCACCCTGACCACCTATTGTACAGCACATAACAACATGGTACTGCTCATCAAACACATACCAGTCATGAACAATACTCCAGTTCCCTCTGTAGCCAATTGCAACAGACACGTTTTCAGTTAATTTTCATATATTCAAGCATCATGTTTAATTTTCTCTAAAGAATCTGCAAAATCTCATCTGAAGTCTATTTCAATAGATTTTTTCTCCAGACTTAAGGATTCAATTTATGTACATACAGTATTGAACAAAGCACTGATGTGGCTGCCTGTAAGCCCTTTTGCAGAAGAACGTACCTTCGTCACAGCTGTGTTGATGAGTGCTCCTCCTCTCTGTAATACACACAGACAATTATTTGTCAGACACCAAAAGACGTTTTGCGGGAGTTTCCACACAGATACACAGATTCAAACCACCTATTATCAGGCATTTACTTATTCATACACAGTATACATACACAGATAGGTCTTGGTGATAATTCAATGTTATTGTCTACCTGCTTTTAATGCAATTATATTAAGACTGTAATTAAAATCAACACTAACAACATGTGTTAAGTTTTTTTTTAACATATGAGGAGTTATGCTCCATTTAATGCATAATAGTTATTCACTTTTTTCAATCAGTTTGATTATTTATATGTGATTTTGTATTGTCATACTTTGATGTACAGTACACCTCAATATTAAGATCAAAATCAATATTTCTACCAATTGCCCAACCCTCACAGCAGTTATTCAGGACTAAATCTCAGTGTCATACAACCAAAACTAACTCTGACACAGCTCTGAATATCACTGTAATTGAACTTCAGTAAAAAAAAAAAAAAAAAAAAAAAAAAAGGGTTGACATCAGGCAAAGTATCATATCACTGAGCCATGATAAACTACATGATTCGTAGCATTCAGGAGGTTTTTATTTAGAAGCATCCTAAAACAGCGATGGAGGGGACTGTGCGTAACTATTTCTTCTGCGAGTTCTGCAGACTGACATATGGTACCCAATATCTCTGTGTGCCTGTCTTCTTTTCTCCCTCCGAGTTGCTGCATCTCTCCTCTCTTTTTCTCTCTGTTCGGTCTTTAGTGTAAGCACAAAGCGTCGGCTAAACAGCTAAACAGAGTAAATGGCAGTCAGTGTTTCAGAAGTCGGCAGAGGGAGAGGAGGAGAGGGGCCGAGGTGAAGGCCCCTCTTATAGATCCCTGTCAGTCAGGAAATGTGAACTTTAACAAACCTTTGAAGAGCACTCTAGAGAGCTAATTCAGCCTTAGCTGACGGCATGGGGAGAGAGGCAGGGCGAGGGAGAGATACTCAGTAAGTGAGGGAGTGCGAGACAGAGGGGCGGTGGTGAGGGGGGGTGACAGAGATGAAAAGAGGGAGAGAAATAAAGAGAGGAAGGAGAGGAGGAAAGCGACAGAAGGAGATGAAGAAGGAGGGAGAGATCTATGTTCTTGGGTCGGTTCAGCGGAGTAACGCCTGTGTTTGCTGCCAGATCAACATGTCATGTTGGAGGACGTCTTGTCACATCAAATCACTTCTGTCTCCCCCCCCCAGTCTGTCTCCACTGTCCTGCTGCATGCGCCGCTTCACACACCAAAACGCACTCAAGCTGGATCTGTACATTCAGGCAGCCCCTTCATTTCCAAAGGCAACACCAGGACTTCAAACAGAGTCGCGTCAATCACACTTTCAATTAAATATAACTTGGGAATAAAATGAGTAAAACCCCAAAAAGCCATGGATAAAAGCTTTTAGGTATGATATGCACGACAATCTGTGAATACCTTAACAGTGTGCATCCATTGCTGATAAGACCTTGAATTACCTGAAGGGATATATAAAACACAGGAAATATGAATTAAACATTTTGCACTCAACAGCACACTATGAACATTGCAAAGGTAACTATGGATATTATAGTGTGAGACAGCCCTATGGCTACACATACTTATACATTATTGAGCATTTTAAATTGTGGGCAAACCTATTTCTATATTGATCATGCCAAAGTTAATGTGGTTGAAAAAATAATTTGAACTATTAATAAACTAAGCTCTACAATATGTCTGGCCATATTTGTGTTAAAACTCTTTTCAGTAAAATTACAAAGTCAGAGTAGTTTTCTTCTTTTGTCCCTATTGCTTTCTAACCCATAATTATTAACTTCAAAAATTTACTGCTAAGAAATTATCCAGTGTTTAACCTTGAAATAATGGACTTGTGAGGGCAGGATGGAGGACTGTCTTCTCACACGTTTAGAGAACGTAATTACAGACGACTGTGTAGGTTTGGGTCACGATCAGAATAGATAAGACTAATAATATGATGAGTATTTAGCTGCAACATCTGGATGGTGTTTCTTTTTTTCTTGTCGTGTAAATATGACTCAAACCTAAGGTGTTACGATCAAAACAACCTAATTTGTCTGAGCACCCCTGTGGGATTTGTTCCACGCTCAAACTTCTGATGTCTTGTGCACAGTCTTCACATATAATAATTATCATTCCTGCCAAAATATTCTCAATTCTTTCGTCAATCTTCTTTTGCCACATTCACGAGATTTACATATCACCTATCACATATCTCATTTGCATATCTCCAATAGAGATTTTTTGCTACAAATGACACTCAAGATGCAAGATGTTGACTATAATAAAAAGGAATCAATTTGCTGAGAGACTGAGGTTTGCACTGATTTCAGAACAGCTGAGAGCAACTTTGAAGTTTAAGAACAATGTTTTTTTGTAAATAAATAATAATCAAAATCTATTCTTCAAAGGACAATGAAGTTCATTAGTGCATTAGTATTTAAAGCGCCTTATGTGGTCATAGGTGTGTTTATGAGATATTTAGCAAAAGCCTTCAAACGTGACTCAAACAATAAGTAGTTAAGGCATTTTATGAAAACATATAAAAGAACATTATGGTAAATTATATACTTTACCAACTTTTTAATCAGTTTATCATTGTATGACTTACATTTTACATATACATTTAACTGGTTTACAGTCTTGAGATGGACTTTTTATTTGGGGAGTGGAAGGCTCTAAATATCTTTTTTTTGTAATCATAACTTTAAAGCTTGCTCCTTATTTTGTCCACATTTTTTTTTTATCTTACTATGGTAAAATACCTTCTGCCTATTGTATTAAATATGGCAAATAAATATAATGTGACTAATTGATCGACAGGTCCAGTGCTACTCACTTCCACAGAAGCCCCCCTCTGTGATCTCCTCTTCAAACACGTCGGTGAAGCCGCGGCCTGCGTTCAATTTGGCCAGCCGTCCGTCGATGAACTACAACCATAAATTACAATGTGCTTATTAAAGAAAGGCGGAGGGGGGAGAATGTGGACACACTTAAACAGACACACCCACACACATACACACAGACTCAAACACTCCAGCCACAGTGGGGTGTTATTAATCCTACCTGACGGAAACTACATCCCAAGATTAGGTGGGTTGCAGGTAATAGAGATTTGGTAATGTGGAGCAGATGAGGGATTAGGGGAGCAGACTACATGCTGCACACTGTCTGAGACATGAGGAAGTTTCATTTCCTCCCTTTGTAATGTGGAGCGCATAAAACGCCGTCTCATAAATATGGACCTAACAGCCAAGAGAGCTACAAATTACATGAGCACAGTCACAGATGCACGTAAATATGTAATGCAGGTAAGAGCAAACATGAATACAAACACTGACGTATTATAACTCAACATTTTTGATGAACACTATAAAGTAACAATATTCTTTAAGTCATGAATGCATGAGAAGTGTCAGAGTTTTTACAGGCCATGACAAAATAAGAGCATGGAAAAACTGATGAATGTAATTAACACAGTTATAGTTTTGTTTTTTGTTTTTTTTTGTTTTTTTTTACTCATTTGGGCACATTAAAAGAGCTCTGGTGCCTTCTCCTAAAAAGGCTCATTGATTTGACTGTCCCGTTGCATCTTTTTTCTCCAAAAACGACACACGGATTAAAACAAATAAATATATCAAACTTCTAAATCTTTGAATTTCTTCAAAATAATTATGTGTAGATCACTCGGTCACATATGGTGAACTGTTTTCTATTATCTAAATCTGACCACATTGACCCACAAGTTGTTGTTCATTTCCTGCGCCATCGCATATAGTACCAGCAAATCTCCGCATGGGAATAAAACTTTCCACTGACATCCTTAAGCCTAATCCTGTCTAGTTTCGGATGTAAAAACAGCTGCAGTATAGTATTTTTCTTTTATTTTCAGGATGTGGATCTACTGATCCGCTGAATTTCTGAAAAACCAACTTTCTATTAGTTTGCACATGTTTTTTGCCTAAATCTTTGTTTTTGTCATTAAACTGAAATCTGTCCTCTTAATCCATTCGGGGCTAATTGGTGTAAATACCAGCAATAGTGTCATCTGGATTTAGAACTGAACTTTATTTTGACTGATGACTGCTCTAATGATCCCAATCATCATCTCCCACCTTTCAAAGATAAAAACAAATTGTACACTTTTCTTTTGAATACAAAAACTTGACAGTAACATACTGTCAGATATTTTTTTAACAGTAGCGATCCTACTCCCACCTCTACAACTGTGTCCAAAATACAACAGTGTAGTTTGTTTTAGGGTGCATGTCCTAAGGGACAGACTGCTAACTAGCGACCGACACAGCCACCCGTTCCTCTGGTCAGAAGAGCTGGAAACGCATCATTAGATCATTTTAATGAGAGGTGAGGCTGCAGGTTCCGACCAATGCTCCGCTACTTGGCTGGCCCAATTAGTGCAGATAATCAACCCAAATCATCACCAAGCCAAAGCCCCTACCCCCAATCTCCCTCCGCACACCTCAGCCAGATTACCTGCATCACCGTGGGCCCTAATTAGACATTACTCAACAATGGCAAACTGTGATCACCACACTCTCACACGAGCAAACCAACACCAGCGCTCACTCATGCACACATACACAAGGACACAAAACAAGGTCTTATTTTCTTTGTTGTGAGAGTGAAAAAAAACAAAACAAAACAAAAAACAAACGGCAAGAGACGGCAAAGAAACGGCAAGAGAAACTGCAGGACCAAGTCAGGACCAGCTTCATTCAAACAAACAGCACAGTGAAAAACTGAATAAATTATTTGAAAGCATTCAGATGTCGTCAACATTTGTGAATCTCTTGATATGAAGAATAGATTTACTCCATAACACACAAATGCTTTTGCCTTAAATGTTTTTTCCTTAATTTAATTTACTAAAGAAACTCTAGCTTAACTACATGAAATAAAGTCAATCAAAGCACGCAGTGCAGATTCAGGCGCACCAAGTTTCACACTTGGAGGCGAATCCTGCTCCATCTCTTCATGTCTACATGTCATCTGGTTTCCTGTTGCTGCTGTAGTTGCAAACAGCAGAGAGAGAGAGTTATCCCATCTGGCTACTAGCATACTGACTCACTCAGGGGTCGGTCACAGCGGTCTAGATTTGTTTAAACTCTTGAATTGTGGAGCCAAAAGGGATAAGGACACTACAGACATTAATTTACAGATATACAAGGACAGCCTCAAGGAAATTTCTTTCTTTTTTTTTTTGTCCTGCAACCTCGGCCTTATTTGAAGAATTTTAGTGCATTAACTGTGGATACTGATGAATATAAGTAAAAATTGGCAAGTTTTGAAATTCAGATTTGGGTTTACATGCCACAACCATCTCTGCTGGTTACTACAGCATGGACATACAGATTTGACAAAAAGGAAGACATTCAATTCATTCAATACCAGAGGCAGAAAAGCAGTCCCACAACATGTTAGAAACCCCATCATGGTCTACTCTTTTCCTTTTGGGGGATTCATTTTGTCGCCTATAAACAAACTGATTCACTACATTCCCTAAGAGCTCTTCTTTCGTTTCATCTGTCCATACAACATTTCCTCAGAAAGACTGTGGCTTATCTATCAATGTTTTTGCAAACATTAGTCTTCCCTTTCTGTGCCTTTCTTTCAATAGTGGTGTTTCCTTGGTCTTCGCCCATGGAGCCCTACTTGGTTTAGTGTGCGTGGTGTGGTACGGGCTGAAACCACCACTCCAGGTTGCTCCAGGTCTGCCTGAAGCTCTTTAGAAGTCTCATATGGTGTTTTTTTCCACAATGTGCATCGACCTTCACAGACTTCTCTCACTGAGTTTCTTGTGAGCGCCGTGTCCTTGAAGCGTCTTAACAGTTTTATGACTTTGAATCTTCTTGATAACATTATGCCCTATTGTAACATGGACTTCAAGGCAGTTGCCTCTTAGCCTTTGGAATTATGGTTTTTAAGAATAGCATTTCTGATGCTCTCAGACAGCTCACTTGTCTTTACAATTGTGAGAGAAAAACTGTAAAGATCAACCCCCTTTTAGCCGAGTTTTATTTTTTATTTTGTTTTGAGGAACTACTTTAAATTCATCAAAATGGGCCATAATTGTGTCAAGTGTACATTTTATGTCTGTATTTATGATTTCACTATGCAAAACCTACTTTCTGGTTTTAGTTCAGCAACTTTTGATATTCTATTGAAAAAAATGTGATTATACAACAGGAGCCAATAACTTCAACCAGGACTGTATTTGGTTTAGCACCTTTCCCCCTTTCCTGGAACTGTCTGGCAATCACATTCATATACACTGAGAATGACAGATGATTATGAGTGATGGGACACACATTGTCTACAAAAGGCTCCTGGCAGGGCATTATCAGGTCCAATGCAGACTCAATAAAAACAGCGTATGGCTTAGTTTTGTCCATAAGAGGAACAGTGTGTGCGTACTTGTGAGTATGTAAGTGTGTAGGAGCTGAGGATGGTTGATAAGAAGTAGGTTAATGTCAACAGGTTTTCCTCCGAATTCTTGTGGATGATCTCTCCCACTTGTTTTGTTCTGAACAGAGACGGGCTGGTGGACCAAATAAAAAGGAAAAAGTCTGGGAAAAAGAGTGTGTGAGACTGAGACATTATAAATTTTGAGTATTTATGCAATAATTTTAGGGTTGGCTAAGGATCTATATTTCAAAGAGGAAAGAGATAAAGTTAAATTTTTTTAATTTTGGTAACTTAAGCACAAGTTCCACCTGCCTAGATCTGTGTGGATTAGATATCAAATATAAAAATGATTTAAGGCTCATTTACATTTAAGTAATTTAGCAGGTGTGTTTATCCAAAATACAGTAAGTAATTTATTACAACAACAACTTTTAATAAAAGGTATTAAAAAAATTATGACTGGCCTTGAGTGTCTTGTCACAACACACTGGTCTTTCTATTCACTTGACCATTCAGCTCCCAATGTATTAATAATGTTTACTAAATTTTCATCACCAGCTCTATGCTGTTCTCTCTGTAAAACTGGAATCAGTTATGGCTGATCATGAAACAAAAGAGCTGCTTTAAAGGGAATGAAAATAACAACACTAAATAAAGTATCTGTAGAAAAGCAATTTCCTGCTGAGATGGTAACACCTCAAACTCAGGTAACAACTCCACACGTGTGTGTTTCACTAGGTGTGTAATGTACTTTGTGGTGTACCAATGCAAATAATATGGTTTGAATTAGGTTCAGGTTTGACCTAGTATTACTGAAGCTGACAGTAAAAAAACCCACACCTTGCTCATTGTGTGTAACTGAATACATGATCTATAGCATTAAATAAACTGTAGTCTATTAGATGAATTGTTTCAGCCTAGTCTAGTACTGATGATTAGCTGCTGGATAATTGAGCAACCCAACCTGTTTGTTTACACTACCCAAGCTCATGACTGACAACCATTACCTCTTAGGTTCCCCTCTGTTAACAATCCTTATGGGAAATATGGCAGAAATTTTTCAGTGTAGCAGAGGAACAAAGAAAGTTTATAGTAGTAAAATGTATGCTACTCTAAATGTTAATTCCTGCTCTTCTTGTCATATTTGCAATGCAAAATTCAGGGATTTTGATCACATTTTAAATAAATTATATTACATATCTTTATTACTCAATGTATGTGGCAAAATGCTATTTTTTTTTTTTTTTCATTCAGGAGAATACAAGTAATACAGCATCTATTTACAGGCCTATAAATAAGGTGCAATATACTGACAGTGGAGATATATTGGATTATAGGTGCATAACAGTACAAAAAGCTTAAAATATAACAACAGTTGGTATAAAAACTATCGATAACAAAACAAAGGGCAGAAGCACTGGAAAAAAAATCCAAACGTCTCTAGTCACAGAGCATGTAGTTATATATATAAAAATGTATGTATGCACGGGTGTGGCCAGGGAAAGATGAATATTGTTTGTGTGTTTGCGAACAGATATGGGTCAAGGCCAGAGCAGGGCTCGGGCGGACCACTGGCCTTCCTCACTTTAGTCAAAAGAGGAGTGGAGGAGATAAGCTCACCCCTTCCCCCGTGCTGGAGAGGAGGAGGAGGAGGAGATAAGGGCCTGTTTCCCAATGCTACCGCTGAGGCAGGGGCCAGGCGGGAGGATGCTTTGAACTGATGCTCGCTATCTGCTCTGCCTGGGAAAATTATAGACAGGGCAGCGTGTCCAGAGAAACAAAAGGCTGATTGAGGGCTGCTGTGCAGTAACTCTCAGGGGTAAATCACACTACTATCACGGGTCAGAGAGCACAAAGAAAAATTCAAGGGGTGAGAGTAAATTTTTTTCTGAGCCAAAGGTGTCTCTCCCCTCAGCTCTGGCACAGCTAAGTTTGCACTACTGAAGGGATTTGGGGGGGAAAACATATTAAGTATACATGAGTGATTTTAAAGGAAACTCATGTAACCACACATGAATAAAGGATACCTGCTCACACACTCTGACACACACACACACACACACAAACACACACACATGCACGCATGCACACATGCACACATGCACACATGCACACATGCACACATGCACACACGTACACGCGTACACACCCTAAACATGCAGAACATAAACACAAATAACCACAGCAGAGTTCAGAACATTCACACGTGGTGAATATTCAATTCTCTGAGAGCCAACTTAGAATTCTGGCCAGAGTTCTATTAATTTTTGCTTGTACGGGCTTTGTACGTGCATGCCAAAGACAATGCAACTGTGACATGGTTTTGTACAGTAAAAATTTAACAGGCCTGACTTATCATGGTTTTGTTTGTATATTTGGCAAAACTGAACCAAACACAGAGACATTAAGATGAGTGTTGAAAGATAACCACAGTAAACAGTTACTAGGGGTCAATAACCAACTATAATCCCAGGCGTCTCCCATCTCTATTTCTCCTCACTCTAAAGAACTGAACTGTCATGATACTAAATACAATCTTAACCCAGAGCAGCCAAAAGTGGTGCTGAGAGACATTTTTTATACATAAAAAATCAAGGTTTCACTAATCTAAATAAAAATCTTCCCCAAAAACTAAACAGCTTAAAAATAAACTGACATTAATTGAAAAGGACAGAGTAACCTGAGATATAAGCACTCGGTCATCTTTTTCTATTTATGGTTGTTTGGGGCTTACAGGTCAGAGCTACCGTCAGTGTCAAAGTACCCATGTATGTAACAGCAGATGTTTATAGTATATAATTAAGATGAGTAAATGGGTAAAGGTCCCATTTTAATACATAAAATTAAGTGTTTGCCCATATTTTCCACATTTTCATTGATCAGGTCAGTTTTTCCTGGTTACAGTATGCCAAATGAGTCAGTGCTGGTAAATAGAAACCTTTGCACACACACACAAATACACATACAGACAGATGTTTGTACCTGTTTGAAGAGCTGCAGGTTGACAGCCATAGACAGGAAGCTCCTCATGGTGCTCGATCGATGGTTAACAAAGCTCTCCTCACAGAATGTGATTGGCTCCCCCTGAGGAGTCCACAAGGACATTATTTAAAATACACAAAAATTTAAATAATCAAATATTTTAATTCATTTTGGCATTTAGGCTTTTCTTTGTGCCAATCTGTTTTTCACCATGTTTACTTAGTTCAGAAATGAGCCACAGGAAGGAAGACAGATGCATTCAGTGTCTTGAAAGGCAGGGGGTCTGAACTAAACAGTATGGTTTATAATATAATTCATAGCACTAAGGCACTCACATCATGTCTGTTTTAATTATGCATTGCAAAAAGTCTTCTCTAACAAAGAACTATTTCAACTGATTTCTTCATTTGTGAGCCTAAGTGGTCCTGAAACAGAAAATGAGTCTGAAAGAGAGACAGGAAGGAAATAGGAAGGAAGGGGAAAGAGGAGGAAGAGTATTCGTTAGAGAAAAAAAAAAAAAAAAACCCAACAAAAAACAGAAAACAGTCCCTTATAAAACTGTTCCCTTGGCAGACCGCACATAATCTCCCCTGGACCAAAAGACAGTGTCCCAGTAAACTCCCTAGTACCCCACACTAACACATTATCACATTATTACTATTTCTTACATCATGTCTGTTGGCCTGTGAGCTATAGACACGGAGGATGACAACAGAACACTGCAGGCCAATCATACGCAGCCCCACGGTCATTCCCAATTCATGTTTTCTCATAATTAACATAATTCTCACATATTTCAATGATGCTCTAAATTCTTCTGGTATAAAACAATGTGCTTTGTCTGTTCCAGGCTACAAGCGCAGTGTGACACATAAAAACAACTTAACGACACTGGAGACTAACCCCATTTTCAGGGATTATATCAGTGGCCCAAATTACATCACAGGAATACTGCTCTACTTACATCACTAAAAGTTTTTAAGGCGTATTCTTGCGTAAAACCCGAGTTGAAAGTAGCGTTAGCCGTAGTTTAATCAGCTTTGCTGGCTACTGCAGCCTCGGACAGTGCTGCAGCTAACAAAACTGAAAGGCATTCTGAGACTAACAATTATCTACATATAAAAAACTTTTCACACCAACTTCAAGACTGGGTCTGTGCACACATCAGTATCCCACAAAATCCTCTGGTTCACACAGGCCTGTAGAGAATGCCAATCACTACTGCCGCTAGAAGTCAACATTAATTTTATCTCTCTTTACAGGGTCAAGATCATCCAGCACAACGAAGACTACAAAGACAACCCTGCACTGTCTTAACTGTATTTAGCCAATAAATTTAACTTAAAACAGTAGCAAGAGCAATAGTATGGGGCTGGTACTATAACAGCATTAGCAGCAACAGCCTTCTGCACTCACACCTGGCACTTGCAATGTTTTAACACATTTTAATGAAACATGTATGGGTTTAGGGCTTTGCTTAAGGAGGAGTCATTTTACAGTAAATGCTGAGTGATAAATGAGCACTCAGCAGTGTGTGAATGTGTGTGAATGTGATTCATGGATTTGTGTTTGAATGGGTATATTCGACATGTAGTGTAAACTGCTTAGAGTGGTCAATAAGACCAGAAATGTGCTATACAAATGCAGTCCATTTTCCATTACTTGTTAACTTCTACCAAGGCTGCTTTCATCAGTACAGCAGTACTGGCAATCCCAGTGGTGAACTTCACCACTAACTGGTGCATATACAGGTGACAAAATTAACAAAACGAAAAACAAAAAAACCCAGAAAAACAGCACTAAGTGTCTTAGTAAGGCGTTGAGAAATCGCTATATTATCGGCTATACCTCGGAATCTGCAATGAGAAGGTTTCTGTCTAAAACTGTTTATACTTTTAAAACCCAACCTGACCAACCCCACTCGGACTTTTCACACCGGGTTGGATGCTATGAACTTGCTAAATGCCTACTTGGTTAGAACTTGAGTTGCTAATTCCGCTGTAAATAGGTACACAATCATGGAATAACACAACGGCCGACCCGACATGGCTTTATCAGCGGTGGTGAAAACGAATTTGAATTGCTATTTTCAGGTTCTTTTGCCTGAAAGGCTGGTGAGAAGTACCTGGGGGAGCATCGACATGAGCTGAAATTGATGACCTAAGAAAAGCTGTTCTAATCAGCTGATTGCTTTTCGACTCATTATCATTTTCCAGTATTGTTTCATTTACAACTCAGCGAGACTCTCACCAAGCATCCACACCCCTCCTTCTGTCGAGGCATATGTGCCTGTGAACCACGGCGCTCAGCTCAGCTCCATCTAAGATCTTTTCCTCAGCTCAGAACAATGACTAGCAGAGTGATAGTCCATAAATACAAGAACACAGGGAGTATCATCGGTATCTTCATGAATTGGCTTCATGAAGATACTGCAGACAGATGTGCAGTTTGTGCATGTTTATGTGTGTACATGTATGTAAATTCCAAAAGGCTTGTATACAGATCCAGTCTAAAAGAAAACGCACGTGAGTGAAATGAGAATTTACTGCATGTTGTGCTCACAAACAAACACACACACACACACTAAATCTCAGTGCTTGTGTCAGAAGGGAGGCAGTTTGTGCTTATACTGTCTGTATACAGAGAAAAGAGAGACCGCATCAATAATGTAGCATCTTGACTCCGGTAGTCCACAAAGTCCAATTAATCTCAAAGCCAAAGGAACAAAGGGCTCGCTATTTGACAAACAGGACATGCTGTAGTTTGCTTTGCTCTGACTCAGACTTGATAAGCAGAAAAGATATAGAGAAGAAATGTTAGGGGGGCTTAGTAGAGGAGAGTAAAACACCAAAGGTGGCTAAAAGGGATCTTCAAAGGGAACGTCCTGACTCTTTTCAGTTCCTCTGACATTTCACTGCCTCAGACAGGCCCACCTTAGCTCTGCTCTCCTGACTGAAAACACACCTTTTACCTTCAGTCAAAACTGCCCAAGTCTAGCAGATGCCAGTGAAATTTGACTCAGTTCAACCAATTTCAGATTGCTCTTATGTGCTACACATTCTGAAGAGCAAATATTCATTTCTGTGAATACCTCTGCTTTTGGATAAGAATGAAATCTGCGGCATTAATACTCAATAGATAGTGAGTTGTCCTGATATCTAAATGCAATCCAAGAAGTATTGCTCCTGTTGAAAAGTGGTAGTTAAAACAGTTTGAGTATTCTGTTTTTCTGGTGCCTATTGATTATCTAGACATATACTGACAGATTTCTGTACCCTAAGCACTATTTACAGATTTTCCCTCAGCTCTAGTGTTTTGCCACACTGGTAGAAATCCCATGAACTGATAAAAAAAAAAAAAAAAAAAACCAAACAAAAAAACCCATTTTAAAACCAAAATTAACTGCACTGACAGATACAATTACAGGAAAATGCCAAAAACACTGGGCCTCGTTCTGGGTTTGATGGTAAACAACTGTATGTTTCATATAAACGGGCCCTAATATAACACATCGGTGCTATTGATCAGGATCACTGCAGTGATTAATGACACTGGATCCTTACCGGTTTATATCTGAGGGCGTCTCTGTAGGATCCAAACAGAGCGGCCTGCGCTCTCAGGAAGGCCCTTGTTACACCACTTCCTGTTGCTGTTGACTGCTTCTTCAACTTGCTCTTCAAAGAGGACACCTGATGAAAACATAAAGAGAGAATGTGGGTTATAAAAAGAAACAGAGATGGAGGGAAGAGGTGGTGGTGGTGGTGATGGTGGGGGGGTAAAAAGTTAAATTATCACCTCTGAAATTGGTGGAGGAATCAGCTAGCCCATTCTGGGTGTGAAGTATCACATTTACAGGTCATCTCAAAAAAGGAAAGAAAAGAAAGGGAAAAGCTTCAGCCTTTCCTCCAAGCTTATCTGTTCTGCTGCTGGGAGCACCTGCTGCTTTGCTAATTGAGCAGAGGACAAGCGGGGGGTGGGGTGGGGGGGCAGAGAGAAAATGGAACCTCACATTCTCACTCTTCCTCTTTCACTCTCCCTCTTTTGCCATTCTGCTATCCCGCTTTCCTACCCATCGCCTTCTTACTTTTTTTGCTTCTCCCTGTTTCCTACTCCCCTCCTCTTTCTTGCCAGTCCTCTTGTTTCCCCTCCCCTGTTGGCTCTCCTGGACTCCCTCTAGAAAAGGGACACTTGACATAAAATGTCTTTAATTATTTTCCGCTCTCCCAGCTCTGTTTCCAGGACGCCAGGCGAGAGTGGAGAAGCAGCAGGCCTGAGCTTGTTTTAGGAAGACAAAAGATTCACCCTGGCCACCAGGCCCTGGGGAGTCTGGGAAGGAAGTTGTCAAGAGGCTCTCCTCACCTGCTCAGCAGTAGTCTGACTGTGTTGTGGCAGAGCGAGAAGGAGGCTGAGATAGCGAGGGACTGCCACTCTCTGTGTGAGCTGTGCCGGCTTAGCACAAAAGTATGACTGCGTTTGCATAGGAGGTCTAGATTACTGTAATTTTGTTTCGTTTGGACAGTTAGCAGTTTCAACATCTTGAATTATGATTTTAAAAGAAAACCTATAAGTTTAATCTTCATTCTCAATTAGGGTAAAACAGAGTAATTGTAATTCCTCCCTGAATCCCTTTGCGACGTTTCATTGTATATTCTATACCATATACCAAAGTATAATGGGCTAAAAATGCAAAAAAAAAATCAATGCTAATTCTTTCTACATAGAACTCAGAAGAGTGTTGCCAATAGAACTGTGCCTGCAGCTGCTAAGGATATGGTGTCATGCTCATGGGCACAACAACAGGGCAGACGAGCCAGAGTTTTCCGGGTTAGGACGTTCTGCCTTCTTACTTCACCACTCAGCTTCCTGAATATGGGGCGAGAAAACTGACTGCACATGCAAAGCAGATCATGTGCATATGAAACAACCAGGAACAGAATAAATTACATTTTTGGTTAACAGTCTACCTATTAGATTTAACACTGCACTGCATATTTCACCAGTCCATTCAATCACATCCTAATACAGTGAAATATTTAGAGGTGTGTGCTCTGGTGGTTCTGTGATCAGTGTATGTATGTGTCAGATATTCATGCGTTACTCCCATCTGGTTTGCCCACTCCCGTAAAGCATCATGGAACATTTGTCAATTATATTAGTTTTAATGCTGTCATTGATAGTAGCAGTATTTGTAGGCAGGAAGACAAGCGGGGAGAGAAGAAAGCATGAAAAATGGTCAGTCCTATTTCAATCAGAAGTGGCCAAAATATATCATGCTGTGAAGCTGCAGCGTTAGAAGGATATCACGGTCTGGCGACTGCAATTAGCCTATCTGGAAAACTTCAGGGAGGAGAAGCAAAGTGTTAGCACAGCTCACAAAGAGGAAAGGCAGAAAGAAACAGAGAGTCTGAGAGAGAAAGAAAGAAAAAGTGAGACAGAGAGAGTGGCAGTCTTAAACTGGGACAAAGACAAAATGAACAGTGTCGATTCCTCTCCCCTGGGCTTTCTCACTCTCTACAACGTCCCCCTGCTGCCATTGCAAATGCTCCCAGGCATCAAATAGAAAGTTTATCACGGTTAAATTAACAAGTATCATCTCCATATTCACTCATTGTGCTAAATGCTTTTATGTTTATGTAAAGCCCTTTTTCGAATTAATATTTCATGTTTATGTGCATTTTCACTGATTTTTTTCATCCTTGCAAATCATTAAACTGTCTTTTTCGGGGGGAGAATCAAAGCGAACACAATGTCAGTCTAAGAGGGGGAGGCATACCCAAAAGACTGTCAGAAAAGACGGGATAGCAGAGTTTACTCTGCACACAGAGTTCTGCACAGAAGCTTTGAATGGGTAAGAGCACTGCAGTAGCAAACATTTTTTAAAGAAGTGGGGACACAATCACTTATGTTTTGCTTCCCAGTGTTTGAGAAAAAGGGTGATTAAGCAATAGGTTTGAAGTTTCTGATATATTCACAAGTAATTAAGCACGATGAAAATTTTATAGTCAGATCAGTTTATCAGTGTGTCAAATATAATAAATACACAGTAGTGACATTGCATGGCAAATACAAAAATAGCTTTTTGCCAATAGAAAAGCAAAGCACACTCCTCTTTCACATATCTGACACAAAAATAAATGTATGTTCAGTAATTGGACTTTGAATATGTTGCCTATACAAAAACCATCAGGTTTGCCTCAATGGTAATAGCTCCGTCAAACTAATTAACTTCTACAGTCTGAGTGAAGCTAACGAGATGCGTACAGGCATCAGAGGAAGGCCAAGCTCTACAGGTGATAACCCTATTTGGCACTGACATTTTTTAGTGTAAAGTCACAGTGGCGGTGATGAGATCAAAGGCAGAGTCCCCCATTGGGTCCAATTAGAACTATAGCATTGTACAGGGAAGGGGTGGCAGGAGGAGAGAGAGGAGTGGGTGGTTGGGGGAGAGGGAGAAAAAAAAAACTGTTGAGTTATGATATTCATAATCTATGCAGAGAGGCCTTTCCAGTACAGGTCTTCTCCCCATAGCTGTGATCTTTTCAATTTACATCAAGGGAAGATGGTCGGGGATGAAAGCAGGGCATCTAAAGCACACTACCCACAGAGGGCAGACATGGGGCCTCATTAAGGCCCAGCCCAGCCAGCCCCAAACAGGGTTTGAAGTGCGTCACATAAAGAGCATGGGGTCAAAGGTCAGACATAGAACAGATCTCCATTTAACTCTCCAGCTGGAGATGGTAATTAGCAGGTGCAATGATGATCCCTGCCTGACTGTAAGGGATGATACCACTGTAGGTGACACCAGGCATCTGTGTGAATGTGTTAGTGTCTGTGCATGTGTATGCACACAAAGTGCCTTGATGAACTGGTACATCAAGAATCTATCAAGAATCCAAAACCATGTCATACTCATTTGCAGAATACAAGGGTACTGTACACAGTCTACAGTACATTTATAGCAACCCAAGCTTTTGAAAAAAAAAAAAAAGAAAAAAAATTAATATTGTGATGTGAGGTTGATGAAATAGCAAAAATATCTCTCACTGTCTTTGTAAGAGATAGAGTAGCCTACAAGTGCAAGCACTCTATTATAAAACTAGGCCTGACATAATGATTGTTGTTTTATGTCTTTATGTTGATGATATAAACAGACCACAAATTATATGAAGCCTGGTCACTGCTGTTATTTAATAATTGGAAAAAAAACCTTCCACTTTAGTAACAACAAAAAAGCAGAAAGCAAATCATGTCAATATGTATAAGCCTGGCTGACAATATTATATTTATTATTGGGTAAATTAAGAAAAAAAGTAAATAAAAGAAAAAAGTTACACAAAAACTATGAGTATATATTTAGAATTTTCCTCTAAATTTTCACTAGAGCATAAGAAATCCTCCCAAATAACGACCCTGACACTTGTCTGTTGTTTAAAAAAAAATAAATAAATAAAAAGTTGGGTTTTCTTCTCACAAAAAAAGAATGTTTTGTTTAAGATTCTGTCCAGGGAAAGAAAGCCATGGGGATGCAATTAAAGAACTACAAAGAAAAAAATAGTTATGAAAATCTCCCACTTTCTTTTGATGTGCTGTAGTCTGAACTGTACACACACACACACACACACACACATACACACACACACACACACAAGTACACACACATACATGTACACACTAACACACATACAAATCTGAACAAAGACACACAGAGAACCAGTATATATTCTCACGCATGTACATATATACATGTACACAATGACCATGTAATTTGGGTTTTAGAAAATTAATTCAAGTTAAAATAAAAATGAGATATTTTACTATTTTTTTTCAAAGTAACTCATTTTTTCAGCCTTACACTAAAACTGCACAATTATGTAGATATTACTTAAGTTGACAGGGGTGGAGTCAACTACATTCTCTTATGACTAACCACATAATATCATTAACTAAAAGCCTGAGGTAGGATGGTAAAAATAACTTTAGTGAATATTAAATTAGCAAAGTGATGGGATGCAATAAATATGTAAAAATAGAGAAAGACCAGAATAGATGAACTATTAAGACATGTGAGACATATAATTCTTAGTCATACAGTATGTTGATCTGCTGTTAAGCACATGCAATACAACACATTAGTCAGGTAAAACGAGAAAGAGTGAGAAAGCAAAGGGGAGAAAAAGTCTGTGTGTGTGTACTTTAATAGGGCTGTCTCATTGCCATGAGATTCTCCCCGGTGTGAGGTTACTTTGTCAAGCTGACCTCTTATAGCAGCTGAGCGGCTGAGTTTTGCATACATAATTAACTACAGCTAAATGTCATCTCTCACTTCAATAACTAACGCAGTGGGTGATGCTGCTCTCCCTTTTTGACTTCTAATCCAGAGTGAACCGCTGGCAGAACGGCTATGTGAAAATGAAGTGCAGCTTTTAAACTCCACGAGCAAATGAAGGGCTGCTACAACTGCGGGGAGAGTGTAGGCACAGTTCAGTGCCATTTAAAATAATCGTAACCTGTCAAATAACGTCTCAAATGAGCAGATCACGACATTTGCAGTTGGCAAAGTAAAGACTTGACAACAACAACAAAATCAGTTACTTTGCTTGGAGCATTTTATTATAGTAGCACCAAGGCGGTTTCTGGTAAGGTACAGTATGTAGCTGAGGTGGAGCAACAACATTCCCAGCACTCAGCTACCATGCAGTTAGTACAACATGTGAGGGGCTTTACTGTAGGTAGCTCCGCTATACTGGGAAGACACAAGTGAACTGAAACACACTTGGCTGCATCTAAACTAAAAAATGGGAGAACCTGGTGGACAAACCAAAACTCTGTGAGTAGCAAAAGTTTACTCCTGAACTGTATCTGAGTATCACTGATGTACATTCTTGGCCGATATTGTGTAGGTGTCTCTGTGTCTGCCTGTGCTTCTGCGAATGTGAATGCTGCTGCTGTCTGCTGTACTCTGTTGTAGATGATGATGTAGATGTTGTTTTCGGGGAGCGTCTGAAACTGAACACCAAATTAAAGCTGCGATGTTTGATTAAGTGTGCCAGGTGATCTCAGGAGAGGCGCGCAGACACAACCTCAACCCCCTCATTCATTTGTAAACCTCCAAATGCAGGCTTGAAATACAGGAAGTAGGAGTGTACGCTGTAAATTTCCTCCTTGATTGGGAATACAAATGATCAAATGTATGAAGGCTTGGAATGTATGGGTACATGGTGTCAGCAAAGTAGCGGGAGGCAGAGAGGAGGAGAATAGAAGGAATTAGGCTGTGATGTGAAAGAGAGCATCTGAAAATAAAGATGTAAGCTGCATTGTAGCACCTCACCTTGAATGTGTGGCACAGAAAGAATAATACATGAAAAAAATTCTTCCGTCATTGGTTTGAGATCAATTGCCAGGATCAAATACAAATCTGATTCAGTCACACACTGTTTGTTTTCAGAATTAACAGACTCCTAATTTGCTATTCTTGGATACTTTTAATGACTAGCGCGGTAAACAGCTCCACCAACCAAAAGCCAATTATAACTTTATCAGCAAAATCTCTGTGCGGAAGAGGAACCGTGGATCTCAGAAAAAGAAACAAAAATACCTTGATCTTCCAGGGAAAAACTACAGTTTTTTTTATTGACTATTTCTTTTCAGTGTGCTTGTCAACACATTGATTTTACTGACACGAGCACAGTCTCTCAGAGATTAATATGATTTATTAATGGATAAAAACTATTGAAACTTTTAGTTCAACTTAAACAATCTTAAAACATGCAAAATTCTGCCAAACAATACACTATATAAAATTTAAAAAATGATTTATTTTTTCTAATAATATTGCAATGTGTATTTAAAGTAACTGTAAAAAAAAGATACACTATATAAAATTATAAAAAATGATCTATTTCTCTAATATTATCACATTGTTTATTTAAAGTAATAGTATAAAAAAGAAGACAAACACAAACTAAAATAAAAGCACAAAGAAGTTTGTTGATCTCCATTATTTTAAATATAGAGATACCAAAATATACTGGTTAAAACCGTAATAGAAATACTGACAATTGATCGATATTATGCATGTTACAAATAAAAAGTGATAAAGGTGGGAAAAAAAAAACTTGAAACAAAAGATTAAAGAGATTGATGTAATTAATTTATTTCAACTGTCAAAACTTGCCCTCAGCAATTAAAAAGACAAATCTAGTCCAAAGCACAATTTATGTTGGCCCTCTGACTCATGTGATGTTCTAATTTAAAAAATGTCAAAAGTTGTTCTCAAAAGATTGTTGCATCCTTTCTTGACCCGTTACCAATTACTCTCTTATTCAGATCTTTCCTTTTTCTTTCCTTTTTTTTTTGGCTAAACGGAACCGCTACTGGCATGGTAGCATTTGTAATAGTCAATAAATCTAAAATATTATGTGTGAAATTGTGGGAAAAGACCATTAAGGGGCGGGCACTAGTGGAGCCGGTGTAGGGGTCCTGTCTGAAAGAGGGCGGCTAATTCAGGACAACTGTGAACTCTGAACCTGCTAAAAGCATGGACACTGGTCAGCCAAGCAACGTAATAGAGTCCACATGTGCTCACAGCCTGCATTGCCATAATTAGACGGATCTCTCAGGTTTGCTTAAATCAACATCAGAGTGCTTTGTTTCCCCTCTTAGTTACACTTGAAATACGCAAAAAAATGCCTGTGGCCTTTACCTTTTAATCCATTACATGCTTTATATATTCATACAAAGTGATCATGGGCGTTTAAAGTGAGAATAATCATTACTTCATAAGTCTCAGGGTTTCTTTTTCACACTGAATAAAGCCTGAGTGTTAAGTAGTCTGTGTTACAGTGAGAATTAGAGAGAAATGAAGAGTGGTTTTAATAGCTCAGAAGCAAAACGCAGCAGTTCAGCTCAGGCAGAGCATCGCTCAGCATTAATCAAGATTTCAGGTCTCTGTTTGACAAACTGCACAATGCCTCAAACGTCTCCATGTGTATAAACACAAACATCAAATGCCATGTGGCATGTCCTCAACACTAACAAGCAAACTAGCAAGAGACCTGGAATTCCGCTCAATTAGTACCTGCTCGCTTCCTTATTAATCTACTAGCCCTGGTGAAAAGATCAGAGGAGATAGGAAAAAAATGAATAGGAATAAAAACAACAACAATTTGTTACAATAAATATATTAATGCCAGTGAGGCTTCCATTTCAGGTGGTGTAATTTGACATGATATGTGGGTATGTTCTGTCATTAGTCAGGAAAAATGGTGAGTAGGGGATCAAAGCAAAAAGGCTCTGAGCCTGGCACTTAATTTATCACATGGCAAAGACAAAGGCTTTTCTCTCTGCTTCTGTCACTTTTCAAAAGCCCTGACTCCTTTTTATGACAAACTCAGTTTGCAGTTTAATTTAGGACTTGAGTCCTTTGGTGCAGAGAAGCATGCAGGCAGGAAGTGGGAAGAAGGTACTGTAGCCAGACAGGCACACAGGCAAAGAAGCCTGAGAAGCAAACAACGGGTGCAGGAAACGTCCAGGCTGGCGGTAAGTATTCTGAGAGAGAGAGAGAAGAACGCAGACAGGTGTCATGAAACTCAAGCGTCCAGACAGCCTGGCAGGCGATAAGGTAGGAAGGTAAACAGGCTAAAAAGTAGCCAGGAAATGGTGTAAAATGTAAGAAAAGTCTCACTATTGCAGGTAGCAAGGAGACATTCATACACACTAGCTGTTGTAGAAGGCTGAGCAGTGCAAAATCAGAAGAACCAAAGAAGTTTGGGAGTGTGAGAAAGTCTGGAGTCTGCTGGTCAGTGGATTGAATTATATATTGCTGTTATGGCAGGAGTCCAGTAGGTGGTGGAACCTGAGTATATGCTGTTAGCAGTGCGGCTAATAGTGCGTCCACAGCCTCAGCGGGGCCTCAGCGCCTCACAGAGGAGCTTTAATACACACACCCGGAAAGCAGCTAAACAAACGGATTCCTGCTTAGACAAAGGCAGGGAAGACAAGCAAGTCTGTCGTTCTGAATGTTTGTGTGTGTGTGTTTAAGTGTGTGCACCGAACGTGTGTAAATGTGCAAGTGACCCTGACATCTTGGTGATGCTTCCTGTAGCACTGACCGGCGTCGGTGCTCCATTAATTAAAGAGATGATGCGCTGGCAGGTGGCTTCACTGCCCACACTGGTAATTGGCCCCCTTCTTCCTACTCTCTCCCCCTAGAAAATCACCCGTCTCTGCCTTTTCTTTTCTTTTCTTTTCTCTGCCTTGTTCCCTCCTCCTATCTCTCGTTCTCAGAAACGTGCCAGTGGGCAGGCAGAAATGCAGGACTTTGTGAAATAATGATTAGAATGGATGGAGATGAAGGGAAAGGAGTTGCACATTTTCCCACAAGTCTCTGATGGTTGGGGAATGCTGTTTGCCTTCAAGCTCCATACGACGCGACGGGAGTTTACTTTAGACAGCCACAATATGAGGAGCCAGTACTGTAGTCATTAATGATGTGGGGAGGGGACAGAGTTGTACTTTGACAAGTTTCTGCATGTGTATGGGTTTGTCTGCGTGTTCTTTCTGTGTGTATGTGTGTGTGTGTGTGTATGTGTGTGTGTGTGTGTGTGTGTGTGTGTGTGTGTGTGTCTGTGTGTCTGTGTGTATGCATGTGTGTGCGTTTGTCTGTGAACATGGGCACAATTTTGAGTATCTGAGTGTGAGAGTACATTGGAGGACAAGAGAATTTGTGTTTATGCAATTCAGACTGAAAGTGAAAGAGAAAAAAATGAACCCTCTGTGTCATGTGGAATGAGACAATAAAAGTTGAGAAGCTCTGGAGGAGATGCATGTGTGTGTATGAGAAGATGTGTTTGTGTGTGTGTTTGCATGTTTGTGTGTGTATGTGTGTGTCTCTCTCACCACGTCACTCGGCAGGTTGTGCAGGTCATCAAAGGGACTCTCCAGGGTGTTGGTATCCACATTCAGAATGACCACATCCTCCAGTGATCGACTGCGCACTCTCTATAAGAGACATTGTGAAGTCTTAGTATATGTGCTGTCACCGTCTCACAATACTGAACAAATCTCCACCCGTAAATATTATCATAACATGTCAAATGAATGTTAAAGTTCGTAAAAAAATAAATACAATTTAATTTAAAAAAATGATTTTTAATAAATCTAATGCTCATTCATGATCAAAATGATTTAGCACAATTATATAGACAAGAGAATAAATATTTGTTTTTTTTGAACTGCCTTACAGCATTTAATTATTTTATTTTTTTTATAATAATTATTATACTGATAGATACCTGTGTGTTTGGCATATTTTGAACCATACAGTAATAAAGAAAATTTAATAAGGTTAAAAACTAAATCAGGAAATCAAGATAACAATTTGAAATCCTTAGTTTTGGCCAAGTATGTTTCCCAGAAGATAGTCATCTATGTCATGAGGCACCAGGAAGGAGAAAATACAGCGGCCACATTTAAAACCACACTGTCGTCACACTCCTTAACGATTAACAATGAAAAATGGCGTGTAGGAAAAAAAAAATAGGAGAACATCTTTACTATAACACACACACGCTCGCAAAATGAAGAACGGCACTGAGAGGAAACATTTGGATTGCGCAAACATTTTCCACTGTACCAAAACCTCATGCATCAACAACAGTACAGTGATGCTGTGTTGTGCTGTGCGCATCCTGATGGCGACAAATTCAACAATTATTTTAGCGTGCTGCAGGATGCAGGCAGGTGTGTGTGTGTGTGTGTGTGTGTGTTTGTGTATGTGCGGGGACGGCGTGTGGGGGTTGGGGGAAGACAGCATAGTGTGTGAATTTCTAGTTTGTCACTTTTGTGACAGGCTGTGCAGTGGAGGCTCACATGCTGATCTGGACTAATTATGTAGTGGCGGAAAGGGGGTCTGTCATGGATGCAGAGTGTGATAAATACTGCCACTGCCGCAACTGTCAGACAACTATCTCTCACACACACACACACACACACACACACACACACACACACACACACACGAATTACAACATATGCATTTGCGCAATTATACACATACATACATATACACACACACAAAAAAACGTACATACTTACACTTTCACACAAACGCAAATATGCGCGTGCTTGCAACATGCATTCACACACAACAGCAGTGCTGGTGACCCCCAGCCAACACACAGGGTTTAACAATGAAGTAGAGAAGCTCTTTGTTTGCAGATGCTTTTCCGCCTTTCTCTCTCTGTCTTTTGTACTTCTGGTTAAGATTGCACACAAGCAAGAGAGGGAGTTAAAGGGGAGAAAACATTCTGTCAGTTTTTTTTGATTCAACGTGTTGGAGGTGCCAAAAATTGCCTTAGTGAAACCATAGCAAGTGCAGCATTATAATATGAATTTATAGCAACTTCCCTAGGTGTTCCTTTTTTTCCTTTTTTTTTTTTTTTTTTAAAGATAATGAACTGAAAGAGGACTCTGAAATTACTAATATATATCTGCATCAATTAAGGAAACAGAAACATTTAACTTTGGATATACAGAGAGCATTTATATAAATAAATTTACAGAAGCATTTATAATTATGCTCATAGTATAATGATGTACATTTATATAAATGCACACTCATATACATGGTTCACTAACATACCTCAAGCAGACTAAGATGAACTCCCACAAAGTATGGCATGGGGGCACTGTGGATGGAGAGAGGAAAAATAGAGCTGTGAGCAATATCAATATCAGATGGTTACAAGCAGTAAAGAAATATTTATGGAGGCTACACAAGTACAGCACATTTCACAACACCCATCTGAAAAAATAAAAACTTTGATGTCGAGGTGACTCTTTGATTAACAGATTAGTCAATCTGCAGATATGCACTGAATTACTATTTTGATATAAGATTAATCTTTAGTTACTGAATAAGCTATTAACTTGCATATATTAAAGCTTCAATGTTAGGATTTGTTTCTTTTCTCTGTGTTTTATATAATTGTAAGCTGAATGCCCTATAGACATGACTGGACTATGATATAAATTGTGATGGCATCTGTGATTATTTTAACATATTACAGAGTAAATTATTAATTTGAAAAACAAAATTTAGAAAATACTGAAAAATGATAAAGATAAGATTATTTTAAAAGTAACATCTATTTAATCATTGCTGGAAATTATGTGAAAGTTACCGCACCACAACAGATGTGAAGTGGATCTGCTGAAAATAATTAGAACTGTATATTTTGTTTCAGCTGCATACCTCATAATACTGTCATAACACAGGCCACAAAACTGATCATCATCCATATGCAGTTTTAACCAAATCATATTAGATGTAGAGCATGACCGCTGACTATTTAAAATTAGTTTCTCAAGGACCAGTGTGTCACTCAAAATGGGAAACAAAATTAAATTAAATTAAATTAAACTGGTGTGTGTGTAGGACAACAAAAAAATAGTCTGGTATTACTGAACTGTTTAGAAAGTTACAGTTACCTGGTAAAAATAATTTAAAAAAATTACTGCTTTCTTCTTCATTCTGCTGCTAATGAGTAGTTCTGATTTTCAGTCACTGACTTGTGAAATAAAGTGTTACAATGTGATTTGATGTGGTTTAGTACATTTTACCTGAAACTGTCAAACATCAGTAACCATTAGTTTAACAGAAAAGACATTATAGAAAAAATACAGAGAAATACTAACATTTAAACCATCACAAATACTACTTATAAATACTACTATCCATTATAATGATAAAAAACAATATTATCAGTAATGGGAATTACTGTTTTTGCAAGACATTTAGTGGAGTCCTCTTTTCTCTAATAAGATGGTAGACTCAAAGTATGGGAAGAGTTGGAACACTGTTGAGAAAGCTGAAGGGTAGAGGCTTCCTTTTTATGGTAAATAAGTATAGTTTGCATGGTTATTATCATGATGTAATTTTTATTTTATGTCATATTTATCTTCATACTAAAAGTGGCAGGGAAAGGTTGAATCATAGAGTATGATTCTCATCTACCAAGATGAATAAAATCAACAGAAACAGTAAAATAATAGGAACCATTTTTATGATGAGGTTTACAGAGGCAGCAATAATCAAATAGCTTTGGGTCATTTTATTCCTGGCCAGAATTATTCAGAAGCCACAGGCTTGTAATCAACTTAAAGTAAAAGCCAAACAAACGGCAGGCCTGCAGCTCTGCACTATAGATGATATCCTGTTTTATGACTATACGTCACTGACTTTAATGAAAATGCACTGATACATGCACATATGCACACCAGAAAGCGCAGAAACTCAGATGTACTGCACACACACACGGCATGTAATATTATTTGGTTATCTAATCAGTGCATGGAGAACACCCTTGTGATTAAATAAGATAATGATGAGTCTTCACAGAGTGTTGAAAATCACATTTTACTGTCAGTGATGAATAGCTTTTTAAAGCTGATATGTCCCTCATGGTAAAGCCCTGTACTGTATGAGCTATCAGCACTGATTCAACAAAAAAACAGCTCCTTTTACATAAGCTGACTTCCCCACTCTGTGTTTTCTTTTAACATGTAAAGATCTGAAGTTGACCTGAACGCACGTAGATTTGTAGATGAGCTGTTACTTCTGCTCCCCATTCAGTTTCAATCAAGTCCATTCAGATTCATAGGATTTGCGTTGGATGGGTGGTAATGAACCCCTGAGAGGGCTAAGATGATGAGAGCGTGGAGCTAGCACTGGCATGAAATATGGAGCAAGGTGATCTGGGCTGTTCATTATGTTGAGGGGCCACACAGGAGAAGGGGCGCAACGAGAGGAATCGTGAGAACAACTCCGAGATCGAGTGGGAGAATGTGCGAACATGTGCATCTGCACTTTTACACCAAGGTTTTTAGCGGCAGAGCTCAGTGCATGACCAGCACACATGGTGTGCTATGTTTACAGGTCTATGTGTCAGGTGTGCATGCATGTGCATATGTGAGCTCGAAGGTGGCTAGAAAATGCGTGAAAGAAGGAGAGAAAGTGACAGGAAAGGGGGGGGTGAACATTTATTCTAATGACCCTGATTGACTCTGTGTGTGTGTGTTTTTCAGAAGTGGTCAGCCTTACCAGCAATAGTCCAGAAGATGCGGGGGCAGAACAGGGATGAAGATGTGTTGCCAGTACATGGGAAAGAGCATTGCAGCCGCACCGTGGACACATGCAGTTAACTACAGAAAGAGAAGGAGACATGACGACAAACTCAACATAACTTTCCATGACACCAGAAACAGACAGAAATACCCTTCTGTGCTCAAAGTCTGATTAATTTCGTTCCAACAAACTGCAACACTTAATGCAATAAAGTAGCAATAAATACACTGCTGTTGCTTCTTTCTTTGTTTCTATTACATTTCTACAATTTATTTAACTAGGTTTCTACATTGCCTAGGTCTATAGAGAACAGCAGTTCTATTTCCCTCCAAATGATATCCTGTTAATATCCAGTTTTCAAAAAATCCACACATCTACACATCTTGCTGATTTTGAGATGCCTTTTATTGATGTGCTGATCTACTTTGATTTCATTGAGTTAACACTGAAAAACATGTTGCTAGCCTTTAATCCTGCTCACAAACACATTGTACACTGACATGCTTGGTGCTGTTGTGATAGTGATGAACACATGACCTGCAAGCTACTGTTTGAGGAAGAGAAGAACAGACTGAAAGCTGGAGATCAACCAGTTGACAGGAGCCCATCTTTAACCAGTCTTTGCTAGACCAGTGAGAGGGAGAATAAAGGGTTTGATGAGGGGGTGAGAAGAAAAGTATAGAAAAGACTGACATGAGGAGAGGCAACAACTGCTTAACTCACACAGAACATTAAAACTTATGTTTCCTCCATATTCAATCCGTTTTAGTGGATCATCACAGTAAAAATATTTCAACTATGGCGCATGGCAATATGAATCTGAATTTAAAAAACAATTTGAAGTACAGATTCTAGCCTGTTTTTAACACAGAAATTAATGCAAATACCATCCCCATGTTCATAATTAACTACTTTTCAACTGAATGTCAGAGTAAGAATTGTGCTGCAACCTGCACAAAAGCAACAGAGGGAGCTCAAAACAGTTCTGACAGTTACCATAAAAATCAAAATTACCCCAACTTCTATGACTAACAAATTAAAGAGAAAATATGGAATAATTAACCTCTTTTTTTAAACAAATAATGAGAAGCAATCACATGAAGATGACATTCCATTTCAAAGAAGCTCTCTACATTGTCAAACCAACATTAGGCATAGAATTAGAGCCATTGTCTTCCAGCGTCTTAAAGCCAGCACCCCCCCTTGACATCCCATCTCATGAAAACTGAGCTATAGTAATGACCTGCAACACACACACACAGACACATAGACAAGGCAGGAGAAAGAGGCGTTAGCTCATCCCCCAGATTAAAATAACATGATTAAATATGGAAAGAGAACAGAGGTCTGAGGGGCTCCTGCGGGACTTCATTAGGGCAAATTGCCAAAGAATGAAACATGAGTTAGCCAAGAGAGACTGCGGGCTAGGCCAATACCGCCGGGACCCCGGAGCAGCAGCCGCTGTTATACTGCTGCAGCTTCACAGTCAATGTGTGAAGCGGACACACACTATCACACACACAAGCACAACTACCAGGAGACCCCCTGCTCACTGACACACACAGTGTCACAATTGACCGGCCAAAAGTGGGTGAGCTTGGCGGCTGAAAACAACCGCTGCCAGAGAAAAAGAAAGAGGGCCCCACCCCTCACAATCCACCCAAACATCAAGCCTGGACATCAGAAAAGCTCACAACAAAAAGTGTGTGTGTGTGTTTGTGTGTGTGATATGTGTGTGTGTGTGTGTGTGTGTGTGTGTGTGTTTGTGTCTATGTGCCTCCCTCTCTGCATGTTTAACCGCATTCATTTTTCATTTTGGCCAGGAAAAAAAACAATGATCTTTTTTTATTGTCTCCGCGCAATCTCTTACACACCCAGTCCCACAATAGTTAGGACTTAATCAACATTTAATTGGTGTCTTGCTCTGTGTATCTGCACATGCATATTTACACTGCCTGCTGTCTTCAAATAAAACACAACAATGCCACGCTCCTGTCAGGATTAATTCCCTGGCAAACAGTTTGTTTTTTTTTGGTTAATTCTGAAAATAAATCAATGCTATGAATATTAATGCGTGAAAGTGAAGCACTTGGTGGAAGAACTACTATCAAAACCAACACACTTTCTCCCTTTTCCAGAGCAATGACGGTAACGGGTCATTAAATTGTGATGAAGAGAGGTCAGCAATCTAGGTCTGAGTATAAATACACACACACACGGTCATGTGTCATACATGCATGCACGCACACTTGCATGCACACACGCACGCACTTGCACGCTTGCTCGCTCTCTCTCACACACACACACACACACACACACACACCTACCTAGCAGAGAGCCAACAGGCGAGTATATTCCTCCTCTGGGAGTGCGAGACAAGCCCCAGCCATTCACTGGTACCAGGAGGTAATGGCACAGAACACCTCGCTAACCAACTCCAATTATCTCCACCAGGCCTCAAGGTGAGTCCCTCAACTGGCATGATTTACTCTCAGGTTGAAAGAGAAAATAGGAGTCTCTCTCTCTCTGCTTCTCTTCTTCTCAGGCTGGGTGGCTGGCTTGGGGGAGTTGGCTGGGGGGGGGGGGGGTACTGAAACTAAGATAATGATTTATAAAGCAAATCTAGAGTTCTGTTTTCTTTATTCACTATCTCCAAAGCGATGGAGGTGGCAGGGTGCCTGAGATAAGGTAACTTGGAGGGAACTGCAGAGGAATAGTTCACATATTTGCTTCTCTAATTCAGCTTAATACAAATCCCTGTGTCCTTGTTCAGGTTTTAGAACGAATGAGGCAAAAAGTAAAAGGAGGATAAATTGGAAAAAAGAGAAATTGTACTCCTCTTTTTTTTCTTCATTTAGAGGGGGGCTTCACATGAGAGCGGGTCATGAGAGGCTAAGGCTGATAAAATATTTGCTAGGCTGATAAATAATAGATGAGTGGAGCCAAATGGCTTACACGCTCCACAAAAGACCTGGGTGCTTAATATTCCATTCAATGGAGAATCACAGATACAGTCCCCAAGAACAAATACAGGATTAGGTGCTGGGTCCAGTCCTCAGGGACCAGGGCTCTGCCTGGTAATGAGGGGCGGGCTGCCTGCCTCCCTGTGTGTGTGTGTGTGTGTGTGTGTGTGTGTGTGTGTGTGTGTGTGTGTGTGTGTGTGTGTGTGTGTGTGTGTGTGTGTGTGTGTGTATAAATGTGGGTGGTTGGGTGGGTGGTTGGGTGTGTGTGTGTGTGTATGATGCCCCTTCCTCTGAGAGAAGCTAACCGATTATACAGCAGCAGCCTGCTTCAAAAAACAGTCAAGGTCTTTGGTTCTGCCCTGAGAGCTTTCTTAGTGCACTGTAGCTGAGACAGAAAGTGTCCATACTATCACTGGTTTTCCCAGATCCAGTCAATGACACTAAAGGAAGAAGAGATAGAAAAAGAGACTTAAAGAGATGAAGAGGAGAAGGTGAAGGTGGGAGAAAAGGGAAGAATGAAATAAAGAGCAAAAATTTGCACCGTAACTTTGAAGTACATAGCAATAAATCTAAGCTATGAGGTCACACACCAGTTTTGTTAATAATGTGGGCTTGGTGTGAGTTGACTGATGTGTCCCAATTCCAGCCTATATACTAATAGTATACAGCCTGTATTACGTATTAAGTTTCTTAGCAAATTACTTTTGCAGTTGTTATGCAAAAAATATGACCAATGTTTCCGATACAAACAAGAAACTGATACAACATGTGTTGTTGGGTGTTAATCAATCTGCAACTTTGGAATATCACTGACAAACTTCACAAAAGAGACATTAAAATGTTTTTTATCCAAAGATCTAAGTGACTTTTTGTTTTCTGCTGTGCTCACAAAGTTCTTTTACCACCATTTAGGAATTGTTTTACCATTCTCCAGCTGTGAGCTGCTCCTCCAGTTCCTTTTGTGCATTGCATTGTGGGACAGTAATAACAATCAACAGTGCACCAAAAACAGCTTCAGTGGTATTCGGCATTGATCCTACAAGTTTCTGGAACTCTGCAGGGGGTATGGACACCGTTCTTCCAAAAGCTATTCCCTCGTTTGATACTTTGATGACGGATGTGGAGAGTGCTAATATGTCCAAAATGTCCCATTGTGTTGAGATCTGTTGACTGTTAAGGCCATACCATATCATTCACATAATTTTCATCCAACCATTCAGTGACCCCCTCCTGCCCTATGGATTTCCACAGTGAACATTCCATGTAGTTAAAACATCTTGGAATTAGTATGTAGTATGAATACAGCAATGGGCTTTTCTACAGGAAATTCCCCAAAAAGTGGAATTATGACACGGATTTGCACAGTTAACGAAGAACTCTTCTGGCAACTCACAAGCCATCAAACTGCCTTCCATGTACATACATCATCGTATTCAGATAAGCTTGTCCATCTACATGCCTAAACACTAACACAACCCTTCAGCAGCGACGTTTCCCTAAAGAACTAGACCCACCAGAGACCTCAGATCTTCTCAACACTGCAACCCTGAGCTCTGCAGACTGTCAGTAGGCAGTGTGTTTCCACCCACACCATTTCTCTTTACCTGAGAAACTGGACAAGTTGAATTGAAACACAGACAGAAAATGGAGAAATGGCTACTGTTAGGGCCTGCATACACCAATTTCTCAAATTATTTTAAGTATCAAGGGGCATTAAAAAGTTGACTGAGCCCCTTTTTCAAAACTGAAAATAAACAACACCTATTCTCTGTGCTTACCTACTCTTCTCAGATGAAGGAACATATTGCACTTGTTAACTTACAGTGAGAGCAGAGCGTGAGACAAATAGCTGCTGCTGCAGGCTGCGTAATTCAATTTGACAGGAGGAATGGTATCAACAGAGTTGTTCTTGACCTCCTCACACCAGCCTTAAACACTCATTTCCCTTCCACTAGCCTTTCCTTCCAACTCTGTTGCTTCACACCTTCAAAATTTAGGTCTTAATATTTTATTCTGCCCCCCCCCGCCCCGCTGTCCTTCTGTCCTTTGCCACCTCTCTTTCATTTCTCCTGTTTGTTTATCGCTGCGTTAACCTTTCCCTCTTCCCTTCCCTGCATCGGTTAAGTCACCAATTACCTGCGCTCTGCTTTTCCCTCTGTTGACAAACACCGGTGTCAGGCCCGGCACAACGCAGGTGTGCCACAAACAAGTAGGTGGCACGGGAAAGGGAGAGAGGGCACACAGGACAACGCAGGTAACAGCTAACGCCAGGCCTCCCACACATGCACACACAGTCACTGACTCTCACAGAAAGACACACGGCATAAGGTACAAACACCTGTGAGTGCAGAAGACACACACCAACAGATGCATGCAAAAAACATACAAACACCCACAACAGGCACGTGTGCACATACACATCCACAGTGGCACAACACAAATGTTAAGTCAGACACATGGCATGGGGCTGAGATAAGTCTGTTGAGGGGAAGTGAGGGAAGGAGGGGGAGAATGTCTCGATCTTCCGCAGATGCCCGACAACAGAGACATTAAGACACCCTGGAAGAAGGAGGCAAGGCAGGAGAGAAAGAGAGGTGCAGTGAGAGTGAGTGAGAGGCAGGTGTTCAGAAAATAATATGTCAGTGAGCAGGAATAACTAAGATAGGGAGAAATAGAGAGATAGAGAGAAGTCAGGGAAAGAGAGGAGAGGAGCAACAGAGGAAAAAGCAGGAAACAGAGAGACAGCTGGCACTCTAGGGCATGGTGGATGGATAGCTCCTTGTTAGCATAGGCCTGACAGGCTGATGAGAGGGCTGCTGTCAGCTGGTGCTGGGGCCGAGCTGTGTGATTTTGGGCGATAGGCAGGGCAGAGGCTGGGCTCGAGAGCTGGGGGGCCTCGGCAGATGAAAGACATGGAGGGTGGTGGGGCGATGGTGGTGGGGGTCCTCCCAACTGACTAGTTAGAGGAAGGGCCGGTGCAGCCCTATTATACGGCCCTATGACAAGGCTGCACGCTCGGCTGGCTCCCGCCCCTGCGCCACCGCCAACCGGCCTTTTAAAACAGTGATACCATTCACCTCTGGTCACGAAACAGCAATAAGTCAACTGACGCATTGTTGTATCATGATTTATTCCTTTGCTGTTGGCTGCTTGCGAGACGCGCCCGCCATGTACCGACAGACTGACACAGTGGGTTCACCGGGGGCTTTAACACAAGCAGCACCTAGAGCAAGCAGAATAAATGCAGTGTATCTGTGTGTGTGTGTGTCTGTATGTGTGTGTATGTGTGTGTGTATGTGTGTCTTTCGCTCTCTCTCTGCTCTTTTCATTCTCAGTTTCTCTCTGCTTGGCTGAGAGGCTGGACAGGCAGAGGTGGTGAAAAGCAGCTGGATGGTACTAACGATGTTACTAACAATACCTTCTCTCATACATCCTTTATCTGTGGCAAGAAGACTATAGAAATATTACCTGTCTATCCAGTGATTACTAACACTCATTCTAACAAACATTTTGACAAACTCTGACATTAATTATATATTTCTCATCCTTTAAGTTATTTGATCACAAGACAGTGGTGTGGATAATGAGCTGCACACCTTTCAGTTAAGTATGCATACACTTACATAGCTGGCCTCAAGAATCAGGGCAGCCATTTAAACTTGAACTAGGGGGTCAACCTACCCAACAGCAAAAAATAACGCATCACAGAAGCAGTAATAACACTAGGCCTGGTAGTAATCCCAGCGGAGATGTGAGAATACCTTTGTACTACAGTGCCTGACATATATAGCTACCAAACCAAAACACCTCTCCCTGAGGAAGATAGATGGATAGACAGATGAGTGGATGAAGGATTGCAGAGGATAAAAGGCTTACAGAGGTAAAGGTCTGACGTGGAAGCTCTTAAAATATCCTGTCGGCATATATTTGTTAAAAAAAAAAAAAAAAAAAAACGAGCCAAGATTTTTCTCTGTGCCGCAGAAAACTGTAAATCACAGACAAAAATCACCTCCACCCCCTCTTCCTACTAAAAGAAAAACACTTTCACCCTTGAGTCTGATAAATTACATTGTGTAACCCTCGTGTCACAGCACAGTGTGCTGCCTAGACCCTGAGCGGAGGTGCTGCTGGTCTGAAGAGCTGAGGGGAGACAGGTGAAACTCTCCAAGGGCTTGGTAATTTTCACAACTCATACTGATTATAGCTCCTATGGGATACCTTGGTACCATTTCCTCCAGCACCCATCACTACCACAGGCCCCTCCGGCTGTTCAATGTTCTGCAGCCTTGTAAATACCGAAGCAGGACCAGCTACACTAAAGATACAGATAGGACTCGGATGACATCACTTCCCTCTTCCATCTCATCTGTCATAAACATTTGGCTCTGCCTCATCAGTCTCAAAGATAACAGGGGGAGGATGGAATGAGGAACAGAGGGAGGAAGAGGGGGAGCAAGACACAGAGAGATTTCCTCCCTCATACAGACAGTAGTGACTTTAAATTATGTGAAAGAAGGAGGACATCTAATAACAGATAATTTAAGTCTTTTTGGCCATTAATATGTTGCAGTTATAAGACAAACAGTCAAAGATAATCCAGCTTTAATGTGGATTTCACAGCTTGTCAGAGCTCGGTGATAGTGCGGCTGTCTGACTGCAGGATGCCTTGATGGGAGGGAGTTGGGGGGGGGGGGCGACATATCAGTTCAACTCTCTCCGTACAAGTAGCATAGCCATGTCAGATAAATATTCTCCGCGTACTTCTTAGGGTTTGATATCCTGCTGGAATATTGATGAGGAGAATTATGTTCAATCTAGGAAACAGTCCTAACATTTGAGCTATATAGTTTTTTGGCAGAGTAATCCAAGATCTGAATTTGTTATGATTCCAAAAATTGCAATTGTGACTCTTTGACTGCAAATTAGCTACATTTTCTCATATCATGATATAATTTTTTTGGATGCAAGAGAGATAGTGTACAAGAGTCTCACAGTATCTAACATGACAAACTGAAAACACAAAGCATAAGATCTTTTGACTGAAAGCATCATCTAAACTTAAATGAAATGTTTAGGAAACTTATGCCAACAATGTTTTGAAATGAATCCTCCTTGGAGTAGTTGGGATGTTTTAACGGTTTTCCAACCTACTTTCCCCTTGTGCCTGACAGGGCAGAGCTGATAACTGACTGCAGCTGAGAGAATGACTTAGAGGGAATGAACTCACAGTGCTAAGCTTGCTTGAGGTAATGATGATGCGCCGTTCGTGCAGCATACTGGCGTAGAGCTGGAGCATGTTGTTGACGTCCACAGCCACAAAGTACTCTGTCAGGTTCCTCTGGAGATAGGCAGGAACAGAAGGATATGCAGGTACCTAACAAACTGTCTTAGCTTATAGTAAACTGTCAAGGCTACAGACGGTGAGGGTGCCACAATTTGCCAGAGAGAGACACATGCAGTGCTGGCTAAAAAAGGACGTGGACTTACACCTCTGCACGTATTTTTTTGCAGTAAAATTAAGTGGACAAGAAATACAGATTTAAATGACATTTATGCCCTTTATCCATTTGATATAGTCGTATTTAGAAAACAGATATGGTATCAATCAATGTAGCCTTAAATTGTCAGATTCATTACTGTTTTGATCTGGAGTCCCTTGCCATGAAGACTTGGGATGCCCCTGCTGAGCTATGATTTGAATACAAACTCAACAAAGAACATGTGTTCAGTTTGAATCCTCTAATACCCATGGTGATCACTGAACTTCGACATTAAAAGTACAAGCACCACAGGAGATAAAACTGAAACAAGAGGATGATGCAATAATTTCAAAAGGTGACAAGTGTATCTGATTAAAAACGATTAGAGGCAGAGATGTTTCTAGAAGAGAGGGATTCCTCTGTCTCCTTCTGTCTCTTTTCTTTTCTTTTTCCATGAATACTTACACTCTCAGGGATAGTTGGCAGTCCATTGATATCCGGGGCGATGAAGTAGGAGTGCTGTGAAAACAAAAACATGCGGGAGAAAGAAGAGGGAAGGTCACAAATGAAGCATACCACTCACACAGAAGAGAATGAGGGGAAGAGGGGGGGGGAGGCCGTTCACTTTGTTCTATGATTTATGGCTCATCTTCAGCTCTGTCTATATGAATTGCTGAGCTGGTGTCTGAACTGTGGCAATGCTTTTATCAGGCCTACAGAACAGAGAAAGCTCAATAGCAGCTCAGTTCCCCATAGACAGAGACTGGGGTGATGTCTCCGGTGGAAAACTGAGTCTTTATTTAAGCATTAAAAAGGCTTGTGGAGCACCAAGAAACCGACAAAGTATACGTGCACATGTGCACACGTGTGCTTCCGCACAGACACACACAGGTTGTTTAGAGGATCACAGGGCTGCCTATCTCACTTTGGGAGAGCAGGGCAGGTTCAGTGCTCAGATCAAAGGGGCCTGAGAGAGGTGCTGTTTGGAGACAGGTAGACAAACCACCAACTGAAACACACCATCGTGTCTCTCTCACACACTCTTCTGTATCCTTAGTACACCTGCATTTCTCTAGGCCTTCACAGGACCATCTGTTGCAGGTCTTTGCTTAAATCCACCGTAGTGTGTACAGTAGATTCTCTCACACTGCGAACACAGCATTCAAAGTAAAATATTACAATTTATTCATCTGTACAGGGTCTACATTTGTGACTAGAACTTACTGGTTATGCAAATTGTTGAATAAATAATTTCAGGCTAACACAGAGTCAGCATTTGCTGCAATATTAGAGAATTTCTTTAATTTTTGGCCCCTATGGCAGAATGAATGGCATCCAACACCTGAGAGTTGGCACTGCATTCATAACCCCATCCTGAACAAATTTATCCAACTTTTATGACTGCACACGAATGCACCACTGTGGCAAACTTGTTGGTCAATATGCACTAAACAGAAAAATATTTATTTAAAAACATATTTAGAATGCTTGTCAAATAAATTCTATAAATGTAAGAAAACTTGACAGTTATACATTACATCACAAGCAAAATGATTAAGAGTAGGCATTCAAAAACAGCAACACTACTGCAAGTACCCCCACCAGGCAAGAAAGATGTTTCTGATTATATAGACCCAAGACCACAAGATAAGAGAGAAAGCCCGTCACAGTCAGAGGGAAACCAAACCAAATGGACATTAAAAAATCCACAAGATCGGAAAAACGTCACCTTAATGTTCTGAGTAAATTCATAACAATTTCAACAGTGTTGGGTTAATCGCAACCCATGACATTATTCAGCTAACTGATGCATTCGCAGTAAGCACAATGTTAGACATGAGCACATTACTACATAAAGTACAGCCATTCAGTACTTCTCTGGTGCCTGACACAGGCACTTCCCTAAATTTTATATTCATTCAGCAGCGGGAAATTTATACAAACTGCTAAAAATCCCATCTGTAAAAAAAGAATGTTGCTAATTAGTCTTTAGTGACAGTCTTTGAGCATATAAATCACTGTCATTAATAATTAAAAAGAAAAGGCAGCCCACAACCACTTACTTTTTGTCTGTGGTGGACATTGGAATTTTTAGTTTAATGTAAAACAAACCAAAATATTTAACTCCCTAAATGCATTTGAACATGAGTAAACAATAATCATATTCCCAGAGGAGGGTCATTGTTGTAGTTGAATGGATCTTAGAGGAGATAAATGTGGAGCACAAAAACAAACACTAAACTGGGACTAAAGCTTTGCCTTTTGGGTTTTTTTTTCCTGGGCCACAAATACATTTACATGAGCATATGATTTGCCAGCTCCTGTGCATGCTTCTTTATGGTAAGAGAATTTTTTGAAATATTTGAATTATTACAGTCATATTTTATGCATATTTTGCACGGCTACCATCTACAAGTAAAGACCAATAAACTGTTATTTTTTGACATGGCAGTTAAATAAGTGTAAGTCTTACTCTAGATTTAGCTGCAATATTTGCACTGAAGAGTTCTTAAAAAGTCCTGAAAAAAAATGCAATCTAAGAATTTGTTAAGTAAGCTCTCTTCCTCCCTATTTCCATCGCAGCAGGCTAAATATACAAGTTTAATATATGTGGATAAAAATATGAATTCTTGGCAGATTAAAAATTTCCAACGTCAGCCAACCAATTGTTTTATTTACAAGGTGCTTTTTGCCCAGAAGCAAGACAGAAGCAATACTGCCAAGTTTTTCTGCCCTCAAGAAATGTATATCTGGAAAAGTGAGTAGTAGTCAGTGTTTCTAATTTCTTTATTCTGATGAAAATGACTGTATCTTGGGTACATTTTGATGAGCTGTTTGTCAATATACCATACCTAAGACGAAAAAGTAGGCTAGTTAGTATTGCAGCTAATGGCTTACTGTGGAACTTGTACTGCCACTACGCAAATGATGACAAAATTTATTATACATGTATTACCACATGAGATACTAGGTGGCTAGAAAGCTAATGAACATTGGTGATTAGCTTTATGGATTTTTAAGCACACAAATTCTGAATAATTGAATAGTTACTAACAGAAAAAAATGCTAGTGGAACAAAGTACGCCTGAAAAAGTGATTGATTTCTTATTAATTCTTTAAGTGAAGTCTAGAGAAAAATTTTTCTTGAAACCGTACTGGCTACATATTTTAATCATCTCAAAATAAAACCATCTCTCCAGCAGCACTTAGAGTAGTGCAAAGTGTGTGGACAGCAAGTGATGTTAAAAATCTATGTTTATCGTCATCTTTGTTAAACCGATACGTAAACACAGTGAAAGGAAGACAACAGAATAAATAAAAGTAAATGAGTCAAACAATTAAATTGTGCTAAAAGATCGGGGACTTTGGGAAATACATTAGGGGCTAAGGACACCCCCTGTAACTGCCATACATACTGTAAAGTATACAGTATGGTAAAAATCTCTCAGCAACTCTGTGTTTCTTCTCCTTCCTCTGTCTGCTAAATAATGTTTCCATCCCCGTTGGTCTACAAATTCATGGCATTGTGATAATCACACACGCTCCTCAACTCAACGCAGGCTTTCATTGGCTGTTTGCTTGCTTATCTGCTTTTTTTCTCGTCCTTTTGATGACATGTTTATATAAAAAACACTGAAAGTGGGTTAACTGGAAAGGCATCAAGAAGATTTTTTGAGCACAATTGCATTTGCTTTAAACATAAAGAGAGAGGAAAAAAAAAACTTTTGATATTCAGAGAGAGAATATAGTGGAGTGGAATGGCATTAATCATTTACAAAGTTTGATTGTTTTCCAGAGGAGAAGAAACATACACCAAGGCCCAGGATAGTTTGTTTTTGTTATATTTAAAAAGATAGCGCAGCTTATTTGGCCAAATTGGAAAGCTGTGGCTCCCATGCGATTAGTACAGCAGCGGTTTCATATTTCACAGCAGCCTCCTTCCCTCCTCCCATTTCTGCTGTTCACTCATTCCCCTCCACTCACCGGCTCCTTGCTTCGCCGATCTCTCAGTACTTGCCCAGTGGCAATATACAACTGCTCATTCTTGCACAATGAGAGAGGGAGAGAGAGAGAGCAAAACAGGGTTCACACATGAAAGGGGACAATGATCCTTCTTCTTGGCTGCCATGATAAAACAAAAACTACTCTTTTAGGGAATAATTCTGCTTCATCAATTAAATATCAAACTAGTGGCTTCTACAGAAAAGAGATGAAGCTATCACCTCTGTTCTCGAGGGCTTCTTTTCCAATGAGCTCTGAGATTCAGATGAAAAGGTTTTGTTCTCATAGAGAGCTGATTTTATTAAAAAAAAAAAAAACTGACACAAAGAAAAATAAATCACAAGGAATCTTAATTGACCCTGCTAACCTTCATGGAAATATATTGATTACCTCATATTAGTCTTGTTATGTTGTATATTCATCTGTGTAATTAGATGCATATCCTTCTGAGACCTATGCCGCAGAAAAGACCAAGAGATGCTTGTTTAATTGGTTTAAAAAAAAAAAAAAAGGGGAGTGAAGGTCCTCAAGGACAGAGGCCAAATCTGAAACTCTTTTGATTCCATTAGGGTGTGGAGTCTAAGCAACTCAAAAATAGAGATATTAGAGAACAAAATACTATGGGTTTACCAATCCCACTGAAAACCATTATATTCTACTTACATAGAACAGGATTATGGGAGTGAAAACTGTTTAGGAGTGAGTGTTTTAATGTATGAGCTGGAAACAAAGAAGGAGAGATTGTGTCAGAATGAACACAAACACAGGCTGACTTTGAGGGACCCGGGATCATTAAGCCATTTCAGTTTTTGATAAGCAGGAGATATGACGAGTTGTGAAAGGACCCTTCAAGTTTAAAACATGTCCAGTCTCAGGCTTATCACACAAAAACCTGTTAGCACCACTTTTTGTTTCCAAACAGAATGTCAGTTGTGGGCCCTGCATGTCTCCCTGTTCCTGCCTAGTGTGTCTTAACCTCTTCCTGCTCTCCACTTTCTGTCTGCTCTGCTCTTCCCTCATTTATCTCCTTCATCTCAACCTCTTTCCTTTGTTGATCTCTCCCCGTTTCTGCCTGTCTGCCCTATTTTCTTTTTGTCTGTTTTCGTGCCATCCTTGTCTCCTCCTCTCTTCTTTGTGTCAATTTCATTTTAGTTCTCCTTATGCCTCCCTCTCAACTTTTTTTTTTTTAACATTTTGTCTTTAGTGTTTTTCGCTCTACTTTTAACTACTTCAGCCAACTGTTATTATCTCCTTTTCTTCTCCACAGTCTCCCTACTGATGCAACACACTACTAGAGTAACTTACCTGGCCCTCTCTCCCTTTTCTGTGTCTACTCTCAGCTGTCTTGCTGCTGATAAGGGGGAATATAAGATCTATACTTACCACACTCAGGTTGACTGGCGTGAAGGGCTTTGGCACAGGCAGATCATAGAGAGAATTCAGCATGTCATTCAAGTCATTCTCCTTGGGGAGAGAAACAAAAAAACAAAAGAAAAAAAAAAAACATAGGACAGATGAATTTTATTTACTTGTGCTGTTGATGTCGCGAGTTGTCTGTCAATCTAAACAATGGTGTAGGGACAGGCACTGCTGCAGTGCAGAGGGCAATCCTGCAGCGAGGCCTGAAGGGCTCCAAAACATCCGACTGACATGTGTTTAACGAGCAATGGTGAGGTTAAAAGACGGCTGCGCATGGGGCTGCAGATTATCCAGCAGCGTTGATTTACGGCCGAGGGCCGGCTGTCAGTAATTAAGCAGGGGTCTACGCTCTAAAGACAGGGGCTTTAAGAAGCCATCAGAGAGCTAGCTTGACCACAGAACAGGCCCCGAGATTATTCTTCCAGCATTTATGAGCTCCACGACAAGACTGCTATTTACACTCGTGGGCCACTAGCTGGAAAACTGAGGGGGGACAGAACTTTGCAACATGTACTCAAACTAAACTAACTACTATGGACACACAGGCTGGGCATTGTTTGTTTTAGCTCCTTTTACTGTTGCCCTTTCAGAGAACTTTGTTTTGGTTTTTTGGCAGCCACGAGCTGTTGCTTGTTGGAGGAAAAGTGCATGTGTGTGTTTATGTATGTGTGTGTGTGAGCCAGAGAGGAACAGAAACTCAAGAGGAATGGACTGCAATATACAGTAAAGAGAAGATGGGTGGGAGGAAGGGGTGTTAGGGTGTGTGCAATCGAACAGCCTCCTGTCATGAGAGGCTCAATGCTCACACGCATGGTCAGCAACACGGCCTGGGGAAACAGTTCATTTACCCCTCGCCTTAAACCCTCATCGCTCTTCTGTCTTCCCTCGTCTGTCAACATCTCCCTCTCGCCTGGAACGGACAGCGGGGTAAATAGAAACCAAATCATGCACACTAACACTTCAGTCACCCAGGATTTTCAGCAATCTTTCTGTCTCTCTCTTCCTCACTCTTTCCCACACACAAAGAGTCCTATTCTGCTTCTGTGTGTGTGTGTGTATGTGTGTGTGTATATATATATATATATATATATATATATATATATATATATATATATATATATATATATATATATATATATATATATATATAGATATAGATATATAGATCTATAGATATAGATCAATAGATATATATAGATATAAATATAGATATATAGGATTATCCTGCTGAATTACTTTAAGTCATGGAAATGTGTGTATGTTTATGTGATTGTCTACTTTAGCAAGACTCTTAGTCCTGATCACTGCTCTCTGAGGCAAGCAGTGACTACATGACAATTGAAAGTGGTCCCAAAGCTCTCTGCCTCTCTCCCCTGCTCTATCTCCCTCCCTTCTTCTTCCTCTCTCTTCAGTCTAAACATGGGAACATCACCTACACCCTCTGTGCTAGATGCCACACATCTTCCCAGTTTGTTGCATATTTTACATTTCCCCTCCCTTTGCTAGTACAATGCAGTGAATAGTCAGGGGGAAAGACTTTTGTGAAATGGGAGCATTTGTGTGCATTTGTGTGTGTGTGTCAGTGTGTGTGTGTGTGTGTGTGTGTGTGTGTCAGTGTGTGTGTGTGTGTCAGTGTGTGTGTCAGTGTGTGTGTGTGTGTGTGTGTGTGTGTGTGTGTGTGTGTGTTTTTCTTAACGATTTGTTTTCCAGTAAATCATCAGGAATAACTTCCAGTGTCAGATCAGCGTTTGGTCTGTGAAATGTCAACATTGTTGCTGCTAACAACAGAAGCCAAGTCAAGCCCAAGACGGCGAACAAAACTTGCACAGAAAAGACAACATGCAGTATGCAGAAAAAGCGAACAGAATGGAGGAAAATATCTTACCACTGTACAGTTTCAAAAACACAAAACTGTCTGCTTGTTTCTCAGTCAAATCATACGAACCGTTTTTATATTACGTACTTTTACGTACTCTCCACTTAATGTACATAAAATTCTGAATGATACATAAGTAGTAAGTATCCAAAAGAGATCATTACCTGTTGTTTCATTAGGTAGTCTGCTAGGGTATTTAGCAGCTTGTAGTAGATTTCAAACCACGGTAGATAACTGGAAGAGACAGAGAAACCAAGGTATATATATATATTAATATTTTGTACAAGCAAAAATTGCTTTTCATTTTATCATATACAATAAACAAATAGGATGTGCTGAATCAAAGCAGATTAGCATTTAATACACACACACACACACACACACACACACACATATATATATCTATATGGAGTCTCCATTCCTGCTAGATGTAAAAGCACAACAAAGGGAAGAGGGATTCAGTCCTCTGAAAACCTTTTGTGTGTCATAACACTACCTTTTTTCACAATGTCTATAAATAATTTTACTACCCCTTGGACACTGCAAAATGTCAACAGCAAGTTTTTTTTAATATAGTCTTGCAATATTACTGGGTCTATGTACTGGCTAATGTCAGTGACCTATTGCTTAAGACACCAAATGTACAATATACAGGATGCTGGAGATGGACTGCGTTCCCAGCTATCGTTACCCGAAAGCATAGAGTCACTGATACACTGGGGGGGGCGCTCTGTGGTCCTTATTTTGACATTCTTCTTACCCAGGACACTATGCCCTGCATGCTATGAATTCCTGTCATTTCTACTCTTTAAGCCAACAGGAAAGGAGGATGGAAGAAAAAAAACAATACATTTAGATTCTTTAACAAAAAACACCATAGCTTTCATGTGATGCGGTGGGATGCTATGGTTTACAAGCATGCTGCTCCCAGATGCACAGGCTTAACAAAAATGCAGCCCAAGATGCCTTCTGCCTCCCCCCCTTCCTCCACCTCCTTCTCCTGTCCCTCTCTGTGCTTCTTTTTATGCCCTTCACAAATTAAAAAAAATCTTTGCCTTATGTAATTAATGTAAAATAAATAAATTCATTAACAAGCTCAAAATAATTTATACTGCAGTGTTTGTGTTAGAGCTAATCACTAAGTACACCCACCATAAGCTAAAAGCATCTGCAGCATGGCTTTCTTTACAAAGTTGACATATTCTTGGCCAAGTCGACTTGCTTTCTTAGTGGAAGATGGCCAACATTTTCTTTTGGCATAAAAGCTGTGAGGGCCCAGTTCATTTAATGTTATGTAATCAAATAATAAAAACATGGTGTCCTATCAAGGTATTGAATTTTTATTTAGTTTGGGTTTTTAACATGCAGTTTCGAACACTGCATGAATAATGATTATGAATAAGAACTTGTTAGCATTGCGATGAAATAAACAGAAACTCCAATTAATGTTTCATTAATTTGCCTGGATGCAAGGGTTGAAAAATAAATTAGTGGCCAAATGAGCCAGTCAATCAGAAATGGACTCCTGTTTGCTCACTGAATTTGGTGAATATTTGTTAATGTCAGTAAGTCAAGACAGTTTTAAATACAAGTCATTAAAACCATAATTTCAGTAAAATTAAAAATCTGACAAGCAGATAAAATCTACATTTCCATGATTATATAATAATACATTTGTAAGAGTTGAGTTTTGAGTGTGTGAGTATATAAGCCAAAGAAGTCGTGCTCAGGCAGTTAGCTGGAGACTGAGGAGTTTCCATGGCATGGGTCACTGGCTGCTCTGCAGACTGGAATTAACAGACAACAAGAAAACAATAAAGTGAGCCTAATGCAAATTTTCATATTGCTAAATCCGCAAGGGGCCAATGACAGGCTGGGTTCCCGGAGAAGTGCACTCAAGCGCACCAATCAGAGAGGCTGAGTGACCATTAGTCTGAAACAATCAGCCTCTTAACATGCCAATATTTTGACGTCTGCATGAAGATTTACCGCAATCAGGTCACCCTCGCAGGAGATACTAAATCAAATACGCGTATGTTAATTCACATGCTGACCGGATATCAACCTGAAGACCTATTTCTGCCTTGTCAAACATACAACACAAACATCTGCATATGAGGTCATTTTACGTTTAACCATCACACAAAAAGTTCAGTCTGACCTAATGACTACGGGGGAGAACAAAGACTCTGTATTATCTGCCCCCTGCTTGCCTTGTATTTAAAAAGCCAGGCTTCTGGACATTAATCCTGCATTTTTCACAGTCGAAGGGGATGTAAATAGGACTCTTGCTGTCAGAGCAGCCGTCAGGCCTCACAGATCTCACAGTCATTACACTCCTACACCAGGGTGCTATAAATCCTTTGTTTTAGAGGAAAATGCATGATCACTGGTGAAGGCAGCCAACCCAAAATTATCAATATTCTTCTAACGTCCTCTTACAATAGGTAACAGATTTTTATGCTTTATTCAAATGCAATAAAATAAATTGTATTTTTGTATCGTGTGTTTTGATTTTGTTCTACTTAACACCCCCCCCCAACCCCCGCTCCCCCAGCTCTGCTCTCTCTGTTGATGCAAAGTTTAAGTTTGGAAAGCTTAGAGAGATACTCCTACTCGTCACAGTTCATTGCTCAGATCTGTTTGTGCTTTGCAAATCCTCCGATAGAGAGAAGCATCCATCAGTGGAGTGCTCAGTGCGTGGGGGCCCCGCAATCTCTCCTGCCATTTTAAACACATGTCTTCTTAAAGTGCCATGTACTCCAAGAATGAACCAGTTAATCTGCGGCCCACTCACAGCCCGTCGTGCTCTCCATCCTAGACTTGGACCACCTAACAGCACGGAAATATGTATCGGAAGACAGGGCCGTGGAAGCACCTTTGGAACTTATAATTATGTTATTGTGATAGGAGTGCATACAAATCCCAGTTTAGCTGAAATAATTTTCACAAGCATTGAATGTATACACATGTAAAATACAAACCATCCACAAAATCTCCTATATTGTGGCCACACACACTCACTCATTATGCCTATGAACCTCAGTACCTTGTTGTTTGATAAATCCTTAATGCTGGAGGACTAATTTCAGCTCTTTCTGCCACCATAAGGTAACCGTTATGTGTAAAGCATGATTATTACTCCTGCTCCTTAGATGAGTCTTAAATTTCCCTTAATGCACAGGCACCTGTAATCATAAGTCATCTTACACTTAGTAGATGGCTCAGTGGAAGATTTCATTACACCTTTACTTTCTCGGGTCAAGGGGTTAAGTACAGGGGAGGAAGTGTCCTCTGGCAACCAAATAAGTGATAACTAGCCTGTGCAATGCAGTCCCTAAAACGTATCCTAAAGCCTTAGTCATTAAATAAAACTAAATAAATCCATATTCTTCATCTCTGAATTACTCACGTTCAACAGAAAACCCTTAAAATATACAGACAAATAATGAGAGAAGACAGGGGAATAAGAGTATAAAGTAGAACAAGTTATAATACTATGTTTTCGTGTGTGGGTTTTTTTTTTGTTTTGTTCTTTTTTCTGGACGGTTCGCCTGGCCCTTTTGGCCATGGCTTTAGCAATGAGACTATAAAGGTCTGTACACATAAAACTGTCCTACTCATTAAGGCACTTCCTCCCGTAAGCAGAGGTGACAATTTTATGGTCCCAGCACTTCAACAATCACACAGACGCAAACTGTTTTAATTACTTTTATTTCACATCCATGGGAAATAATAGATTAATTTAATATAAACTAGTGGGCTGGGCCTTCGTGCACAAGATTTTAACAAGACAACATTGTAACTGATAATTGTTTAAGATAAACAACTAACATTATCTGTATTTTTGCCATTCCTCTATAGTTACAAATTTTTTAACAGAAGCAATATGTTATAATTTCTTGGCCTGCATAATGAGTATGTTGGCATGGAAGCAGCCTAAAGAATTATAAACAAAGAAAATAAACTTCTGAACAAGAATCTTGAACACAGGAACTTAATTTACACGTTCCTCACATTTCTTCAATGAGATATCTAAATTGATCTTTATGCTCTGACTATTTTCACTTATCTTTTCCCCACAGAGTGAGGTTATTTAAGATAGGAAAGGAAAAAGATCAAGGTAAAAAAAATAAATAAAAGGAAGAAAAATGCAACTGGGAGGACACAAACAATTTTGAATTAAAAAAAACTTTCTATACGTTATTTTATTATAAATGAAGCAAGCCATGCAAACTACTCAGAATGCATAATGAATTTTATACATCATATGTCAAATGAATTAGCATGTCTAACTCAGCGAGAGGGACAGGGGAGCCTCTGCTAATTGGCAGCGAAGCTTCATGCATAATTATGGGCCAAGCGTCTTTGCTGTCGCACTGTGGCAGTAGCCGAATAACGAGGAGAACAGAGAGAGAGGGAGGGAGAGAAAGAGAAAGAGAGAGACAGAGAGAGAAAAGAAACACAAAGGCCATGGAAGCTGGCCGGGAAGGGTGGGTGGTGTGGGGAGGAGGGACACTGTTCTTCACAGCAGCTCATCAGGCCAGCGACAAACCCACGACTGTCCATCAACAGCCACACACACACCCAACACACCCAAAACACACACCCGCACACACACACACACACCCACACCCACACACACAGAGGCAAGAGCAGCACTTACAGTGCTGCTTTATACTGAGATAAAGAAAAGGCTTTGTGCTCCTTTTCCAGTTTGCTGTTTGTTTAACTGCTTAATACAGTCATTAAAAATGGATTTATTTTTTACATTTTCCTCAGTTTATTCTAAAGTGCATAAGCCTGTCCACTGAGATTAGCACTGGAGTGCTCCTTCTTTGTAATGGTAAGGTAATTACATCTGTAAAAACATTGTGTCAACATGCAATTACATGGGAATTAAATTATAATAGCCTTAGTTGGAGAGTAATTATGTGAAGAAAATGCAATTTTCCTGGGTTTGGTGTCCTCATTTATGTACTCTGTGATATGATAAATCCACCTATGAAATATCAAAAACTGCTAAACTTTTGGATAATTATAAGCACATCACTAACATATTTGCGTGGGCAGATGAGAATATAAATTTGTTATCCTGGCACAGTGCAGCTCAGTGTGAAGTGTGAGAATGAATTGAAATGTTGTCTCAAAAATCTGGGGTTCACTTCTAAGATCTGGTAAATTAATTTTTTTTTCCCCTATCACCCTTGAGAAATAAATGCAGATATTTGAAAAAAAAAGTTCTGACAGTGATCCATAGATAATTTGAGAAAGGGAAGAACGGACCAAGTCTTGGTTATTTGAAAGAGTAAATAAAAACACTGGTGTTTGAACAAGTTGTGTTTCACACATTCCCTTGATTTTGATTCAGGAAGTAAAATGTAAATGGCTGACTTTAAAAGCTTTAATTTGTGAAGTGCAAATTAGCGTTTAGGACATCCAGTTGTCTCTATTTTGTCATCTATGTGATTGATTGAAGTCAAAAATGCATATTATTTTTAAAATTATGATGTGTATGATATATTAAAGATTTTATTGAGAGTTAAATATTAGGACAGAATGATTCTGGATAACAAAAATGATATTTATGTATGTTGGAGTATTAATTTAAAAAAAAAAAAGTCAAACAAGATTAAGAGGGCAATTAAGCCTTTTTTTTGTGTGTGTGTGTGTGTGTGTGTGTGTGTGTTTGTGTGTGCGTGACAGCATGTGTGTGTGTGTGTGTGCGTCAGCGTGTGTGTTTATGCTACCTGAGCAGACATATGCAGACCCGGCAGCCTTGAGTGAGTCGACAGAAACCAAACCTCTGTTTGCTGTCGATGTCCGTCAGCACAAAGGTGAAATTCTGCCCAACCTGACTCTGGGAAACCCTGGAACCAGAAACAAGGGACACACACACACACACACACACAAACACAAATGACCAAACCACATAAATGTTTTAACAATCAACTGAATACTATCAGTTGGAGTAAATCTATGATTTTTTTTTTAAATTCAAAATACAATATATAAAAACACAATTTAATCTAGCTGGATCAGAAATAAGCTCTTTCCAAAGTCTTGTCTCAACATTAGCTGAATCTACAGTCAAGGTCCAAATCTAATGTCACATATTTTCAGTATGGCTGCTTGAAAAACTGTAAAAATCCTCTCTAATCCAAAGGTAAATTACTGAGAAATTTGGTACATTCCTTCACCACTAGATGGCAGCAGCTCAGCTTCAGTAAAAGACCTTACAGTCCAGCCCTTCCAACCTCCCTTACTTTCTCTGTCTTTACAAAGGGAATTTTAACATGTCATTTTTTTATACTCAAAATTAGAGAGCGGTACTTTTAAGAGAGCTGCTGGTCTGGTCGGACATCTATCATGTAGACAGACACATACTTCCTTATATTCTTGGTTCTTTCACACACATGCACTCATAAACATGTTGTACATAACAAAGTGGACTGGTCACTGATGGCTGCATCATTATCATTAACATGTGTCTTCACTAGCAGAGTATATACATTTTTGAGGATATTTTGCTAATTGCTGTGCTGTTTATCTAAAAAAAAATTATGCAGGAATATTTTGCTAGGTTTTAAGACCAGAAAGGCGAGTGGCAACTGTAAACACACTCATGATTAAACTTTGACAGTTAGTAATGTGATGAATGAAGGTAATTTTACTATTCATAACACAAGTGTGTGATGCACAACAAACACACTATCTCATTTCCTTTTTTAAAAATGCATAACTGCCACTGTAAGTGGGAGGAGAACTAGGTATACATCATTCTGTGTGTGTGTTTCTGTGTGTGTGTGTGTGTGTGTGTGTGTGTGTGTGTGTGTGTGTGTGTGTGTGTGTGTGTGTGTGTGTGTGCTTGGCGCTATATGAAGGAGGTTAAAGTGAACCGCATTGCTAAAAAACACGGAAGCAGAGAGGGGGAGGAATCGTACCTTTCCACGTCAAAGGGAAAGCAGAACTTTGGTATCGTCTGAAGGACTTCCTGAGAAACCAGAACAGAGAGAGAGACACACACCCTTTTAGAGGAACACATCTCACAGGGAAAACAAATAATAACTGTGTATTTCAATATAAAGATCTCTTGGGCTTCCACTAAGTGGGTGCTATCAACTGGCTGAACAAAATGAGGATTAATGTTAAACGCTGCTGATAGCAATCTGACAAAGTCTTCACATCCCAAACACTGCAGACTAAATGCACTTAATCCAAATGAATGGGCAATATAAACCACTTCATTTGGCAGAACAGAGGGGAAAGGCTCCCTTTTTTCAAGGATAGGGAGGGATCCTCGATCCACAGCTTGAATAATTAGCAGTTAATAAGTTCATCGATTATCGGGTGCCAAAAGGAGATGAAAAGATGAAGGAAAAGAGAGAAAGAGAGAGAGAAAGAGGGAGAGAGGGAGGGGACACACAACACCAAGGCTATGGTGGCAGATTGTAGTGACAATGGGCTAAGCAGCTCTGAGGGGTTAAGAGGTAGGGACGGGGGGGGGGGGTCTTCAGGGCTTTACCTCCAAACACCTCCCTTGTGGGTTTGGGGGAGTGTGGGGAGGGTGAGGGTCTGCATGCTCTTGAAGCGTGGTGGGAAGGGGAGAGGAGAGGGGGGCACCTTTCCACCAGCGGCATATGGATTTAGACAGGGAGCAGGAACAGAGCGGAGCACCATATGGGTGAGCCACTCCAGACCAGCCACACAGCCACCGAGCACCAGGTCCCCGCTCTGTCTGTCGCTCTGTCTCCTCATCTCTCTGCTAACCTGGTCCAGAGGGGACGCCAGGCACCAAGTCCTTTTTGCCGTCTGTCTCTCTGCTACCTCTCTCTCTCAGTCCTGGCCAGGCTCTGCCAATCTCACAGACTAATCCTGGGGATTGGGTGGCTCTCTGCTATGCTCTGGCCTCTCTTGCTGTCCCACTCTTTCTCTTTCATTTGCCTGCCAAGCTCGGCCACTGAGCCCAAGGTCTGTCTCTTCTTTCTGACTGGAGATGTCCGAGCTGAGAGGGATGCTGCTGCTCCACTATCTCTATGTCTATCTCTCGCTCCGTCTCTCTGCCTCCCCCAGAGACTGATCTGGACGACAGGTTGGATGTCTGCTGCTGCCTACTGTTGCTAAGACCTCGCCGTGGGGAGCAGTCACTGATTCCCCCTGCCCCTCCCTTTCAAAACTTAAAGCTGCCACCCCAGCACAACACAACCATTGCAACAGACAGGCAAGCAACAGCAACAATAAGCTACGACAAAAGGCGGGGATGAGGGTGTGAGGATGTGTGTGTGTGTGTGTGTGTGTGTGTGTGTGTGTGTGTGTGTGTGTGTGTGTGTGTGCGTGTGTGCGTGTGCGTCATATGTATTTGAGCATTTGAGTGTATGATGTATGTGAATGTCTACCTGCTTCAAGGACTTTGTGCATTCAGTGTGAGAGAGTGGTTAAGCATGTACATTTGTATGCACTTGTGTGTGTGTGGGTGAGCAGCTGAGTTTGTCGCAGCTATAGGTTTGTGTTAGCATGTCCCCACAAACAGGGTGTATGGGAGGGGCAGGCAAGCAGGGTGGGAGGGAAGTGGTTGTTTTTACTTATGAAGATCTGTGATAAAATTGAGAACTCAACAAAGATGGAGGGCTCGGTGGCAGAGGAGGTCTCTGTCTTTGCTGTGTGTGTGTGTGTGTGTGTGTGTGTGTGTGTGTGTGTGTGTGAGTGTGTGTGTGTGTGAGTGTGTGTGTTTGTGTCAGTGTGCGCGCACACTCACGCACACATGTGTGAGACTGTGCCTTGGCGTGTGCGGCTGTAAAACTGTCACACACATCAGAGCTGCCATCGCTGTATGCGTTTGCTACTATTATTAACCACTATGTACGCACACCAATATGTTCCAGAGAGCCCTCGCTGGCGCACTGCATATGGCACACAAACCCAAACAGACACACACATGCGCACGTACACAGGCACTCGCTTTCCCTACAAATAAAAACATTTGACTTGCCAGATTTCAGAGTTGTCACAGCCCCGCCCATATCAGGTATCTGTGTTTGAGTGACAGTCGAGGGGCTGCGGAGACTCTGATCTCATACAGGACCAGTGGGATGTGATGTGTTTGTATGTGTGTATAATGTGCTACAGAAACAACAGACACAGTCTCTCTCGATATATATATATATTTATATATATATATATATATATATATATATTTTCTAAGCACTATATACATATCATTACCTCAGGTATAGTGATACCATACAGTCTTTAGATATTTTAATCTACTGTCATTAGCCATTAAGGAGATTAGACTGCTGAGCTTTGTGAGACAGATCCTGCGGCTGCAATTTACAATTATTTTCTTTATCATCTAATCTGGTAATTATTTTCTCCATTAGTTTTTTTAACTGACAAAATGTCACAAAGTTGTGAAAAAATCCATCTGAATTTGTCACAGCCCGAGGTGGCATCTTAAAAACATTTTGTGTATAGCTTTTTCGAGTGTTGGTCAGGCAAAACACTCGGTTTACAATTATATTAAACAGATTCTCACATTTGAGAAAATAGAACCGGTGAATTCATGGCATATCTACTTGAAACGTTTCGAATTTCAAAATAGCTGCCATCTTTCAAAAGACTTGCTGATTAAAACCTCAATTATTTTAGCTCATATATAAAGATATAGATATACACACACACACACACACACACACACACACACACACACACACACACACACACACACACACACACACACACACACCAATATGACAACCATCCAGTCTTTTTATGATGGGATGGGGACTTGTTTTTTAATCACTTAATGTAATGTTGCCTGTATATACTGTAGAAAATCAATACGAACTTTGAAGGGAAATTGCTGATGACAAAACACACCCCAAAACCTAAACTGACAATTGTAATGTAAGATAAAGCACCTTTACATGCAATTATTTGGCTTAACATTTCTCAGTCTGAAGAACAAATTTACCTAGTGTATTAAAAGGGTCAGTTAACCTGGGACACAAACAACATTTTGTCATTTAGTGGTATCTATTCATGCAGATAGCTTTGGTCTTATGTTTTGGTCATGGTTGTGACACATCTCTCTGAATTTTCAGCCTTCTTCCTAACACAAAGGAATAAACAAAATTAAATTTAGTGCAGAATTGAAAAATGATATTTCATAAGCAGCATGTCTTTCTGGAATCTCTATTACTTAGGATAATCAACAGACTTCACTGTCAGAAGTTTTCACTAGGTCTATTTCTCTGGCAGAAAGTGGTCCCCTATACAACGAGACTATAGAGAATATACCTCAAAACATTAAAAAAGATACTACAAAATCTGGAGAAATAAAACCAAAACTCTCCAAATGGCTATACACTACCACTAAAGGGAAGTAAAGCAAATAGAATTCTTGGTAATTTAGATGAATCAACCTTTTATATTGAGCTCAAAAGTGTTTCTGTTCGAACACTTCTTTCAGTTCAAATAAAAAAAGACTGCCTATATTTGATATGCAACACACAATCTTTCTTTGCTTCATCTGTCAGTCTATTTTCTGTTTCCTACATAATACCTGTATTACTGGTAACTGTAATGGCATCTGAAGCTCTGTAATGCATCTGAAGCTCCACTTCCCTTTCCCATGACTGGGCCCTATACAATGGGGATATCTAAACAGGAGTGGCACAAAGGGGGTGTTCTTCCACAGTTCTGTTCTTAGTACAGTAAGGACCCCACCACCTCCAACACTACCCCACACCCACACACCCACACCCACACACCCACCCACACACACACACACAAACACACACACAAACGCACACACCTCCTGCTTGCCATTTTCCCAAGACAAAAGAAAAAGAGGCAGCTAATATATTTGCAGCTCTGCGAGGGGAGTGTGTGTGTGTGTGGGGGGGGGGTCTACTGCTAGGCTGTGCTTGGCAGACACTGGCGTATGTGTGTGTGTGTTTGTGTGTGTTTGTGCTGTTTATCGTGAGTGGAGACAGGGGTATCACTCAGTGAGACAGAATGCTCTGGGTTCCCCCAGCGGACAATCCTGCTATCACTGCACCACAACACTACAACAGCACACAGTAGCACTGTGCAGCTTTGCACCATGCCCCAGTAGACTAGCAAGCTACAGCAGGGAAGAGCAACAAACTTTTCAGCACAGGGCCACACTCTTGCTTTTTACTCTTAAAAAATAGGCCTAAATTTCACTTTTATTCCTGCTATATCCTGATTCTTTTAGAAGTAATTTTAACAGGTTAAGCTATATATGGTTGCAGCATTCACCAGGCACCGGGGGGATTTGACACGTGACAGATCATACTGTGTGGGCTCAGCTTGACTGTTTCTAACACGTACACATGCACCTCCCCTCTTGGACACGTACCTCCACTAGAAAGGGGAAAACCAGCTTTTAAGATCATAGCAAGTGATCAGATCGGTGTTAACCAGTTAAAAAAAAACAAGTGTCTTTTTTAAACCAATTAAATAGCAACTTAGTATCAGCAACGGGGGTTTCATTTTCAGTGTGAACTTCATGAGCAATATTCAGTTTCCCATACCCTTGCAAATACAGAGGAGAGAGACAGGAGGTTTGTAAAGAAAATTTGGATGAAAGGAGGGAAGGAATGATGGAGTAAAAAGGCAAAACATGGAAAATAATTAAATGTGAAAAAAAAACAAGAAAATAGGAGGAGAGAAAGATGGAGGCTGGCAGAGAGACTGACAAGAGTGAATGTCACAAGGAAGGGAGAGATGGAGAAGATATTCGATTGGACGGACAGAACAGCAGAAGGAGGAAGGAAGGAAGGGAGGGAGGGAGAGAGAAGCGGCTCAGTTCATGCCCCTCTCCCCATGCAGTGAGGACTCCTCCCTGGGGGGACTCAGACTTTAAGCCCCTGCCCTGCTTTATATTCCCCTAGCTACTGCAGCCAGATCAATCTAGCTAGCTACCCAGTGTAACTCAACCTAGTTCAGTGCAGCCTGGCCCCCAGAGCCCTCCATACAGGATCTAGTTTTAGGAGGAATGGCGGCTGGTGTCAGGCAAATTTGTAAATCTACCACTAGTATACCAATATTAGAAGCAGATTTTAAAGGACTTTATCAGTGTTTTGCATGTGTTAGCCCATTAATATAATTCATATGTACTTTACATTACTGTCAGCTGTTTTCAAAGCATGCTGTACCGTTTATGTTTCTGAATGTCTTTTTCATTGTACAATCCATCACAGTATATACCGTGTCTGCTTTTATTTTTGGTCAAAGTTAGTTTATTATTTCCTGGTAATGCAATTGTAAGTGCAGACTGATTTGAAAAGCCTGTGCTGCATTACCACACAAAAATAACATAATTCAGAATAATGCAGACAAGATGTTCACAGCGTTGAATTACGTAAGTCAAGTTAAGTCTTTGCAAGTAGATTTTTTATAGAACATGGGAATGAATGAAAATCAATTAAAGCTGGGGAGGAAGTAAAACACATTCAAACATCTAAAACAGCATGGTATGTTTTACATCTGTGCATCTCCATGACAATTCAGCTCTGAACTACACTCAGCTCTAGAGCAGTGTATCACATGAGGTCTGCTAATATGTATAAGTCATCAAAGGACTCGGGCATCAATCCAGCAATTTTTTTTTCTGTAGGTTAACAACCCTTTCTCTACAAATGTAAATCATTTTAACCCACTTTCTGTATAGTGACATTAAAATTAACATCACTGCAAAAAAATATAAAAAAGTATGTAAAAGTATATAAAAAGTATGGAGCCAGAATATTGCATGAATTTTATGGATTTCTTGGGAGGAAAGGGTTGCACTAATCTATCTACTCTCAACTAAAAATTGAACTACTATCAGGTAGCTGTATGTTCACTACTGCAAACTTCTTAACTTAGGCCGGATATATCTAGTCAGGGTATAAACACGTCTGGTCAGATAAGCCATCTAAGCTGTGAAAATTTAGCGAGGATGACACCACATGGTCTAATTAATTACCCATTAAGCAAAATTTTGAGTCTTATGAAAGCTATAATGCTTCTTCCCCTCTGAATATTTAAATTGATCAAACTCCACCCACTGAGAGAGACCACAATATACGTTTGAAAGCCCCAGAAAAATGCTAGTGCATGGATCTTGAGAAACAACTGCTTATTTTTACCTTCAGTCACTACACTTCATTAATACTTCACATTAATAATGTCACACTTCTCAGGACATTTTTCCCCCCAACTAGATATCTATATGAGAATTCTCCTCGAAGGAGGCCTGCTCTGTTTGATTCATATATATTTCAGGTTCCAGTTCTTGTTTGAAATGTTTAATAATTGCAAAACAAACGGTCTGTGCAAAACTGTCTTCCCCATATGTGTAAACCACAGTATAAGGCTACAGTGGTTTGCAGCAGGCAGGGACCCTGGTTATCCAGCCAACGCTTCAACAGCATAATGACATAGTCAGCAGGGCTACTAACACATCAGCGCTGGAAACCACAGTGTCTCCACTCACCCTTTCTTCACCTCTTCCTCCCGCACACTCTCGTGCCCTCTTCATCACCTCTCCTCTTCCTTCCCTTCTCTCTCGTTCCCTCCATCCCCCATCCTCCGTCCTCTTTCACCTCCCTCCTAAACCTCCTGTCGTCATCTTAGATTCCCCCCTTCCTGCATACCCCACCTTTTCCTCACCCTTACCAACACCCCTCGCCCCCCCCTTTCACCCTCCTTTTCCCAATTAGTCTGTCTGTGTGCAGCTACCCAGCCGATCTCTGCCCATCCTGCCGGTGCTGGTTCGCTCACCCAGCCCCTCTGGCGAACATGACAAAGAGAGATCCTCAGTATTCAAACAGACACACTGCTTTCAAATGCCGAATGGCAGGGTCGACCTGGGTGTAGCTTTAAGCAAAATATTCAAATTCTCAGCCTTTCTTTTTTAAGAATTTGCATGGATATGCATTCATTTGCAATGTGTAAAGGCACAAGGACAGCTGAGCCTTGGTTATGAGTGGGGAATAAAATAAATAATGCAGAATAAAAATGTATGATGGTATGAAACCTTGATTGGGCAGACTGTTGGATTAAAATTAAGCTCAAAATTGATAAAAACAGAAAGTCAGAAACAACTGACTAATGTGTTTTTGGCACCATGCAACTGATGAACTGATAACTATTATCAGTATTTTTTGCTGTGATCTAATATATTGTCAGCAACAAACACACTGAACCACTTGCTGCTTCCTCAGTTATCTCTAAATGACATCAGATACCGAAATGAGAGATGAGCAAGACAGAGAAGGGGGCCTGAACAAATACGGAAGCAAATACATCAAGACAGAGAGAAAGACTAAGGGAAAATAAAAAGATAGACAGAGGATGAGAGGAGAGATAGAGGCTGCCGTCTGTGCTAGACTAGTGGAGGTTACAATCATCAAGTGTCCGCCTTACTATCTGGAGAGGGAATTCACCGCTGGTGTTATTGTAGCAGTCTACCTATGAGAGCTGTGCAGCGGCATCAGCAATTAACGGACAGCACACCACATTGGATTTTTCACTATCAGTTTCAACTTCAGCCTCGCAAATTTGAAAACTGTTCCACCAAACTTCCATCAACATGTCAAGTTTGCTACAAGTGGAGAAAATATCCTGGACCTTGTTTACAATCAAGTAGTCGATGCTAATGTATAAGTGCTCAATCTTACCCTATTTGGTTTTTGTACATTTGCTCAAAGTTGCACTGAGGTTCATTAGGAGGAATGATATTCCGTTTCCCTGTATGTCAACCATATACATGGAATTGACAATAAATCTGAGGTAGAAGATTAAACTAGTAGGATTTAAATTGTTTAATTCCACAATAAATTGTCTGAAATAAGAACATTTCCATTTTGAATCCTAATATAAAGATGGCGTTGGTTATGAAACAACGTGCAGTTTTCCTTCCGCTGAGGCAAACAAAAAAAGAGGCTAAATCATATTTCTCCATTTTTTTCCACTGATTTTCATAGAGCCCATGCTAGTACCTTTTCCTACATTTAACTAACCAATAAATATGGAAAAAAGGCAAAAAAGATTAATCACCTGTCATGTTCTAGACTACAGCATATTAATCCAATGCTTTACAAGTATCAAACAATCTATATCAGCAACTTCTGCTTCCAATAATGTTTACCAGCCTACTACATCTTCCTGAACAATACCATTATTTTCTAACCTAGTGAAATAAATGCAGGCATGGTGTCAAATGGAAAGTGTTGGCTGAGTCATAGTTAGAAACTGCTTGACCACAGAAAGGCATGCATATCACTTTAAACCACACCCTCACCAAGCAAATTTCTTTTCAGAGAGTATGGCAGAAATGACAGTACTATATGTTAAATTTTCTGCTATTGTTTGCTAGAAATGTATAACTTGAGTTGCAAATTGAGCTACTGCAAGTCACATAGCAGGGAATTTTAGATAGTGAAAACCTGGATTTACGCCCCACTATTAGGACCTATGTATGTCCAGAGCAAGACACCCTCTTGGATCCAGCTTGGTTATGTGAACCTAAGCTATGACCTTCCTGTCAAGGAGGCATAAATAAAGTAAATTTTATGGTGGGGATCAGTGTATTAAATTAACTTTCTTCATTTAACATCTGAGTGAAATCTGCATATTATGATTATTATAGGTGGTCAACTGGGAACATACGTTGAAAAAGAAGATAATCGTACAAGCTATTTATTTCAAAGGCCTTATTAAATAGCAACAGTAATAAGAAACTTAAGTCTTGTCTCATATTTTTTACTCAACAAACAAATAGAATTTGTTACACAGCGCACTTATATGAGCCAAACTCTACATTTTACAGGCAGTTCAACAAATTTATAGGAGTGAAAGAATCATTTGAAACACACCATCAGAAACACACCATCTGATGCAAATGCAGCCAGAGTGAAACATAAAGATGCAGAATAAGAGAGAGAACAAGACAAAGGAAAAGACAGAAAATGAGTGAAAGAGACAAAGACAGAGACAGACAGACAGAAACAGGGGAGATGGAAGAGAAGCCAGATTTAGAGATGGAATAAAAAAAAAACAACCTACAGAATAGTGAGGAGAGAAGCAAAAGAACAATGGGCAGAGGCACAGCCTCCTCTGGCCGCTGTAGACCTCAGACCCTGCAGAGATTCCTTTCATTAGGCTTTAATAGTATGCTGCCGGCTTGCCATTCTGACCTGCGCTCTGTGCCGGTAATAAGAACGGCCTTCAGAGCCAGACCAAAGCAACAGAGCTGCTTGAGAGGGGGAAGGTGGAGAGGGGGGTGATGGAGAGAGGTGGAGGGGCATATGAGCCGATGAGGTTCACTTTCAAATTGACACGGGGGCGTTACATTTTCACATTCTTGCTCACTCTTCCCAGGCTGATAGAAGAGAGAGAGAGAGACGGGGGAAGCAGGAGTTTTGTCTTTCTGGATTTTTTTTTTTTTTTTTTCTAATCTCCTCAACAAGTTTCTGTTCCCTGTGACCCCTCTGATGCAGAGTGTCTCTGGTGAGGGAGGTTATTTTAGTTAACAACAGTCGTATATTATGAGAGCCCTTCTTCAAGAGGGCTCTGGTAACAGAGGTAGCAGACTGATCTTCTGGCCTGTTCAAGCACATGACACGTATATGATATATATGATTAATAAGAACACATAATCACATATGTGTTCTTATTAATCATATATGTGGCACCTCTGTAGCATGAAAGACACCATGTTTGCTGAAAGCAGATATCATTTTCAAATCAGTACTTCTGGAACCTTAAGAATCACAGATGCCTAAACCAAGGACAGATGAAGGCTATGGCTTGAGTCTCCTGTGAACAAGTAAACAGCACGACATTCTCGGCTTCAACACTTAATACCCACCTCTTTAATGAAAAAAAATCACTGTGAAATTAGCTCTCCAGAAGCCGAATTGTTGCTTCAATTTTTTTCCCCCTCTTCAGGCTATAATGCACATGTAGGACGAATTCAATAATTTCTGTTAACCTCCAACGTCCAGTCCCAATCCCATTCCTCATCCATTAGCTGTTAGTGACTCACCTCCAACATAACATTCCACTGGGGTAGTATACATGCCATCCACTGTATTGCACTCATTTATTTTCTGCTTTTTCCACAATGAATGTATTTATGTTAGGGGTAAGGGGGCATATTGCGTGGAGAATAAGTATGTGGCATCAACAATAACAGTGTGCATTATTCCAGTGCTAATACCCTGTCCTGCTGATGTCCTTTCTACATATCACAGATGGGCTCAGACAGGGGAGAGCGGCAGTATTATGCCTCTGCCGAGATCTTCCACTGAATATATTACCATGTGATAGGGGGAGATGTCTCACTCCCTAACACACACATACACACACACTTGTAGTGTTGGGCCAAGAGAGCTGCATATGCCCCAAACATACAAGCATGGGCTTCATTAATGAAGTGCCAGGAGGAGAGGGAGAGGGATAGAGAGAGAGAGAGCTTGCATATATGTGTGTGTGTGTGTGTGTGTGTGCATGCTGGTGTATGTGTGCGCGCACTTTTGTGTGTGTGTGTGTGTGTGTGTGTGTGTGTGTGTGTGTGTGTGTGTGTGTGTGTGTGTGTGTGTACGAAGCAGCCGGGGGGGATTTCCTTCTTTAAGCTTTCAGCTCCCGCTGGGCTTAGCTCGACTGTATGAACCCTGATGTGGGCCTGCCTCTAACACATGGCGTCACACACTCACACACAGACACACACACTGACACACAAAGAATGTATACATTGAAGCCCAGCATGGGAGCAGCAGTGCAACACTGGCTCCTAAACATTCGGCTGTGGACGTCTCATTGACAGATGTACATGGAATCAAGCAGAGAGGGTCAGGTCATCACTGCACCCTCCTCTTCCTTCCCCTCCCTCTCTCCATCTTTCTCTCTTTTTACAAAACACCCTGTTGTTCTGCCATTGCCTCTATCTCTGTGTCTGGCTGGTGGCCGCTGGTTGTGCCATGCATGGAGTTGTGAAGGAAAAATGCATGCCAATTAAGCCACATCACTATATCTATGATAGCTCTGTTGGCAACAACAGTATGTGGCTTGGGTAAGCCTGGCATCTGATACCCTAAATATGAGCTTCTTGGTTGACAGTGACAACCTGTTTCCAAGTGTAGATGTGTGCTTTCTTAGTCTGTGACTGCGGCCATAATACTGAGTGAGTTTGGCAGGATTCTCAGATATAATATACATAAATTTTGGAGCATATGTGCAGCCACACTACACTAGTCCAGTCTGCATATGTTAAGCCCAACAAGGAGCTCTGACAAATAGATGTAGAATTCAAGATTTCATTATGAAACAAAACCAGGTGGAACAATATTTTACCACATGACCAACAATAACCCTGTTCTCTAATTTAAAATCTCTGTTCCCCTCGTGTGGCCATGTGTCCAAAAATAGTTTTCTGATAAACAAAGAGTGCTTTAAATGAAGCCTGAGTATGCTTAGGTTTAACTTGACTGCTTGATCTCTTTTTTTTTTTTTTTTTTTTTCATTCCTGTATGGATGTCTTTGTTTTTTGTGGTCATCCCAACTGCACTCTGTCAACACCAGTGCTCCAATTTTAAAATGTAGAAGACAATCACTAGGTTGTGGGCCTATCTTTACATTTGTAAAGCTGTTCACAATAATCTCTCTTTTAAAATGCCTCAGTTGACATTGTACATATCTGATGATTCATTGATCAGGCAGGACTTGGCTTAACTCAAATACACCCTAAATTTACTTTATATTGTGTTTGAAACAATTCCTCCTTGAGGCAGCATTGCAGAGGAGCCAAAGTGCAGTTAGTTTATATGATAAGTGACTTGTAGGATTGGTACATCTGTAGCTGAATCCACTACTGTCCACCTGAAGCTTGGGAAAGACAAGCAGCCAAGAGCTCTTTCCTCCACTGCCAAAACAGACCACGCTTTCTTTTTGCCAGTCACTTGGCGTTGCTGGAGAGATGTGAGCAACAGGGCGTAAAAACACTTCCCCTGCTCTGCTCTTCCCTCTCCACCACCCTTCTCCCAGGAAGCGAGCCCAGAGGTCAGCACAATCAGGACCCATGAGCAACAAAGGGCCCTAGTTAGGCGTCCAGCTCAGTGCCAGAGTAAAAGGCCAGCTTAGTGGGGCGAGACTGTCCATTAGGCAAGACCCTGGAACACCCCAGGGATCTGAGGTGAGAAGGGTTAGAGGGAAGAATAAAAACACTATCAAGCCAGACACATACACACACATATTCTCAAAGACATACACAGATCATATGAGGCCTTGTTTGACACTGCTGTCAGGGTGCAGTGAAGGGGAAAGACGAGAACCTGTGACACACTGAGACATTACACACATGCATGTACATAAAAACGCATGCACGCACGCACACATTTAAGCCTATACCTCTCCACACATGCAAAAAAAGGCAGAAATTTCCATATCTTTTATCTCTGTTTCCCACACCTTGTGCCTTGCTGTTACAGCTTCATATAACTGGCTGCAGCAGCACCCAAAGAGCCAACAAAATACTCACAGCTCACCACACAAGATCACTACTTTTCTGTCTCCTATCGTTTTGAAGGACGGATGGGGAAGATGGCTTTGTCCTTGTGAAAAGCTTCTAGTCTGGCAGAGTTGTTGTATGTTTCTGTCCAGCATCATCTTCTTCACAAGTTTCAACCAACACCTTCCTCTGTCAACCACACTCAGCCTACATAAATATAGATTATGATACATTAGTGGGTGTTTGAGGATATAACATACTATATTACTAATTTGTGGCATTTCACATCTAAATTTGTTGATTTGTCAGAAACTGTGGAAACAACTACAAAATGTAATTTCTGAAACATAAATAGTTGGATTTTATGTTGTGTTTGTAACCCTTGAAGCCAGAAAAATTCATGCTCCTCATACAAAAAAATGTACATTTTTGGATTTCTGCAAACACAACATGACATTTCGTAAAACTTTCAAACTACCAGCTTTCATAACTGCAAAACTTATTTACTCTGTCACTACATTTCACTGTCCTCTATTTTCTCTCCATTTTCTATTTTGTAATTCTACACACCTCACACCTTCCCTTCATCTTTCTACCTTCCTATCTCATCAATATCATGACTTCTCCGACTCCTTCCCATCTCAACAGTCATCCTATTTGTCAAGCATCTCTTTTCAAACCCAACTACTTCCCATTCTTCTCTTTGTCTCCTTTTAAGTCTACATCTTCTCCTATATGACTTTTCTATATTGCTCCCGATACAAGGTCTCGGCTGGGGCCACATATCATTGTCTTCAAGTTAGCATCTCTGGCCCCTTGCCACTGAACTTCCTCACACCCACCCTGACTTCTGCACCACTACTCTCACCCACTATCTCCTTCTCTCCTCGGGGTCAACACTTGGCTCCCTCAGGGCCGAAGCCACCAATCATGTCCACCAGCTCCTCTCATTTACCTCAGTCCCTCAGAGCACTGCTACCTCACCAAACCACCCAACCTCTCCTCCAAAGAGCCCCTCCCTGCCTCCCCACACAAGGCCAAGCCACAGAGCTGTGGCCACCAATCACAGCATGTCAGGCAGTCTGTCCTGATGGAGCATGGTGTCAGAGCAACACTCACAGTTGCTGAGGTTGAAGCCTCGAGAGACCGTCCGCCTCTCTTCTTCTTTCTCATTGTCTGTCCTTCTCTCACTTTCCTTCTGACTGATGACACAGTGTGCTTTTGAGCTGAGATGTAGATACAGGACTACTTGAACAGGAAATAAGTTTAGTTTTGCATTAACTAAAGCTGCCTTGAAGTCATTGCAGCTCAAAAACATGACATTGACTAAAACTAAACAATCACAAAGACAGGAACATAAATATATGTATAATATACTCATTAGATGGACAAAAAATCTTTGCTATATTTGCCTTAATCCCAGATCTAATTTGCTAAAGGCTGATGATAAAATTTAGTTAAGACACTGACCACTCGACTATAGAGAAGTGTACTGCAAACTAATATTTTTATCATTTAAAACATCTGCTGTAAACACCAGGTATTGGTGTCAGTCCATCAGAACCAAGGGACACGAGCTTCTAGGCTCCAAATTATTACATTAATACAAGACCTACATCATAGAAGAAGCAATGATAACTGACTCTTTGCAAGATCATTAGTTCAAAATGCAATTTAGCATCAAGACATGGTGAGTCTCAAGGACAGTGTGCAGGTCAGTTTTTCTAAACTGAGGAAACTCTTTGTAGTAATAATTTCTCTCCTCACCACGTACAGTTCCTTCAAACTCAAGTTCATCAAAACAACATACTAGGAAATATATGCTCACATACAGTACAGGAGAAAAGTACATTACTAAAGATTTTCCACAATATAAATCCAGGAATGCATTTGTTAAGAAGAATTAATTATAAATGGCAATGCACGTGTATCAAAGCATAGATATTTCCTTTTAGGATTGAATCACACCTACTGTAGCCTTGGCATAAATGAACAACAGCATATTATGTGGTCAGCTTGACGCTGTATGCAGCGGGAATATCAAGGGATCCCTATTAAAATGTGTAAAATGGCCATAGAGGGTTAATATCAACTTAAGTTCGTTGAGAGATAACCTTGCAGTAAAATCTATTCATAATTCAATATTTCCTCTATTTGTCCCTGGATATTATACTGCAAGCTTCATGGCAAAAAATTTAAAAAAATAAAAAAGTGGGTTGTGAGAGGAAATATGAGATGAGGTTTTTGAAACAAGAAAGTTGATGAACTGGAGGGGAGTAAGATATACTAAGAGGACAGAAGGGATGGAGGGATACTACAAAAATAGAAAAATAGGCATGACAGTAGCGAAAGAAATACAGGCTGGAGAAATACTGGAGAGTGACAACTAGGGAACAACATGAGCACTAAGATGTTTGACCAGAATGAAGCTTAACAATGACAGGCTAAGAAAGCAAAAATGTAATTTTTCGTGTATGAGTGCATGTATGATTTGCATGTATACTAGTGTTGGAAAGCCATTTCTAAGCTTTAAGGAAGGAATATGCAAGGAAGTGAAGTAAAACTAAAGTATAAACAGAAAATGACCTGTGATATCCTAAGACAAACAATCCCATTTTATCCATTTCCTTGCAGCATAGATAGGTGACAGTTTCTATGAAAAGGATCTTCAGGAGGGAGATATCACTTTCACATAAACCTTTAGGTACATCTCCAAAATGTACACTTACCAAGCACTTTATTAGAACACCATACTAATACTGGGTATGGCCTCACTTTACTCTCAAAACAGTCTCAGTTCTTTGTTGCATGGTCTCCACAACATGCTGGGAAAATTTAATTGACATTCCATTCCACGTTAACGTGATTATATCACATAATTTCTGTATATTTGTCAGCTGCACATTCATGCTGCCAATTTCCCATTCTACCACATCCCGAAGGCGTTATATTAGATTCTTATTTGGTGTCTGGGGAGACCACTGAACTCACTATCATGTTTATGAAACCAGTTTGAGACGACCTTTGCTTTGTGACATGGTACATTATCATGTGGACCTTGCCATTAGGTGATTAAAATTGTGGTCATAAAGAGCTGCATATGGTCAGCAACAATACTCTGATAAACCATGGCATTTAAATGATAACTGATTGGTATAAAGGGGCACAAAGTGCCAAGAAAATATTCCCTACACCATTACACTACCAAAACCAGCTGAGTTGGGTCCATGGAATTATACTGTCAACGCCAAATTCTGACCGTACCATCTGTGTGCTTCAGCAAAAATCCAGATTTATCAGACCAGACTGACGGTTTTTCCAGTATTCAACTTTCCAGTTTTGATGAGTCTGTGCCCACTGCAGCCTCAGATTTCTGTTTTTGGCTGACAGGAGTGGAACCCAACGTGGTCTCCTGCTGTTGAAGTCTATCTGCCCCAAGGTTGGACGTGTTGTGCATTCTGAGATGTTTTTCTGCTCACCACGGTTGTAAAGAATGGTTATCTGTGTTACTGTAAGCTTTCTATCAGCTCCAAACAATCTGGCCAATCTACTCTTACTTCCTCTCATCAACAAAGCAATTCTGTCTGCAGAAATGCCGCTCACTGGATGTTTTTTGTATTTTGCACTGTTCTGAGTAAATTATAAGCGCAGTTGCATGTGAAAGTCCCAGGAGATCAGCAGTTTCATAAATACTCAAACCAGCCCGTCCAGCACCAACAATAATGCTAAATCATGTCAGTCACTAAGGTCAAATTCATTCCCCTTCTGATGTTTGATGTGAACAATAACTGAACCTCCTGAACTGATCTGCCTGACTTTATACACTGCACTGCTGCCACATGATTGGCTGATTGGATAATTGCATAAATAGGCAGGTGTACAGGTGTTCCTAATAAAGTGCTCGGTGAGTGTATACTGTAGACAAAAACTGAGAGAGCCTCAGAACTATAACCCAGTATCCTTGACATTAAATGTCCTGCTGTCCCTCAAAAAACATATCTCTCCGGGTTTGGAAACTGGTATTAGAACACTGAGTTCCCCAGGCATTTCCATTCTTATCTGTTTTTTTTCAGCAACATCTTGTATAATTTGTTGAGTATTTGTTCATCGAGATGATACTTGCGTCATATGTCATTTATAAAACCTTTGTTACTCACACCAACACAACCATTCTGAATATCTGAATATTTCTTTATGGATTCTCTGGTTTGGGACCTCTAATTTTGTTCGGAAAAACATAGATGTCCTGTCATTGCCTTTAAAAATTCTGTCAAACCAGTTCAAATGACAGGTACAAATCCCGAAAGTTAGCATACTCTCAATTAGTTTCAATTCTACAGAAGGAGGTAATGTCACATTAATTAGAATGAGAACTACATCCAGTAAGGGTGAAATCGAATATTCAGGTCACACTGGTATGGTGCTTGATGATTTCACTAAATGATTTTGTTTGTTAAACCCTTTAATTCCAGAGCGGGCTGACAGCTATGATGACTGAAAATGGCATAGCAAGTATCACCAAAGACCAAAACTAAATAAATTAATTAATCAGAAAGACAAACACAGATATATATGAGCACAAAAACATAGAGAAATACATAATTTACTGCTGGAGGCTGTTAGCCTTAAAAATATGTTTCTGTATGTAGTCTTTGGCTGAGAGGTGCAAAGCTTCCCATGGTGTGTGGAGTAACTTAAGATTTTAAAAATATTGTAGAGTTGCTCACAGTCTCTATAAGTTTTCAAATGGTCTTCTGTTTGTGGAACATGCTGAGTGTTTATCATATTATCCTCTGTTCTCTACAGAGAAGTGAGCCTTATATAGACCACACTCTGGTTAACTAGAATTAACTGGCGGAATCATTTTCAGTTTGTGTAAGTGTGTTCTGTCTACTGTGTTTTTCCACAACTTTGGGATGAGATCTGAGAGGAAACAGACAGATTTCCATCTGTCTGCTCCATTTGCAAAAAAAAAAAAAAAAAAAAAAAAAAAAGCCCTTCTTGCGATTCAAATATATGCTTTAGCCACCTCTCTCTTGCCCTCCCTCTCTTCCGTCTCTCCCTCTCTATCCAAGTGGCATCTGCAGATGACCAGGGCATCAAGAGTCTCAGGGGCAGGGGGAGGAATAGGAGGAGCAGAAAAAGAGAGGAGAGAGAGGGAGAAAGAGGGAGCAAGCGCCTCTCACTTCATATTTCCCCAGCACCACCCCGGCATGCCAGCCAGCCTGCAGTCTGTTCTCCTTTGAGCTTTCTATTCTACCACAGAACAGAAAAAAATCAATTCATATTTCCATAATCCACACTCCTGTCTGTCTTCATGTCTTCGCCTCTCCCCCTCCTTCCATCCCTCTCTCTCTTCCTTTTTCTGTCTCCTTCTCTCTCCCCTTCTCCCCTGGGGTAGACTAACCCCTCCACCCCGATCCTACGGCCTACAAATGTCATTACGCTGAGCAACAATAACGGCCTAAACAAAAGGAGGCCTTGCTCTGAGCTCCGAGCCCCTCTGCAGAGACTGTTGGCTGCTGCTGCCATATGCTGGCCAACTCGGGCCACAGAAAGAGACAGAGACTATGGCTACAGAGGACTCCAGCCTACAGCCCCACAAAGGAGGAAAGGAGCCCTAATCCTGGTAATGAGGCCCGTGAATACAGCCTTTATGTATAAGGGGGAAAGGGCCAATCCCTCTGTACACAGCACGCTAACTAGCCATCTTAAGGGCCATCTTATCCACACAAACGATCTGGTCAACAACAGAATGAAAGAAAAGTAAGGTTGGAGGGGGGCTAAAAAGAGGAGACATGCTATATAAGAAGGATGAGGCAGGTCCATATCAACACACACTCTTTTTTTTTTTTTTACACTATTTTTCTATTTTCATCTCCCCTGGTTTCAGTTGCTCTTTTTTCCTCCTCATCCTTCACTATCACTTCCCATGTCTACCTTTGTAACTCCATAATTTCTTGCTCACACTCTTGTTTCCCTCACTCCCTCTACCGCTTACTCTGATAGCATGCTCTGGTTCTTGTGGGGCAGGCAGACATCGCCTGAAGCATCTTTTTACAAGCCCTTTTATTCCTCAAAGTGGATCAGAGAGGCAGGAGAGCTGTTTAAACTCACTGGCTTGGCTGCTGTGTTAAGAAATAGTTAGCCTACGCACATATTGTTGTCTGTCTCTTTATTTTTTTTTCCCTTTTACTTTCCCATTTCTTCCCTTCTCTCACTTGTGGGCTGGTGCATTCGTCTGTCCAGTGATTTGCTCCAGGTCCTGTTTTGTCCTGTGGTTGCTCTTGGCACAGAAACAACATGCTGCATGTCTTGTTTTTTTTCCCTGTCAAATCTAACTGTCAGTGCAAAAATCGCACACACACACACACATACAAACACAAACAGACTCACACGCACAGCCTGAGAAGTCACAGCAATAGAGACCAGGAGTCATGGAGTCATCACATGCTGGAGCAACAACAGGAGAGTGATTGAGTCTAATCTGCTTATAGAGTGATATGCACAAGATAGAAATTAATACACATATTATTACAGGCTGTGTAATTTTTTTGATCTGGTTGGTTCTGGGCTGTTGTGCTTTGAGAGTGAAGCCAGAGATAAAAACAAAAGGTATCCTGCTGAGACCGTGTATTCCTCTAAGGGTAAAGAGCAGGCCTTTTAAATAAAAGGACCATTAAATTAAATTTAAATTATTCCAAAATGTGCATATTGTCCCCCTGAGACAGCTGATAAGATTTATTGCTGGCTTAGAGGATAACACAAGATTTCTTTGGCAACGGTAGTTAGGCTATCATTTCTATCAGTAATGATAACTTGGTACTTATTGAGTCAACTGCAGCAACATCCTTGAAAAGAAGTCAGACAGGGCAATAAACACATGCATTCAAACAATAAATTGGTTAAGCTAACCCCAAGGTTAGCAAAATGTATCTGTAAGCATAAACTTGGAATGCAGAAGACTCTCTGGTTAAACTTTGACCTGTTGTACTTACCATGGTTGTCTGCACACACAATAAAGGACTCCAGCAAGCACTTTGGGGAAACCTAGTTTCAATTTTGCCTCCAATTGAAATGGTTTAGATTATCTGACTTGTGGTAAACTGTTCATGTTATTATCTGACTGCTCGTGTTTCCTGCCCCCTCAGATTTCATTGCAGCAATGTTTCAGCAGTCCCAGATCTCAGCTATTTATTTGGTGAGTATAACAATTTACTGGAACCATCCTTTAAAGCCATATCCTCAAAAACATGATTCTTCAGCCTTACAGACTAGTAGGAGCTACTTAGGGTATATATTTCCCTGCAATACTTACCTCTGACTATTTTAGGAAGAACACAGTTTGGCACAAAGTACTGCAAATCATCTGCAGATTTTTCTTTCAGATTGAAAATGAGCCTGATAATGCTATAAATGTGAAACAAAAGGAAGCAGGCAGAGCAGGACAATGAGGGAGAAAGAAAGAGACACAAACAGAGAGAGAGAGAGAAAGAGCAAGAGAGAGAGAGAGAGAGAGAGAGAGAGAGAGAAAACAGAGGTGTGCATTCCTGTCACGGTTGCATGATAATTACTGATTCGTCGGTTATTGAAGACCTGCTCACTGCTTTTCATTACCAGCAACAGACGTACAATGAGACAGAGAGACAGAGAAGAGGAGGAGGAGGAGGAGGAGGAGGAGGAGAGATAGCGAGAGAGAGAGAGGAAGTACAGATAGGGATGAGAAAAGGGAGTGGTGGTGGTGGTGATAGGTGTTGGGGGAGGTTACCACAGGATGGCAGGGTGAGTAAGGGCATCGGGAGAGGAAGGGAGATAGGAGAGGAGAAGGTTGTCTGCAACACTGAATGAGTGAGAGAGAAAAATTTGGAGGGAGAGAGGAAAAGGGAGGAAGAGAGTGAGAGAAGTATGAAAAAGCAGAGTGTGTTCCAACCTGGTCTGTGTGGTCCTGGGGGAAGCTCCATAGCACGGTTGGATCTAGAGGTAATTGACAGACAGCACAGACACACAGACACACAGACACACAGACACACACACACACACACACATGCATGAGCACGCACGCACGCGCACACACACACACACATATTTATACACATATATACATATATATATTTATACACATATATACATATATATATATATACACATATATACATATATATATATACACATATATATATATATATACATATATATATACACATATATACATATATATATACACATATATACATATATATATATATACACACATATATATATATATATATATATATATATATATATATATATATATACACTCACACATGCGCGCGCGCACACACACATACACAGAGTAGCGCACATTGAAAGACAAGAGAAAGAGTGTCTGTATGTGCTGTAAATATGCAAATCTATATTCTCTGTGTAGATATGATAGCTTATGTTATACACCAAATCATGCACGTTTAAGAATCTCATATCAGCACATACTCATGTTTATTTGCTTAATTATTCCTACATTGATACAAGCCTGGATATTTGCTGGATTAATATTAACAGTGGTTTGTGATTTTTTTTTAGTAAACAACATTAGGGCTGAGAGACTAGCCAAGTAGATTAACTGATTTGTAGATAGACAAGAAGTAACCCAATTCTGATGTTGTCAGCTAACTGTTATGTGAGTTATTATATGTAAATACAAGACATTAGCTGGGTTTAAAAGCTTCAAAAATGTCATTATTAAAATGGAATACATCCGGAGGTTAGGCTGCTGATCAGACTAAATAAGAAATATTGTCTTTGCTTTGGTGAACTGAAATAGATATTTTTCATTCTTTTTGCCATTTTATAGACTACATGCTCAGTGACTAATCAAAGAAAGAACTGGCAGATTAATTTACAGTGAAATAAGTTGGAGTCCTAGAAAACCTAGAATGCTCATTCTTGTTGAAAGAATGTGTTACAAACACATTCACAATTTAGTAATGGTTATAAATGTTTTATATTAATAAAAAAATACATAGTACATAGCAGTAAACAGATACAATTTTCTTATTATTTATTTGTGAAGATAAGCATTGTTCACCAAAGAAGGGACTGGCAAGTTCACATGAAATATATACAAAACTACACAAAATTCCCATATTATTTGCCTTAGTAAGCTGCCAGCCTACCATTGTCTTAATGTCACTTTTCCAACATGTTTACATTTCTCTTAAAGCTTCAACAGCTTCCAAACTAAAAAAGTAAGCCTCATTTCCCCCTGGTTAATAGCATGTGGTTGAAAGGATGCAGCCACCCAGCCATGGCCTGAACGCAGGGGTCCCTGCTAAACATGGTTTCCACAGCTCCAAGGTCACCCTGTGACCTCAGCAGGAACAGAAAGATTTGAAGAGATGATCTCTCACATGCCAGGTTTACTGTCATGGACATACAAAAGGCGTAAAGGCTCATGAACATACATGACTTCTGCTCCAAAAAAGCGAAAGTGAATCTGGAATCAACAAACCCTTTGATAGCATAGATAATGCAGTCAAAAAAAACAAACAATAACTGTCAGTTCAACAGGTGTAAACTATGAGGTGGATTCACATATGACCATTTTCACAAGGGTTAATATTTGGCTATGATCCTACCCAACGCGTTAGCCCAAAAAGTTGAATGTAGACATTATAAAGCCAGAAGAGAGGACCAGTAAAAGAGGATATGCAATAAAACACAATGTGTAGAATAGCTAGTAGGGTAGCAGGCTGTCTGAGAGAGAAAGGAATACAATGGACAAACGGATGACAGGACGCAGCGAAATCCATGATGCCTTACATAATCCTGTTGGATAATTTCATGGGCCCCATCTTGAAAAGCGCGGCACAGAAAAAAAAAAAAAAAAAGCAGCACAGCTCAAAGCTCTACACTCCAACTCACCCTCTCCCCTCCCCCGACCCTGTGATCTGCCACAGTTTGGGCTATTTTATGCTGATTTACTGGGTGAGAGGATGGGAACTGATGGAGAATGATGCAGACCAGAGGAAAAGGGACAGGAGGTATGGAAGAGAAGAGGAAAAGGTGGACGGCCTGTTGTGCCCAGTGTGCATGGGTATGAAAATGGGGAAGGTTCTCGTTGCAAAAAAAAAAAAAAACCAACAAAAAAACCCTTTTCTCCATATTCCACACGATCTTGACTGCAGTGTCCATGTTCACAGCTGAACCAATGAGCTCAATGTTGACAGTGCAGACGGGAATGTGGCTAAATTCAAGATCAAGTCCTGACATCAGCTGTAACTCACATGGGCTAAGAAAACAGTGTCCTGAACTCACACCAGAAAATGGTGGCATTTATTACAGTACTAGTTTATATCTTTATAATTCCCTCAGTAATGACCTACATTTTAGGATAGCCACTCTGATAAAGTATTTACTACTTATCTTTCCGGACATGATGAAGCCAAAAAATAATCCTATGTACTGTCTGTTCTACAGGCTCTTTTTCTTTCTGTTCTGCTCTCCTTTTACATTTTTCTGCCAGTCATTTTGCTACTCTTTCCACCGTTCTTTTTTTCAACCTATTCCTCTCATTTTTCCCCATTCCTGCCTCATTTCCTCTCCTCCTCTATCCGTTTTTCATACTTGCCTTGTTTTCCATATATCTTTCACACCCTCTCTTTCCCTTCATCCCAAGCGCCACTGCAGCTTTCTGTCCTCTTCGCTTTTGCCCCCCACCCCCTTTATTATTCTCCCTGTCTTGCATTCATATGTCCCTCCCTTTGGACGTGCTGGGCGTGTGGTGGACACGAGGGGGAGCCTGAAGGGGGTTAGGGCTGAAAGTTGAAGGTTACAGGGGTGAAGGGGACCCCTGCTGCACTGCCAGGGGACACAAATGTCACCAAGACAGATCCTGCACTGGTTAATCCAGCCCCCCTTTTTCAAAACATACACAATAACACACACAATAACACACATTAGCTCCATGACACTGACCAAAAAATTATACAATCCATTTCTGCATTTCACAATACCAATGTCAGATGTAAAATATGCAAAAAGGCTTGTTCTAAACTATTTTATTTTGAGCACATAAAAATACCTGAGTTGCAAACACTGGCTCATAATTTTCTCAGTTTAAATGCCAGCACAACTTTTCAACACTTGACTTTCAAGGCAGGGATTCTAGTCAATATATTACTTTCTGCAGCCTCTGAGGAGTTGGACTTTTTGGGATCTTTCAAAATACAGGCTGTGGATTTTACAAGTGCACGGTAATAATGTTTTGGCTTGCTTACGAGGTCATAAAACTTTTTCTGCATGCAAGAGACAATGGCAGCTGCCAGTGACAATAAAAATGACAAAGTTGGGGAGACAAGGGTTCTGGAGGGCACCAGCATTGGCATATGGAGGCATGCGCACATTAAGTCACACAGAATCATTATCAATCTTACACTTACACAAATGCAACTCTAAACCTGGTATAAATGCAATGCCTCGCTAAAGGATACTTCAGTAAGCTAAATATTTGAGCAACGTGCATTAACTGCAGTATTTCAGTCATTTCTTTGAGACCAACCAAACACTTCCTGCTCCTTCACACACATGCCTACACTGTGTGCTACCTGTTTGTCCATACATTTGTCATGCTAACCATGCTCTGTTCAGCCTGCCTGCATAATACTTTGATTTGTCAGACATCAGCATTTCCCTGGCTTCACCTCCATCAAAGCCAAAGCGAAGGATTCAAAACATGTTTATTGTATTTCCTACTGTTGACAAAATCTGTAAAGGGCTGTTGCAAACAGTATAAAAACAGTCCATTTTAACTGACGACAGTGGCAGCTAGAGTGACAAAAGGAAAACAACCTATATCGTGTTTCACCCCAGTGGAGCGTAAACAGATCCTGTGGGTGAGAATTGAATTGAAATCACCTCTCCAGAGTTAGATTCCTCCATTCACACCCCAGGAAATGGTGGAGGGTGAATGTGACAACAAGCTCAAGGAAGGACCATTGGTCTCTGTTTGCAAAGTGCGAATATGTCTGTGTGCAAATGTGTACTGTACAAGCACATGCATGTTTACAGAGCTCAGGAGTGAACATTTAGTGTACAGTAGCATGTCCATCGATCCTTTCAAGCTTGGGTGACCTCAAACAGTAATGACAGGGGCAACATGAAAGCAGCTCTGAGCCGTGACACAGATACTGGGGAGAGGGTGGTGGTGGTTGAGATGGTCAAAAATCAATGTCTCAGCTATTCCTAACACACCTGTCTTTAAAAGTCGGAGAAGGAGAATGAGTGAGGATAAAGGAGGGTTAATAGGTGAAGAGTTCTGGGAACTGCAAGTGGGGCAATAGGGAAGGAGTAGGAGGAGGAAGGATGAAGTGAGGGAAGAAATGGAAGGATGCCTAAGAGTGGGAGGTAGACCTCTCCTCTCTCAACAGATACCACTTCTTTCCTACAACTCAGGTGGATCATGAAACGTGACGGATTAAACAGAATAAATTAGCAAAATATACATTTATGTGCACTGAAACATATGAGAAACGAGAAATAAGCCTACCCCTTCTTCTCTCATTTCATCAATTCTCTGCATAAATCTGTCTACTGGCACTTCCAAGTAGGCTAAAAATGAAAAATACTGGCATCTTCATCTTGGCATAAATCTGTGCTTTTTGGGATTTCCGAGTAGGCTAAAAAGAAGCTGTTGGCAGAGGATGTCATTCCTAATACTGCCCTAATGCTGCTGGCTGGAAGATAAAGTTGGCACATAATGATGGTGTGTCAGAAACGGCACACTGCCCAGCACCGCGCTGCAAGTTACTCAACGTTAAGGCATTTTGTCACCAACCTAAAAAAGTATCATCCAACTTACTCATTTACGTTGAATGACGTAAATCTTTATAAAAATAGCCTTTGCAAACTGCTGGAAGAAGCATATGGTCAACATAAAATATGCCCTCAGTGCAAAGTGCACTGTGGGTGTGCAGTGTTTCTATAGGATCACCTTAGCAGCTCAATAACAGTGGCCTGAATGCATGGTTCTGGCTTTAAAACTGAGAGAGACTTCAGTAAAACACAAAAAGAACTAACCCTAAATCCAGTGTGAATACACATTTAGATGAAAGCCTCTAGTTTATAATTCTCTATACTATGTGAATCAAACACAGACTTAGAGCCCTCATGGCCATCCAATGTTCTAAAGGCATAAAAAATGCACTTTTTTCACCTTATTCCATGAACGACTGAATGTGTGTTGTGAGTGAATAGGGGGCCTGTTTGTTAAGAGAGGCCAAATCCCATATGGTGAACAGCAGCTCCTCTGGTGAGAAGAGAGGCTGTGAAAGCCACCGGCAGCCCCTCTCCTCCATCCGTGCTCCGGAGATGAAGGGATGTAGCGCCTGCCTCTCCTTGTTCCTCCTTTTTCTCGCTCCCTTTGCCTCCTCTCCTCCCTCTTTCTTGGCCAGGGGTTAAACTGCTGCACTCTAACCTCCTTGGCAATGATTTCATTCACTCCGTTTCTCTCGCTCACTCTCTCATCTCTGAGAGAGATTTATTTCACAGTATGTAGTGGATTAGGCCCCCCTTGTATGCCCCTGGACAAAAGCATTGTTTTAGCACTAGCCTGTTCGCTGTAACGGGAGGAAGCTACTGCTACTAACCATCCACAATACGGCCATTGTGGACACAGGGCTGGAAGGACCCTGCCTTGGAGGCCGTCTAGACTTTGAGCCCAGGCCGATTGTAGAAACAGAGGGAGAAAATCCCATCAGGCAGTGGAGTGAAAGTTAACTAAGGTAACCTGCTGTGAACCTGATGAAGATGTCAAGCCAACATATGGCAAAAAATGTCTATTGTCAGAGGAAGGAGCTTTCTTCCCTCTGAAGGAGGGTATGGTGGAGGAGGAGGAGATGAGGGGTGGCTAAAGAAGACTAGGGGGGCTGCACAACCTAAAGGAAGGAATAACTGCGGTGGTCATCGTTTTACTTCTGGATCAGTAGCCTTATTCTGGCCGGGAGGAGGCCCAACCCCTCCACTCACAATTAAAGGAGTAAGCAGATTAACTGGCGTCTTTCAAAGGCCAGCAGAAAGAAAAACACACTCACAGACGTTTAAAACATTTTTTCCTTTTGCCTATCAAGTCTCAGATTGCACACTGCAAATGGCATTACATTTCATGCTGATTTAGTGAGCAGAGTGAGCAGAGGTTTTGAGAAAAGGGAAACTTCTTCAACGATGATATGGTCCTTAAGTTTACTAATACTGATTGGTCACACTATGTTGTTATACACGAGGACTTGGGACTGACATAAACAGTGAAAGCCTGGTGTAAATCTTTACCTATCTGGATTAAATTAGAACAGATTTCTGTTTGATATAAAATTTTTGAGTAAATCTCAAGTGAAACATGATAAGCTAATACAAAACAGACTGAAAGGTTTATTTCTTATACCAATTCTTATAACAGAGACCAACAAATACATCACAACACTGATCTAGATTCTGGAATTTAATTCCAGTGCTTGAAAATTTGAATAAACAAAAAGAACAACCTCCAAGGTAGAGCTTGCTTTACCAGCCAAAAAAAATATCAACTGGCAGGCTTCACATGTGAGAGATGTTGGCCTGGGGGATTTCTAAGCCATTTCTACAGCTATATCTGAAGAAGATAAACAACAGCCTCAGCCGCACTGGAAGGAGAAGAAAGAAAGAGCTGCATGATGATGATATGACCCTATTAATGCCACATTAGTTGTTCTGTCTTCCCAGTTATATGAGAAAAATTCTTCAGTAGGATGAATGGGGGGGGGGGTGGTGTTGGTGGAGAGAGAGGCAGAAAGGGAGAAGTGAAAGTGATACTGTCTCCAGGCTAGTTGGGATGCAACCCAATTTCACAGCTTCACGAGTGAGTGGCACAGCATATGGATGCAACCTTTGTGACAGCCTCTGTGTATCACCACATATCAGCGTTGATATTCCCAGTCAGATTCCATACTGGTACAACATTATGTCAAACACCAGCTCCGCATGACTGCATTTTCAACACAACATACAGACAGCATGTTTGTTGGGAGGATGTTAGTCTCCTAAGATAAGAATAAACAAACCAGTGTCTCCCAAGACAGGCTACTCTTCAATGTTCTATATATTATATGATTTTCAGTTGCCACAGGAATCAAGGGCTTATATTAAGGCAGTAATGTGCCCTAAAATCTAAGATATAATTTGAAATTTGAAATCCCAGATATGACCTATGAGTTCACTTCTAGATACAGGGGGAACTAGAGAGGGTAGATTGCAGCAGCACACGTAGTGGTGACTCCATCTCTAGGTTGTTGGCTGCCTGGTTAAATATCCCATACCTCTTCATGTAACCATACATTTCTCTACATATGGTCCAATCAACTGCCCCATTAAAAAATTATATCTATAGTGGCATAGAAAATTAATAATTATTCTATTAAGCTAATAAGCATTAAAAAAAAACATGAATATAAAGTATACCAAGAGTATAACTCACTTTATGAGGTAGGTTAGCTTTGCTTTTACCCTCAATCATGTGGAAATTATCGTGGAAACTTTTGAGGTTGATTTCATGTTTGAACATAGACTATTTGTGTTGGTTGCACAATGTTATTGAAAATGAATCTCTCATTTTTTCAGTGAGGTCTCATGTGATAGAAATGGCAACTTAGCCTGATTATTTTGACAAAATTTAGTTTCTGGATGCACAACTTATAAAGTTTAAGAAAGCAGGAGATCAGGTCATTGTCAGTCAGTGCTTAGGGGAGATTTCCTTTTCTATTCTTTGAGGTGGTGCACACAGCATCAGAGAAAACACTGTGTGGAACGCAGCAGCTCCTTGAGGTGGGGAGAGGATCGATCTCAGTTAATCTCGTATGGCACGACACCCAGAGGCAGCCGTGTGGTGCTGATGACAGTGTAAAGCCTTGCCTTTGGCGGCTACATGCTTGGTGCTGCAGAGCTGTGATTTGAAGTTCACATGCAAAGGCTGACAGACAGACAGCTCTCCGTCAGGCAGTCAGACAGTGAGTGAGTCAGCCAATCTTTCCACAGGGATGACAATAAATCTGTATCTCTTAAAAGCGTACAATAGTGCCTAATCCTTAACACATTCACAGGAGTCTCAATGCTCTGCAGGAATGATGGTTAAAATACTAACAAAAAAATACTGGGCAAATACTAGATAACCAATGAAACTCACTCACATACGTTGATCTAGAGACATAAATTTGCCTATTATTCAACTGGCTTCAGTATTAAGTAGAAGGCCTAAAGTTTTGGTGAACCCAAATTTCTAAGGAGATTATCTGGGATGGTTATTGAAAGAGCAAGTCAAAAAAAAAATTCTAACTTAGTTCATCAATTATATCATTCACCCTTTGCTAATTTCCTGTTTCATCTTTAAATTAATAAACAGTTTAAATGGTTCAAGTTGTTATACAAACTGACTGAAATGTGTCATAATATTTCTGTGTTCACTTTTGATGGTGCCGTTTTCATGGCAAATTAAGAACAAGGGGAAATAACGTTGTAACCATGATATTGGATGCTCCATTATCTTTGCTGTGATCATGGATTTAACTTAATACATTAAAATTTTTATTTAGCTCAATGAGCAAACACATATAACTGAACATATTCCTGAGCAAAGGTTAGCAACACGTAACTTAAATTATAAATTGCTCCAAGAAACAATTTTAAAAAGTGATTCAAATTGCATCCCTATTGCACCCCATCACACTGCATTATCATTTCACTTTGCCTCATAAATCATCTTCTCTAAATCTCATAGGAACTAGAAAAAAATGGGTATAGCCAACAAGTGATTCATTAGATAGCACTAGGCTAAGATGTGACAGCATGACTACATGCACTTTCATACACAAGCCCCTGTGTCGATATGGGTTAATAAACAAACATTCTCCCCGCTTTGGACTCATTAATTTCAGGCTGTTGTTGCAGCTTTAATTCCTTGTCATCCAAATTCACACAGAACCGAGGTATACACCTGTAGTTCCATAAAGATAACTGATAAACCATAAATTTATAGAAAGATCTAATTATAATAGTACCCAATGGTTATTGCCGGGTAACTATTTTGGATTATTTGATTAATTCTTTAGTCTATAAAATGTCAGAAAAATTGTGAAGATTTCTTGTTTTAGCTCACCAACAGCCCAAAAAATATTCAATCTACAATTATGATAGGCACAAAAATAGCAAATACTTAAGAAGCTAAACAAGTGACTGTTTCACTTGATAAATGCTTTTAACAACTAACCCATTGTCAGAATTTGTTTTTTTATTATTTTTTAAATTTTCTAATCTAGTATAATAAATATAAAGGTGAAGTGTTGTTGAAGGGTTTGGAACTGAGGGGGATGTACCTTGGATGCCAGGTATCCCTGTTGAGCTCTCTGCAGATGTCATAGGCTAATTAAAGAAACGTCAAAGGAGGATGGTACCCACCTGATGACTCCAGTGATGTACATACCCTCCGTTTCACCACTTCAATCCTAATAACAATATTGAGAGGGGTGATTTATCCCAGGGATTTGAGCATCAATTCCTATTAGCTCTACCAGTCCTCTGGAAGAATACCTGTGACGGCTGTGAAAGTTTGGCTGACAACTAGGGAAAGATAATGTCATGTCACAGCTTGAAGACAAAGCTGACAGAAGGAAATAGAACTCAAATGGGTGTTTTGGGCTAGCTATCAATAACAGCAGGCTCCATCACATTTTAAGGTCACAAAAGCCACCGTCACTTGGCTATGAAAAGTTCAACGAGGCGAATATGGCCAGAGTCTACGAGAGCAGGGGTGCAAGAAGACCCGGACTGATCCCCCAGTGCTGAACCTTGGCATGGAAGTTCTTCAGATCTGTAGGTGGCTGGACAAAAGCAACATCACTTCATTGTCTTAAGGACAGACGACATGCTTGAAAATCTCCAATCTAGGGCCCCGCAGAGATCAGATTCTGTTAAAAGGTAGGTCACCACTATACGGGATGTGGAAGAAGTTTCAGGCACAAGCAACAGTCCAACACACAACACCATAAAGTAGAGAACATGCAAAGACAAAAGCTGCTGGTGAAATGGCCAAACTTTAATAGCAAACAGTAGGAAACCATCATTGCAGACTTGAGTCTGGCATCAAGAGATCAGCAGAGAAGAAGTTTGAGAAGATGGGCAATCCAGGCTTCATCTGTGGAAAGGAGAAAATTGGAGTGAAAGAACAAGTCTGCAAGAAAGATGTGCCTCTTCCTCCAAAATCCTGTCATCTCCAGGAAATCTAATGATTGTGCTGAGTGCTGATCCCAAAAGAAAAGAATTTATCCACCATCAAACAGTTTCACCAAATAAACCTACTGATCATAGAAGGCAAGGTAATTTTCAGTGTATTGATGCAAAATCTACAAACTATCTTAAAAGAAACCATTTCACTGATACATTAATAAAAAAGGCTGGCATAGCAGGCTTCAAATGGCATCAAATCCAAACTAAGAAAGAATGAGCAGATCTGCATTTTTTGTTCCTCGATCTGGCCTGCGCCTATTGATCACTTCCTCATTCCCTACTGTGGACTGCTTTTGAAGTCTGGCAGAAACTGGCAGTCGCTGGAAGTAGGCATCATTGCAGGGCGCGCCATCCCCAACTGGCCTTCACTATGGCAATAGTGCATATTACCTGAGCCTTAAAATGGGTTGCAATAGAAGAAAATAAGGAGAGCAGTTGTCAAAGATATAAACCTATGTGGATGATATAACAATACTGATAATAATTGTCCCCTGCACCAAAAGACTTCTGTAAAAGCCTCATCATATCATTATATGGTTGAGGAAGAAGATCAAGGGATCAGGAGGTAGAATAACCAACCAAGGCAATGGCCCTGCAGGGAATAACTTGGGAAAGCCGGAAAAGAGGAAACCTCAGCTGGCATAACAACTGGGAGATGGAGGGATCTCAGCTAAGTCCTGTCATCAGAGACCCTGATCAGACCTTGCATTAACATAAATCTCAGGTGATGTGATTGCAATCGGACAGCTCTAAGTACAAAGTTTCACACCTGGCATTATAATGCCTCTCCACGTACATCTCAAGTGACCACTTGTGATCAGATCTCACCTTCCCCTCCTCTCAAAATGTTTGTATATGTGTGCGAGCGAGCGAGCAAAGAGTGGTTGAGCAAATAATGCATGGCCCACAGCTCTACAATGGGTAAAAGATTTTACTCATTTCAAATAGTAAAAAAACAAACAAAAAAAATGCGGTGGTCAATGTTGATACTGTAGTAGGCCTCCACAAATAAATCAATGTACGGGAAACAATGTGAGAAGTGTAATAATATTTTCGGTTCATTAAGACAATGACAGGACGAGGGTGCCAGTTGAGTAGGTGGTCCTTCAAAGTGGCCCAGGGTACATTTGCTCTACTGCTCGCGTTCACTCTTAAAAGAATGTCATATGTGGCCCAGACCACCTTCGAATTTGGTTTGAGTGAATGGATCGTAAATGCATCCTCAATGCATCTTGAGTGCATTCACACCTGTACCTGTAGAGCTTTCCACTTGTGATTGGAATACTCGAGGCGCATGTTAATGCTAGGTCTAAACAGAGCAAAAACCACTTATGACATCCTACCCATGCTGGGAAAACATGAAGCAATGGTGGGGAGAAGACTCTGCTTTCTCCCGTCAGGCACCTGCATCACTGAGGCAAATTTTAACAGAATGCACTATGAGCGTCACTCTGCGGCATTACACTTGGTGACATAACCAAGTGCTCTGACAGCTGGCATTAATCTTGGAACATAGGTGAACCACTACAAAAAAACTTTCCCACAAACATTGTCAGGAAATGTCATTATCCTACTTGTACAAGCAGGCAAACCTCCGGGGACCACATTACATCAAAGGATGCAAGCATTCTGCAGATTGCTCAACATTGGAAAACGGACATGGCTTGTGCTTCCCCTTGACATTGTGGCCACAATACTCCACCCAGACATGGTCCTGTGGTCCGAAAAAGATAAAAGTGGCATTAGTGGAACTGACAGCACAATGTGAAGATGGTATTGAAGAGGTTATGAGAGGATAAAGCCAAAGTACTTTGAACTGGCAACTGAGCTGCTCAGAAAGGCTGAACAATCTTAATTTCCCTATAGAAGTGGGATGGAGGGAATTTACTGCTGCATCTAGAACCAGTCTATTGAAGAAGATGGTGGTGAGGATTCACTCCCTTCAACAAGCAATCAAGTCCCTCTAAAATTCAGCAGAAAAAAGCAGCAATTGGCTTTGGAGTGAAAATAAATAAAACAACTAGGCTGCAAGATGAAGTCAGTAGGGTATGGAACTGAGGGGGGTGTACCTGGGATGCCAGGTATCACAGTTGAGCCCTCCTGTGATGTTGTGAGCTAATCAATGAAACGTAAAAGAGGGAGGGTGCCCACCTGATGACCTCAGTGATGTACCTATCCTCCCTTTCACCACTCCACTCCACTGCCAATATCACGAGTGCCAATTCACCAAAGGGATTGAAACATCAAGTCGTTTTAGCTCTACTGATCATCCAGATGAAAACGAATGATTCCTGTGAAACTGCAGCTAATGACTAGGGAAGGATTGTTAACAGCATATAAATAGTGTATTTGCTTAAAAGAGCACTCCATTTTGAGTTCACTGAAAGTGGTTGCTGCTATATTTATACACAAGATTCAACACTGAAGACAATATGGGCAATGTGGTGTAACTTTACAGGTTTTCTTCTCTTTATTTGGTCACTGTATACTGAGTGAATACTTATTAATAACTTAGGCTCTACAATCATGCTCACTTATCTCTTATTAGATGTTGACACCACCATATACAATGGTACTTCAATAATCTTGTAGCAATTCCATACCTATTAGAAAACACATTTGCAGCCTTTCATACCAAAGCCCAACAGCACCAGACCAGTTCTGAACCATGCAGATCCTGGGGCCCAACTCAATAATGTATGTTAACCTATCAAGACTAACCACAAACACAGGTTTATCCTGCATCATTATTACAGTCTGAATGAAGTTTTAGATTTCCATACAATTGCTAGTCTCGTTTTAACCAGTTCCCATGAAGCAAGGTAATTAAGGAGTATCCCACTGTCTATACAAAAACAAAGACTTTGGATGAATAATATGATATGCAGTGATAAATAGCCTCAGACATTCACAAAGGCATCAAGATCGACCTATATTTTCTGTCTTGAAAAATAGGCCAGAACCCAAATTAAGGGCCAGTAGGGCTATTACACACATGTAAACGCCATCATCTTCACAGTAATTGTGTGGTGTTAGGCAACATAGAAGCAGCCTTGAGTGGAGAGACATAGCCTGAGGGCATAGCTGTTGACATGTAAATAGTGAAGATAGAAGCTGAAATGACAGCACAGACAGTAGGCTTGCACTAGTAGTTCTGCTTGAATTGGGTTTAGCTTTGGCCACAGAATTAAGGTCTAATGGACAACAGTCTAGATGTCAAGATACCAGTACTCATATCATGCCAATAAGTAGGTTGATTTCCTTAATTGCCAGAGAAAATGCACTTCTGTCTTTGAGATCATACATGTTTTAAATCATTCATGTGGCAGCAACCCCATGACCCCAGACTACAACCTGAGATGTTTTGTAGCAAGCTCTGCCTTTCCCTGCTTTTTTATTTTTCTGCCAGGGTGGTTTACAGAGTTCCCTATGGAATAAATAGCGGTTATTTTATATTATATGTAGTTGGCTAACAATACTGTATAGAATGAAATGTGTCTATGAAAGCCAGAAGACAATCAATATGTTCATCTTTGAGTTAAACCTTTACAGCTAAAAAGGTTCCAATAGCAAAATCACAGGGAAAGAGGTGTCTTGTTAATTATGTTTGGGATCCTGGATGAAAAGCCTCATGATTGTGTTATACTGACTATGATTCTCACTGTACACAACATGAGAAATGGGCTAGTTGCTATAGTCATAAGAAGTGAGTCAACCCAAAATCCTGTTACAATCCTGTCATCATAAAATCTGCTCAACATGACAGTCATGAAAGTCAACATATTTTTGAGCAAAGCTTTTTTATGAAATCCAATTTGCCAGCCTAGGACAGATTAGCATCACCAAAGCTACATTAAAGCAGGACCTGCACTAATCCTGTTCATTTGTGGGCTAAACTAGGCCACATTGGTATTACATGCATAAGAACGAGCCAATCATTGTTCTTTGACTCAGAATAGTTGGTTGTGTGTGTTTGTGAGCACACAACCATGTGTATTTGGTTGTACATGTTTATGTAGTCTGCTGTGCTGAACATATACTGTATATTCCTAGCTTTCAGTTGTCATCTACTGAAATGATACATGTGAAGAAGAGCTTAGATTCAAGATGACAGAGATGGCAGATAAATTCAGCTGGACATTAAGTTAGCCTTTGCTTCATGTATTTATTTTTAAACACATTAAATTCCCAACGCTCTCTAGAGCATAAGAGCGGCCACAAGGGAATACATTCATCTGCCATCAGAGAAAGATGCATAGCACATGCTCACAAACACACAAATGATAAACAAGCCACCAACAAGAATGCTGTGAGGCTCCAAGTGAGGGTGATGTGATGAAGCTCTTTTGCATTCATCAAAATCGTCTCATTTTAAATTATTGATCAGGTCCCTACCTTTCCCCACTTTTTCGCTGTGGAAAGGGTAAGTCTAAAAATAGCCTGTGAGCATCAGTGCCTAGAAGTCTTTCCATGTTCTTCCAGTCTGGCAGCATTAGTGAATTCAGATGAGCCTCCTGCTGCTCTCACAGCTTCTGTCTCCTTCTCACACACAGCCACACACATGCTTGCAGCCATGCACACCCATACACAGCCATATATACACAATAAACACAACACATTTAAACATGTACCGGTTATCACACACTGATACAAAAAAAAACAGTTTGCCCCTGGAATTTTAGTACTGTTTAAGAGAGAACGCTCAGCCAGCAAAACACTATCTCCCCTATCAGTTTATAGACCACTGCCATCAGCATATCCACCATCCCTCCATCGTTTTTCTCCCATTTCACCCCCTCCTTTCCTGACTGCCCAACTCCACCTCATTTTGTCCCAGTTCCTCATGGATTAGCCAATAATACTCTGTACTCTGAATCAACAGAAAAGTCCACTAGCAACTGTCTTGGTGGTGGTTGATGCATGTGGTGGTTTGCCAAAAAAATGAATGTAGCGAGGTCATATGGCACAACCTGAAACATCCCAGTGACCTGCTCCCTCCATTCCCCCTGTAGGCCTGCATGTCCCTGTCACGACGAGTGATAATCAGAAAAGGAGGTGAGAAGGATTGCACATTATTTGTGACTGTGTAAACAAAGTGTGATCACAAACAGAAAGTTGATATGCAAAAGGAAGAAAAGGTAGAGACAGGAGATACACGATGTGAGTAAATCATGTATGTGTGAAAAAGGCAGCTTTTCCTGTACAAAATCACTGAACAGACAACAGCAACAACATTGAATTTTGTGTCCACAGAAACAGAACCCTCTCCTTCCAACCCTGCTGCCAGATCAGCAAAATCAGATCAATAAATCTGGCAAATTAATTATTTTAACTGCCATGGACATCTACACTCAAAATCTAGAGATTAAAAAAATAAATATATTCTTTAAATCTATTCTTTTGGCTTGGAAGCTCACTGGTGCTCTTGCATGGGTAACACTTAGCATGTCGCACATCTGCACTGGCCAAAAGCTAACTCAAACAATGCTAAACTTATATATTTTTTGTTTTTGTTTGAGCCTCGTCATATAATCTGAAAAAAAAGGCTCAGATGAAATGTATGTACAAAACTTCCTTCCATCTCCTTTAAATAAGAAAAGAGCTGGAACCAAACAGAGTAAGCAGCAGGCCACTACACAGTTACTGAATGGATGAGTGACTGCAAGTAACGACTAACAAATGACTCCAGACATGAACAAAAGACCAAGGCTGGAGAGCACTGAGAAAAGCATTGTCAACTGACTAGCCAACTTTGTCGTCTGAATAACCAAAAGAAAAAATACAAATGAGTCTTGTGTCATAGCCTACTATGTTATAAACAAAAACTGTCTGGGCCCGATTTATAAAAATATAAATGTAACATATGAAAGTTTTGGCTTTTAATGATGGGCTCTTCCATTTTTCAGAAGACTAATAGTATCCATGCATACATATTCAGGTTACTTATTCCAGACATAATTGTGCTGAATCATAGACTTGAACTCTAAATTATCAGCTTTTACCATTTACAGTGGCAAATGATTTTGTTTGTAAACAGGATATTGTATTAGATAGCTGTATTTAATTTGATCCAATATGATTATATGGTTCAGATCTCTACACAGGTGATGCAGTTTTACTAAGAGTCATATACCACGCACTACTACTGCTAATGCAAGACCCTTTGGACATAGATGCCTATCATATATCTAATGTTTCAGAATTTAATGTCATGAAAAGGAGATCAGTAAACCAACAAATAGCCCCGAATCTCCCCTCTGACCTAAACCCTGAATGGAGACACAAAATAAAAGGTGAGGCTGCTAAAACTTGGATTGTGGGTCAAACATGATCCTATAGCCACTCAGAGGACATAGAGGGGACCTCTCAAAGTTTACTTGCACTGTGGTCATTACCGTCATAGTAGGGAAGTCAAGAGATTTCCTTAATTTGTTTTGGAGGAAATGGATGAAAGACAACAAAGACTTGGATGATATCTGATTCAGTGTAAAAGAGCCAATATAGCAAAGTCATATGGGTGAGACGGAAGGGCTCTGAGATAAACAAAGTGTGAGACCCTGGGGTCCTCTCAGGAGTGTGAGTGGAAGAGTGTGGCCTCTCTAATGACCAATCAACACCCTCCTTGTTGCCATGGCATCTGCTAGTACTCCAATGGCCTCCTGTCTGAGTGTGAGCCGTGAACTCAACACACAGCCGGAGTCCAATCAGACTGCAGAACCTACAAAGGTTGGGTCAAGGAGCAATTCTGACATTTTTTCAGAATGTCAATGTTCATCCTTTTCTAAAAGTTCTGGTACACAGGAGTTTTGCTCTACGAATATGAAGGGTAGGAATCGAAAGAGGTTAAAGCCAAAGGGAAAATACCGCAACATCAGTGCTACTAGAGGCGGCTACAGCAGAGAAGGCAGCAGACTGATAATAACTGGAGAACAGCAGGTGACACTGTGAGAAAATATTCTTAGGATACAGAGCAACTTTTCACAACTAGAAAAAGTGAAGGTATATGGCCACGTGAATCAAAGGGCGAAATGTGTCCACTCTGTACTTATGCTTTCTGGTTTTCCTTTACGAATACCTAAAGGAGGACTCCTATCTATTACAAATCTATCTATGAAAGTGCACTTCTATTTTAATAGTTAGGTCTCCTACAGCAAATTTTAATACTACTGACTTCACTGACACATTGTCAGTGGTGTATAACTGAAGGGCACAAACATGAGATGGGAACAAAATAACAGCAATCATCTAAGGTTAGAGGGTCTCATATATTGTACAATTGTAAAACCCTCTGATTTTTGGCTATATATAAATAAAACTGACTGGACTTTATAGCTGCTTTTACCTGTTTGGTGTTATGAGGGGCTGAGGCCCATGCCTGCATGCATGGGATGGTAGGCAGGAAAACATATTGGACAGTATGTCAGTCTATCGAAAAGCACAGAAAAATATTCACGTTCACTCACACAGAAAGACAATGTAGAGCTAATACTCATCTAACCTACAATGTCTAAACTGTGGGAGGAATGCAGAAAAAGGAATGACAGGCATACATGGAAACAACAGGCAAAGCAAACCACACAGAGAAAAACCAGGGCAAGACCTTAGTCCTGTGAGGAGTCAGTGTTAACCAAGCTGCCCTCACTGTGTTCACCAAGTAAACAGTAAATCCTTCCCCTAATTGTAGCATGAATGTTGCTGTAAAATTGATATGCTGATCTATTAAGTTTATTGCTTTGTTACAGGGAACAATCTGGCTGGAGGGAGCGGGCGAGGACAGGTAGCATCTGTCCCCACCTACTGCCTTGGCAGCGCTAGCGTCATCTGCTAGCTGTGGCAGCATCTTGGAAGCACATCAATATGGCTTTATGTAGCCAGGGCCGCTAGTAGCTAGAATGCCAGTCACGCTCTCAGGCAACACTCGCTCACAGCCTGAGCATCCACAGAGCACTGAGCCAACAGAGCTAAGTGGAACTGAGCTCAGGCTGAACAGGGAGGCCAGGTCTCCATGGACCTGCATGAGGAAAAAGGCCCAGTGTCTGTCATCTATCCACACATCCATGGTTAGAAGTGTGGGGCCAAGTCCAGATATGGACACTGCCACGACTGTTAGCTGTGAGCTTTTTTTCTTGTTTTTTCTCCGGCAACACCTCAGTTATGGAATGCTGATGCTCTCGTAAAATCTCAATTATGACAAATTTTTATTAAGTGACTACAGGTGGACCGCTCCTCCAACAGCCTTACAAAAATTCTTCACTACAATTTTACCAATTTTATCATAATATATTCTGTAAGGTGATAGACTTTTAATTTTTTCTCAGCATAAATGTTATTTTGTACCACATATGTCTGCCAAACGACAGGAAAAAAAAATCTACCAATGGCAGTAATAATTGGGACCTTGTCCAACAGGTACACAATCAGAAAATTGAAAGAACTAATTATCATTCTAACAGACATGCTTTTAACACTACACTTACAAATTAATAGTGTTCTACCTGTAAATCAGACTTAATGTTAGGGCCAAAAGGTCATGCATCAATAGCGACAAAACACATTTCTTTCAGAGTGGTTAAATGGCTGTGTTGGCTGAGCATCACAGTCCTTCAGGAATCTTATGAGACCCTGCTAAGAGCAGTGTATTTTATATTGAGAACTGTGCAGTGCAAGTATTTCATCACAAAGAACAAAACACACACAAAGGGTTTATTTTAGGGGAATTCATCCTAGATTAGTCGATAGTCTGGTTTCTATTACTGGAAATACTAAGTGAAAAAATTTTACTGAATTAACAACTGCTACCTTTGGACTAACTTTAACACTTCTTCTCTGAGTGCAACTTTTTAAATCAACTATTATTAATAAAAACAGATTAATCATCAGAAGCGTATAAAACACAAAATAATATGCTATTGACATGATTTTTGCTTTTTTTGCAGGAAAACCTTGCTGCATACTTGAATAAACCCTAGTTGAATATTTGAATCATCATTTTAAAAATCAATAACTCTGTGACTCTAAACTTTAACTCCCAATCTAATGCTCATTTCTCAGCAACTGGTCACAAAATATTCAAACAAAACAGGCTGTATGCATTACATAAATAGAAATTGTCCCTAGTCTGACAATAGTCCATTGGTTCTTTATTTTAATAAAAAAGGTGCCTATCCACATGGTCATGGATGGGTTATATGCTGCTTAGAGTAACTCAACAAATATGGCTATTATCGTTTCAAGGGGTCGCACTGTAGGCAGCCACAATGAACTATTAGATGAAAAGCTGCAAGTTTTAGTTTAGGTGAAGTCAAACTCCATCAAGTCATCAAAATAAACATGCTGTTTCTGTTGTCATACCATGGTTGCATCAATAGTTTCTGGAAAACAGTTCCTTATGGTGAACAACGTGCAGTAATCCCAGCTATATGGAAAGTAAACATAAATCCAGCCACTAAAATTAACCCGACAGATGGAAACAGTTCCTCAGGCATGCGGCAATACTGCCTGGCCGATTTTTCCCTTTGTCAGCTGATGTATTTTTGATCCATCAAAATCTTTACAGTTTATTTATTGATTCTTTATCAATATGAGTATTAATAATTTCTTTCAAAACTCAACCCTCAACCTGTAACATAAAGATATATCAAATTGTGTGCTTAAACTTCAGAGAGTTTCTTTCTCCACAATGATTTACAATGAATATGTGAAAACGAGAGTCAGAACAGGAAGTTGAGAGAAAGGCACACTGACCTCCTAAAAAAGGCCTCTCATCTGACTAAAGTATAGATTTGAATTCTGCAGTTTGATCATGATAACTATTAACAAAGGGAACTACCCTTTACACTATAGCAGTATCACGTCACACTATCGGACATAGATCTTGTGCCCGACCTGCACAACCAGGATGTGGTAAGAGTAGCAAAGCACTAGTTCACACACCAAGTTATTCAGTCACTCAAAGAGGACAACCTTTCAACCACTTTAAGGCACTGCACAATAAAGCAAATTGCTGGTAGATGGAGTACACAGAAACTAAAATTCAGCCAAAATCAATCTAAATTTGAAACTTGTATTCCCCAAACTGTGAGGAGGAGATATGAGAAATATTAGCGAACTGAAACCTTCCACCACTTCTCCAAATGCTCAAATGTTCTAAACCATGTTGCTATGACAATTTAATAATAGTCTATCACGGTTGCATTGTTGTTTGTCTGCCCCTGTGAGGTAGTGGGAAGATGATGTGTAAATATGAAGTGGTGCTCTTTGGCAAAGTACTTAATGTTTGGCTGTAGGAGAAACAGCTCTAGTTTGTGGTAAGTGACTATTGAGGTTTCATAGCATGGCCAAAGCCTGTCTTGCTATGACTCAGTGCATTAACCCTTTCATCTCATTCTGAAAGTATGTAACACAGCACTGAGACAAATTAAAAAACAGCTAAGGCACAAGACATATATTAGGGCTTGACACATCTATACATATATAATATTTGCACACTATCAATCAAGTCAGGCCCTAGGAGTCTATTGAGCACAGTTTTACCATCCAGCATTTTACCAGCATTTCATTTCATATAGACTTAGGCTAAAGCCAAGTCAAAGAAAGGGATATTGATCAGATTCAGAGAGAAGTGATTCATTCCTCATATGGATATCTGAAACTACTCCTTTAAAAAACAATCCACCACAACCAGGAGCCCCTGCTGGCAGATATACATCTACAACATAACAACTTCCTCAACAGAGATGTTCTCCTAGCCAATCAGGACTCAGCACAGAGCAGAGAGAGTGCTTCATTCAAATGATTGAACAGAATGCTCATGTTCCATTTGACCTGAGGACTGTGCAAACATTGCTCTGTAGCTGTGCTCCAGGGAGCAGGAGTCCGGATATGAGTCTGACCCCGGATCATACATGGGGGAAGCCAGTTATTATAGCACAGGCTGGAGGTTTATGAGTTTGGTTTAAAATCCAATATCAGAACTACATCCAAGGACAACGTTCAGTCTGCTCTGGTCAGCTCAGCAGCTGCACGAGTGAACCATCCACATAACACCTCTTTAATGTCAAAACTCAGCGGGCAAAATAAGACAGCTGGTGTAATATGCACTGAAAATGTTTGTACATGATATTTGACTTATGGGTGTCGCTGGATACTGATGTGAAATATAGATTACTTTATTTCCCGTATTCGTAAAGGTAAAATATGGTGTTGTTCTTCGGCAGCCACAGTCATTTCCCGGGCTAGTCTGACCACTTTTTGTCCTGACCACCACTGCTGGAATGTTTGACCAATGCAAACAGCAGAACAGTTAATGCAGTTTGCTGACCCAAGCATGATCACTCTAAAACAATCTTTGTGGGGTCAGGGTTACAAGAGAAAAGCCTACAATGGTGAACTTATGGTCAGGCTTAATAACGGAACAGTGCAGACTGGAAAGTCAGTCAAATAAATAAGGAATGCATGATGCTAATAGAGATCTGAGAGCAGGTAACATCTTTGGCATTGTATTTTTATAGCTGAGTTCAATGTTGACCTCTCTTCACTTGTCCTTAGAATCTGGACAGATTCTGGAAACTCTGGAGCACAAATAACAACACCACAGACATAATGATTGTTCTCACTGTGCAAGACTAGACTCATTCATGCAGTGTAGTTCTGTAATACTCACTGTCTGACCTAAAATACTGTTTAGGTGCATTCAATAAACACAGCTGCCAACATTACATGACACCATAGCTGTACAGCCTTACAATTACTGGAACTCCATTACAAACAGTCTTTGTTTTTGCAAACAAACAGTCTACCTATAGATACAACTTGCAATAAACCCATGAAAATCTTTATCAAAACGGATGTTAAGGCCACAATTAATTATTATTTTCATTGCTGAATACTGTCACCTGTTTTTTAAATAAATTAATTAATTGTTCTTTTTATAAAATATAAGACGTTTGTGAGAAATGTCCATTGAAAATTTCCCAGAGCACAAGGTGACATCTTCCTGTCTCATGATTTGCCGATCCAACAGCCATAACCGAAAAATATATCAGATTTACAGTAATATGAAACTTAGAAAGCAGCAAATCGTCACTTTTGTGACGCTGGAAACCAAGAATGTTTGACCTTCCTGCTTGATCAATGACTTAAATGAATACGATAATGCTCATGGGAAAACCATTTCAGCACTGGTACTTTATATGTAACAATCATTTAAAATGAAAATGCTCTGTTTAGGACTGCAGTTATTTTCACTACCAATTAATTACCAATTACTTTTTTTTGAACCAGGGGGCTTGGGGGCATTTTTAAATCATAAAAACGACTTGAATTATCTTTTGATTATCAAAACGGCTCCACATTAATATCCCGTTGATCAAATAATCATTTCACTGACTGAAACTTTTCAAACACCAGTTCTGCTAATTTTGAATGCCACTCTGATGTTATGCAACAGGTTTTGTTTTGTTTTTTCTCGTTTTGTTCCGTTTTTTTGTTTTTGTTTTTTTTTTAAAACTTGGCTACACCAAGAAGTTGACAGATAGATACTAAATCATCGATGGAGTTAGTGAATTCACGTACCCTCATTTTCAGATGCTGGACACGTGACCTGTACAACCAGATCAAATGTTCTTTCTGGATTCTCCCTGGAGAAACAAACAAACAAACAAACAAACAAACAAAAACAGTTTACCCAGGAGAAATAAGGGGCAGCTGTTATTACACAAGAGTTCCTGTCAACAAGTGTCTGTCCTCGGCGTTACTGACACACACCACGGCCGCTAAATCCCGCTACATTTTACAGCGTTATTCGTATCTGTGAAGTGGACCTGCGCTCGCTTGTCCTGCTTGAGTTTACATGTGTCACACTGTCAGTAGCCGAGCGTGTCCATCGCAGCAGGTTGGCTAAAGCTGACGGTGTGTTTGGGGTCTGCTGACAAGTTTCCCCCTCCATCCCTGGCCTCTGTGTATATATGTATATATGTATATGTATATATACATAAGGAGAAACTTGGGTCACACGAAACCCGCTCGCTGGAAACGTCCCCGTCGCGTCCGCGTGTAACCTATCTGACGCCGTCTGCCCGGCTAGCGGAGCTGCTAATTGGCGGTCAGCTAGCAGGCAGAGCGACAGACAGACCGACTGACCCGAGCGGTCCCGAGCGAGCCAGCTGGCCTCGGAGCTCCAACCCGCCGCCGGAGACGAGGGGCTCGAATTACGCAGGAAAAAAACATTCCTCCGCGTTTCAGGGCTTCGGCGTCCGGCCGTGAAACCCGGACGCCGAGCGCCCTGGCGGCGCGTTAGCCGTTAGCTCGACAGGTAGACGTCAACGGGAGGCGGGTGGAGGTTGGCGGTGGTGGCGGTGGTGGTGGTGGTGGTGGTGGGGCGACGACACTCGAGAGGTCTTACTTTATTCTGCTGTCCATGGTGTAGCTACACCATCGCGACAGCTCCGTGCTGTCTGCGGCTCGGCTCGGCTCGGCTCGGCTCTGCTCTGCTCCGCTGGCTGACGGTGAATATCCACCTCGTCCGTCCGTCCTCCCTCCTCCTCCTCCTCCTCCTCCTCGGTCCTCGACCGTCACTTCTCCTGCCTTATCTGATACCGGTCGAAAGCCGCCGCGACCGCATGCCCGGACCCGGGGGTAGCGTGGTAGTTTCGTCGCCGTCCTCCTCGCCGATAATACGGTCTGGCTCTCGCGTCCCCCTCTTCCTCCTCCTCCTCCTCCTCCTCTTCTTCCTCCCCGAGGTCCAGCACCACGGTGGTTATTTTCCCACAACAAACACCACTCCAGGAAGTGCTGTCAAAAGATTTGGTGACGTCAACGCGTCGGACGAGCACCTCTGCCTGCGTGCGTCCTCCTCCCACCCGACGTGAGCACCAGGTGAAACGCTCACTAGCGGACCTGAGCGTTTCTCCGTGCAGTGACCGGGGCAGCAGCAGCAGCGGGGCCCCCGGGGACCATCGTGGGGACCATGTAGGATCATGGAGGAAAAACCCATCCCGTGGCCCAGATGAAACTTCTTTTTTTTTTTTTCGATCTGGCCATTTGCCCCAGTGCAAAAAGAAAAAAAGGAAAAGAAAAGTATTGTTGGGCCCCTGTCGACTCCCGCTGTTAGTACTTACCGGAGCTGAAATGATTTGTTAATTAATCAGTCAGCCGATTTACAGACAGTGATAACTGATTAATTGTTCAAGTCTTTTCTGAATAGAAATGTCAAAAATTCACTTGTTTTAGCGTCTCATATTTGAATGTTTCCTGAATTCCTGTTTTCTGTGATAGTAAACAGAACAATTTTGAGTTTTCGCCCCAGCAGAAGCAATGTTAACTTGACTTTCAGGGAATAATAACTGGTGTTTTTTCATTATTTTTACTTTTAATACACTAAACAATAAATTGATTGTTGAGGAAAATGATTATCAGATTTATAGTTAATCTAATAATTTTGGCAGCAGCCTTACAGTTCTGCTGTGCCAGAATAATAATACAACCTTGCCCCAGAATTTCTGCATGTTAATTACTTGACACACAGAAAAAAACTGAAGCAATATGATAAAAAATAGTTTTACTATAAATGAGCCTGATATGAACTAAATAAATTAAAGATGTAAAACTAAATTTTGACACAGCTCCCTCAACAAGAGAAGGACCATATGATGGAGGACCATCTCAGATGATGTTTTACTTCAGTGATGAAAATTTTTAAGAAATATGTGATTAACCAAACTTTGTTGACCAATATGAATGTAATATGCCTGCAGCTTTTGGGGGCCCTGGGAGTCTGGGGGCCCTCTTTGCCTGGTTGGTAATAATTTTGTTTCTGGACTTTTTGAAGTACTGGATACATTAGGACACTAGTTTATGTTTTAAACATTGGCCCCTCTTTTCATAAAGTAATTTTGCATGCTTTATAAGGACATACTGTATCTAGAAGTTTATCCCTTAGTCAGGGTTTATCGCCATTTGATTCCATCAAGGTTGTTCAGTTTCTCCTGTATTATTTATATTAGCTTCTCAGCTGATATCAGTATATATTAAAAAGTCTGAAGAAATTCATCGTATTAATATTTTAGGCCAGAAATTCCTAATAAGTCTGGAATTATTCCTAAAAAATGGCATTGCTAATGAAAAATTAACCCTTTTTGAAAAAAAAACATCTCAGTCGACACTAAATCGGGAAAAAAGGGAAATTCTGCAAGTCCATAATATTACATCTAATTAATTTACCAATTTACCAGGAAAAGATGAGGTCAAATATCTTGGCATAATCATTGCTAAACATGTAAAATACCAGGAAAGGCAAAACATAATTCTTTACAGTAGATTCTATGAAAGAACTGTTAAACCATTTGCTTACTAAATAAGAAGTATGATAAACCAGAATTAGTTGATCTTTATGACAAACAACCTGTAAACACAACATAGAACAGCATGTTTACATTATAAAGTTGCTATGGTGAACACGAGGACACACACTTGCCTATTCATATATCCACCAGACAAGGAGCAACATTTGTATTCATTTGGAGCTGCGTTTCTGGCAACCTGACAATTTAAAGTTCAATACCAATTCTCCTTTTAGCTCTGTGTCTGAATGAGCTGAAAGACACTAAAACGCTCCCTAAAGCTGAGGAAACTGCAGTCAGCTAATACCTCTCTATGGATTTGTCCCTACAAGTGACCCCCTTTTGCATGGAAGAGTTTTTTGATTAGTTAAAGTAAAAATACTGAACAGCTTTAGGTTCACTGGTATTTTCTTGTACGGACATAAGTAGTGGGTGAAAATAGAAAATACACTTGAAAATTTAATGTAAAATTCATTATAACAAAATTGTTGAAATAGGACTGAATTTTCAACTGGGGAAAGAAACTAAGCACACTGGAGCCTCAGACCTGTAAGAGACCCAAATCCCAGGTTGACTGCAAGTCAGATGGTTTTGACAATTTTACGAATGCAAATTTGTTTTAAAAAATCACACCATTAAAGTATAAAATCAGTCAAAGTGGGTCTTGTTTTATTATTTTGTGGCCTCTTATATTTTAGGAGGTAAATCTAATTTTAAGATTTATTCTTTTATGATATTGTGATCACACAAAGTATATTCCTACATAAAGGTGTGTTAAATCAAAGTCTGAGTGTCAATTAGTTTGACAGTCTAATATTATTCCAGCACAGGAGTTTTCTGCCTCTCTGGACAAATAATGGGCCATAGCCATGTGACGTTTGCTGTGTGCACTGGACTTTAGACATGGGAGGGTTCATACGCAGTTCACAGAGGGCAAAAGGTGGGTTCTTTGGGTCAAATAGGGGTCACAACGCATTTTTGTTTTTTCTGTGCCTCTAATAAGTTAAACTGGCCCTGAACACAGCTTATCACATGTTGCTAACATAAAAAAGCATACAGATTGTGGAAATTGGCCTTTTGACCAGAGTTGTTGGTTCAAATCTCTTGATGAGTTGGGGTTTAGGATGTTGATATCAATGTTCTCACATTTCTTATCTAGCCTCAAGTTGCACCTGGGCAAAGCACACCAACTAGAGTGCTAAAAGGTCAGACTCTCACACCTTTTAGTGGTGTCCACAAGGTTTGAGAAGCGAACTTGAGACTCGAAGTTTGTCAGCTTGATCTGAGTGTGGGGGGGATAACAGGAATACTTGCCCCTCCCTCTTTACCATCAATTAAGTACCCTTTAGCAAGGCCTTTGATCCTCAAAAGAGGAACTGCTCAGTGGCCAGCAAATCCAACTGTGGTGCACAGCAGAAGACTGGTGAAGGCTGGCACGATTACTTGACTTTCCGCTGCATAATTACAGTGAGTCATGAGCATATGCTGCTTACAGTGACCATACAATATGACTACAATATTCCATTCATGACATAAATGCTGAAGTTGCAATGCATAACCCAGTTACACTTTTAGATTAAAAAAAAAATCTGTCATACTGTGAGTATGATATATAAAGTCTACTAGTTTCTACTGTATAAAACTATTAAAATCTGTTCCATGACTTTATATTAAACAAACTGAGCATGAATCAGCTTAGTCTCTGGTGTCTTAAATGAGAAATCCACCCTAAAATAAAATACTTTTCTTACTTTAATTATTTTCAATGATATTGTACTGCTCATCATTTTAATTTGAATGGGACAGCTCCTTGTTTCATCTACACAGGTTGTGAATCATTGCTGTAAACTGCAAAACCATTCAGTTAAATCCAGCCGACATCATCAGTCCCTAATTCGTCAGTGGACTAACTCCCCAAAGTGACACCTGATGATATAATTAATTCATATTTAAAGGCTCTGATTTCCATCTTGAGAGAGATATTTATTTTCTGTAAATGTAGATTTCCCTTCCCACAATCACCACCGTTCAAGGCAATGTGAATTCTGTTCTTGGGTTGGACTTTCCTTATAGCACTTGTATTGAATCTCGTGTTTAAGCAATATTTGTCCCATGGCAAATTGAAACCAATAGCGCAAATGTACTTCTCTCTCCTCTCCAGAGAGTCTGTCTGGATCAGAGCCAGATTTCTTCAGGCTGACTGGAAGGTAATTAAGTGGCAGCGGACTCAGGCATGCTGTTTCAGGCATCTGTATGAAATGATAATGGCAGGGCTGCTGCCTTAACATAAAAAAAGACAATGTGAACCACGCATAGACGCACAAAGAAACAAGTACATAAAGCTCTTATCAGTCTAGGGTACTGCAAACCAGTGAGTATTCACATTTCAAGGAACGGTAAACTGTCCCAGATTATATTTACTGAGGAGAACACTGAAAACTGGATAATACGGTGTCCCATTGTACTTCCCAGGCCCGGAAGTTATATTTCAGAATGGTTTCAAACACTTGATGTCACTGAGGTGGATGTGATTTATCTTGCTGAATGGAAAGGTCACTTATAAGAAAGCGAAGCAAAGACTTAATGTAGTCTGCAGCAGAGACGAATTCTTGAATTGCATTCTGAAATCTATGGCAGTATAATTTATACAGCATCAATTTTGACTATGTTTATCCAGTTGCTTTTGCAGTATAAGATGAGCATTTGGATTGCAAAAAAGTCAAAATCTACTTTTAATGGAAAATCACCGGGCTTGGAAAATATATACATCTACCACTTTTAATGTTCACCATGCTTTCCATGGTAGGCCTGCATAATTTTTTTTTTTTTTTTCCACCAGTGATGTATAATTTGTCTCAGGGTAAATTGACCCCCCAATGTCAGTCAAAAGACACATGTCAGGTTTCATTACCCAGAATTCCAGAGTAGACACATCATGAGTGGTGGCTTACAGCAGTGGATAACCTTGGACGGACTCATTAATGTCCACTCATCAACCTTGCAGTGCTTACTCCAAGTCCCCATATTACTTTAATATTATGGGAAGACGTCTTTGTTTGCAATCCAATTGCCACCAAGCAGAGAAAAGCGAGGCATTTATACGTTGGGGTTGGCAGAGGTTTACCTGCCTGCTTTACCACCTATACACATGTAGAATAATAAGATTGAGAAAATGTTAAAGGGCCACAAACTATGTTTCGCTTAGTAAAAAGTAGTTTGAATTAAAACCGTCCATAGTTTGACCTAAAGATTATGCACTATGTCTCTAATAGATGATGTTGCTCGATGTAAGTTTTCAATGATATTGGCACCAGAAATGAAATCCTATTCACCCCGATAGCCTTGAAGTGGCGGCAGAAAACTCTTTAACGCCGACATCTCAAGACCCGACCAATAAAAACCAAAACTAGATACTACTGCAGAATACACAATAGCTTGGGTTTTTTTTTCTGCAATTTGGGTTAACCGGTCCTTAAATTACAATAAAGCACTACACTGGTGTAACATTTCTCTTTAAAGAAAAGAAATACTGCATCAATTTATTTGTTTTCTGACTTTTATCTCTATTGGCATTCGGCATCCTTTGACTGTAGGTCACAATTCAGTTCCGTGTGACTTTAGTGGCATGATAACATGAAACTGTTTAAGCGATTCTTGAAGCCCTATAATATTTCTCCCTGTTTTTTTTCATTTTGATCGTTTCGATGTCGATTTATTCATCTATTCTTATTTTCATTTATTTATTTTGCTACGTATCCCTCAGTGAAACGCGGTCATGTCTATAGTAGCTGCTCTGGAACAGCAGAGGCGCTGCTCGGACCAGCGGATCGCCGTCATGAGACGGTCACATGTCACCGGCGTGACGAGGGGCGGACGCGGAAGTACAGCGGACTCACGTCGCGGCCAAAGTAAGAGGAGAGGGCGACGTGACCGATCTTCGATTAGTTGATACCGTATTCGATTAAGACACAGAGTGAGTTTCTCACACAACCGCCCGACCAGCAAACAATGTAAAAGATCGATCCTCGATCCAATGTCCGCCCCGTTGTTGTTGTTCTGGTATTTCAACCGCGCACACACACTGTAGTTCTCACGGCGGCATGTTTCGCCGGCGGTGCCCGAGCACGGCGTCCGTCGGCCGGCTGATCCTCCTCCGATTCCGGTTTGATAAACCGCCCGTAGCCATGTCGATAGCGAGCCTCTCGGCGGAGAGCTCCAGGCCGCCGGGAGACGTCGGCGCGGCGGGCGGGAGCGAGGCGGACCCCGGCGGCGGCGGCGGCGGCTGCGGCGGCGGCGCGGGGGGCGGGGACGACGGCGCCGCGGGAAAGTTCACGGCGGAAGAGATGGCCGTCCATAGGGCCCATAGGGCGGCGTGCGAGGTATGAGGGGTCACTTCCAGAAAAAAAACACAAAACTGCAAAATCCGGGGATGTCACCTCGTCCCCTCAGACTGCCTCGATTAATTAACAGCAGCCAGGCGCCGCTGATTTTTGCAGGGATGCAGTGGTGGAGAAGGTCCTCGGGTCCTCTCCTTCACAGCAGCAATACCACAATGTTGAAATACTCCCAAGTCTATCACTCAGAATACTATTAAAAGTAAAAGCACAGTATTATCAGCCACATGCAACCAAGTATAAAAGTAAGGAAGTATCCTCGTACAAGTAAGCAGCATTTTAAGGTTGCAACATCTTATGGTTAAGTGTCGCTTGTTTGTTTTGTTCATAGTTTAGTTACTGGCTAATATGACATATTACAATCATATTTTACAAAATGATCATATCCCATGTATGTGAAATCTGAATCTACAAAGTAATTGTATTTGACTCAAAATTTTATTCTAGACTTATATAAAGTCGGATAACAAACGTATCTCAAAAGTGTACAAACCTTTAGTACAGCGATTAAGTAAATGTAATTGTTTTTAATTGACTGTTTATATTAAACTATGGCGGGACACAATTTAGCCATGTGAACAAATTAACACTGATGCATCCTGTTGTTAGTAAATAAAATTCAAGAAAAAACTGTAGCGCCACGATGAAAATGTAATACAAGTCTAAACCGCAGAAGCTGAATCTGTTTGGCAGTAGAAAGTCAGAACATGGGACATTGGTTGTAATTATTTTGGTGCTAAAAACAATATTTTCTCAAACATGTAGACCATGGTTTTTGAGGATCTTAGTACAAAACAGGATAATCGCGTCAGACACGCCCACCTTAAAGTAATTAAGTGGGATTTTTTATTTTTTTAAAAAACCCACGTTTAGCAGTAAGAGACTTGCTCCTTGGAAAAAAAAAAAAAAAACTCAAACTGTTTACTAAAGCTGATACTGTACCAGCCATAATATCGGTGTATAATAATAAGCTAGAGTGGTGCATCTCTAGAGCCCATCTGTCCCCAGGGCAGGTTTCCCCATGGGTCCTTAGAAGAAAAAAAAAAAGAAATGCTGTTGTGATTTTAGTTACTAGAGTATAATGATTGAAGACATATTTTGTTTTGATGCAAGTTTTCAATCTGCTCATTCTTCTCTCCCTAGCGAGAATATTTATTCTTATCTGAACCATTTAACAAAGAGATTGTGGGTAGATTAGGCATATGGGTTGTAAAACCCTGTCAAGTGGTAGCCTGAAGATATTTTAGGAAGATCCCAGTCTCAACAGTTTTGTTACAGTTTTCACTTAATAAAAGCACACCTACCCAGTGCTTTATACTCGGGATGTGTCATGTGAGTAATGATCATTGCTTCTGTCAGATCCATCATATTCACCATATTCTTACTTGCTCTTCATCAAACCGAGCCAGAGAGCTCTGTGCTGATGACAGTGGTGAATAGGTGTCACCCGCATGCCTTTAGGCTTATTTGTTGTAAATATTGTGCTACTGAGTGTGGATGAAGTTGAGGCAAGTTGGCCGCGACCTGAGGAGAGTGGTAGGGCCTGGGTGGGAAAAGCACAATACAGAGGGGGCCCAGCTATGCCAGCTTCACTATGTGGGCCTGCCATGCCATGTGAAATGACAGGCCGTGTCACCAAAGGGCCTGGGGCCTTTTTCCCTTTGTAGCCTGTCAAAGCTCACCAACTCGTAGGCTCTCAGTTTGAAACAGACTGAGAGATGACATTTTCTAACTTCCTAAGGGATGGCAGAGGAGTTCAGTGTTTTTCACTTGCAGAAGGTGTTTGTGTGGCTCTGCAAGACGAATGATTGGTCCAAAATAAAAGAATCGTTGTGTCAAAAATATGTTTTTAAGCATCCTGCAATACAAACTTGTTACAGTGCTACCAGTCGATTAATCACTGCAGATTCCTCCCCACTGAAATGCACACAAATGGACAGCACTAATTAATTAGTACAATCATAAGAGTTAGATTTTCTTACATCTGTTTCTGTGCATAGAGGTCATCCGTTCCCTCCTCTAGTTGACCCACAGCAATCTGTCTCTATATATTTGTTTATATTCAGTATGTGCCTTTGTGTTTGGGTGTGTATATGTGCTGTATATGTTTAGGTATGCTGGGGTCACACATCCCCATGTGTGTTTGTATGTCATACTAATTATATAATAATATCTTCATGATGTTCAGGCTAAGAAGCAGATGTACGTCGACCCTTCCAGTGGGTACAAGGTGTTCACCGAGTATGCCCACCTTCAGAGAGGGAAATGCTGCGGCAGCGCATGCAGACATGTGAGCTCTTTGTTTTCCGTTGTACTGGGTTTGGTCTTCCTCCACTTCCCTCTGTTTCATTATGTGCATCGTTTTGCTCGTCATCTGGCCTCAGCTGTGTAGTTTTTTTTCCTGTTCAGTTCTGTTCGCTCTTGCCGTTCTGTTCTTTTCTGTTCTGGGCTCCATTTTCCATTATTTAACTCACTTTCAGTGTTAACTTCTATATGCTTTCTAATATTGTTTTAACAAATGTTTTTTTTTTTCTTACACCCAAAATATCGTTTAAAAACAAGATATAGGTGTATGGCTGTTTAGAGCATCTTTAACATCAGCTGTCCATGGTGCTGAAAGGGATGTTGATGATGATGAACTTGATTGATACAAAGGCTTATAATTCATTTCACTTGATATGACAGTATACTTTAATGTTCAGTCAATTTTCTGAGCTTCCAGCTTTTTGCATTCTATATGATGCATGTTACTTTGTGGAAGTGAGTGTAAGAAAGTAAACTTATTGTACTTTGATAGGTTGGCTTGCTGCTGGAGAAAGGTGTTGCCCATGATCACAAATTGAGAAACAGCTTCCAGTCTAGAAGTGATGATTGTTAAAGTTCCTGAATGTGAGCAGTGGCACCTCTTGAAGCAGATGTTGAATTTCTTTAGTCAAAATTAACCTCCCCGCATTGGAACCCTGTTCACAGATTTGTCTCTAACAAAGCAACAAAAGAAGACTAGACAAAAAGCAGCAACATGGAAGTTAAAGAAGAAAATTAAGAAGAGCTGGCAAGAGGATGTCAACATAAAATTGCCAATATAATGTTAAAAGACGTACAGGCAAAAATCCAGCTCGCCTATTTAAAAACACTAACAAATAGTGGTAAAATGATCGTATCTGAGTCCCCAATAAAATCCAGAGGGTGACCAAGCTGCACATAATTGCTGCCTTGGCGATGACACCCCTACATGATTGAGAGAAGAAAAAGGACAGGGATAGTGACAGATCAGCAGATGCAAACCAGACAAGGGCTGCACAACACGTGGCCTCCTTGGTGCATGTCAACATATTATTGAAGTTTACTTGGCAAAGAAAATCCATTTAACTCTTTGTGCCTTCACTTTTGCAGATAATATCAACGTAACCTGTGAAGGGCTAAAATATTTCTTTGTTTATTGTTTGGGTTAGAACGGAAAAAATGTATAAGAATACCTTGTGTTGAACCGAACGTCATTTTTATTCACAGAGAGAATTACTGATTTAAAGTTTTCTGGTCATGGAATTGACTTAAAGATCAATGGGGGGGGGCTACTTTTAAATGAAACACACTGTAGTTCACAGTTAATCTTATCGGTGTTTCGGCTTCTAGCCTTTAACAAGTTGACAGGTATTGATTTTTAATTTTTACATCTTTAGTCACAACTGTTTTTGAGCACCTTGTAAATGGAGGCAGAGAGAAGCAGGATGGGTTCCATGATCACTTTAGACTCCAGATACTCTTTTGTTGGGCCCTGTTAAGACTCCTTTGCCATCCTGTCTCGTCCAGTCTTGCCTTATATTCTGTCTTGCCTTGCCCCGTCCCGTCCCATTCTGTCCTCCCCTGTTCTGTCCTCTTTTGCTCTGTATGGTTCAGTCCTGATTCCTCTCTACCTCGCTCTGTTTTCCCCTGTTTTGCGCTTTGCTCCTCTGTTATGTGTCCTTTTGCATTGCACATGTGCATGTTTTGGTTTCTGTGTCACTACAGATCTACTCCGCGTGTAACCGTTTAACACTGTTCATTCATTTCTTTTCCCTCCTAGTGTCCATATGGCCAAGTCAATGTGAAGGACCCTGCAATGAAGAAACAGTTTAATTCTTTATTTTATGTATAGGCCTAACAGACTCATGCTAAAGGTAAAACGTTAGACCCTGTTTAGAATGGAACCTGCTACATGTTGCCTGTCGTTATTTGGACTACTTGAGTCATTTTTTTTTAGCAGTGTACAAAATGATGAAATACGGTTAGTGCCTGTGCAATGCTTACCTCCTATGAATCACAACTATTCTTAGGATTATTTTCATTCTCACAGGACAAGGAAGGTGGAGGTGGGGGGTTTTGCATTAGAACCTCATGTAAAATAGTTTTATATCACATTTTTGTTTAGTTATATTTTCAAGATATGTTTCTCGAATGTTCTATTTAAGTTTGAGTTTCCTTTTTTTAGTTTCTCTTTAAGCGTATTGAATATTTTGTGGTATTCTGCTCCTCTGATGCATTTATAAGGGTTGTGGGAGTATGGAGATGAAAACTGAAAGAGCATTTTAGATCTTTGCCCTCAAGATAAAGGGCATATAAGCAAAAGTAACTGTAGATAGTCAGATGGAGTCATCTGCTCTTTTGCTTTGCATCTCTTGTTATTTTTTTTTTTCCTCCCAAATGCACAACTGCATGAATATTAGAATCATTTACACCCCACAAGTGCTCAACTGACCTGTCTACCTTTGACTGAAATACTGTGTTGTTAAAAATAGGCAGGGGCCAAGGGTCGGCCCTCACACTTGGCTGCGCTGCTTTTGCACCACTTGATGGAATCAGGCTGTTAACAAACATGCCATGGACATCAACAGCAGCCCTCCCCACCGGACTCGCAGCTCAGCCTCCTGGCAACACTTGGCTACAGCGTAGCTCCCCTGCAGCTGCTCTCCTGAGCTGCAGCCTAATGAACTCCTGGGCCCTCTCTTCCCAGCACTGCAACAGATCAGCTCATGTTCAGGAGCATGCTTAGACGCACACATACATAGGCAAGCTTACTCCATCAGAATACCCCGTGGCTCCTAATAGGCCAATATAGAATAAAGGTTGCACTAAACACTGCACTTTGTAGCCCACAGTAATAGTACGAGGTAGGGTCAGGCTCGCATACAGCACTACCTGTGCGTGCGAGAGATGTTGAGGAAAGATGCGCCGCTTGATTTGCGAGTGCATGTGGGCAGGCAGCGCGATGCCTTCGGGCGCTGGCTCTGAACCTGCCACACACACTCGCCTGTCTCTGCCTGATTGGGCAAACGGCGTCGGGATGAGAGGATGTGTCTGGCGCGGAATTCTGTCGCAGCCGCCCACTGGCGCGACCAAAATTTTTTTCTTTACCCCCCCCCCCTCGGCAGGTGGGTCCCAAAGGCAAGTGCTTAGTGATCGGAGCAAAGCCCTGTGAGCGGCTACAAGGAGATTCATGATCCCAACAGTGCTGGGGAGGACAGGTTCTCGGGGACGCGTCGTCAGGCGGGATGAGAGGCGAATTTATTTGGTGTTATTCTAAACCGAGGCAGCGGAGCGTGCGGCAGCAACATTTCTGCAGCGGGACGGTGAAGGTGTCACACTCATCAAGTACCTGGGCCCCGCTTGCCTGCCGCGGCTCTGCGGGTTTTGCCTAGGGACTTGTCTGTCACATTAAAGTAGATGCATTGCCATTCAGGGCCTCGGCGGTCCCGCAGCCTGACCATGAAATAGGCCAACTTTCATGTCTGCCTCATCCCTCCACGTCTTCCCAATCCAGTGATGGCACAGTTTTAAATGTAATTTTTTTTTTTTCATCATGTTCTAGCCCTAGCAGTTGGTGACTTAGACACAAACAGCACAGCAAACCTTTCGACAGATTAATGGAGGAATTTACCAGAAAATCTACTCCTACAGCCAGACTAGTCCATCATGATATTAGAATATTTTTTAAAACCATACATTTTTTTTTTTGTCATAGGCATTTTCTTGACTTGGACTTCCTTTGTGTATGATTTATAGATGCAATTTTTGTATACAATGACAAAGCATTTAACTAAAAAAAAACAGTCTAACCATGTTTTTTTTCTATTTCTTGTCCTGCTGATTTATTTATGATAATTAATTAGCCTATAGCTAATTTCCTTTTATTTGACAAGCTTATAATTTTAACGGTGTTACTGAAAAATACCTTAATCTACCTTATTCATGAATTAATTCATTTTGTTGAATTTGCCTGTATTATGCAATACCAGTAGTATGATGAAAAATGAAGAAATCTTGAAAGTTTTCTTTTTCAATATAAGCAAATACACACACACACACACACACACACACAGCCAACACAGACAGTGGTATTCCCAAAGCACAGATGTGCTCCCCCAGTTACAACAGCCAACCAGAAGTGAGGTGTTTATTTCAGGCGTTTTGGATTGAACATCTCTGACCTTCAGCTGGAGCATATGCTCTGCTGGAGCAGAGTGGCAGCTATGTACCATGTGCCTTTCTACAGGACGGTGGCACTAGCCGCAGAGAAAGAGAGAGCTGTCCAGTTTGGAACTGTGACCAGACAGGCGCTAGTCATAACCAGTTGACAGGCCAGGCAGCCCCCCTCGCCCCCCCCCCCCGCCCCACCACCACCACCGCTCCATCTCAAACAGGCACGGCAGCCCTGCGGCCAATGGCCCCAACCACAGTCAGTTACAGTGTCTCCATCACTGTTGGCCAGACCAGCCAGGAACTGACACAGGGTTGGTGGGGGAAAAAAAAAAACTTGAGTATCAGCCGTATGATGGCTGAAGGGAACATCAGTCTCAGCAGTTGGCCAGGCACCGCTTTGTACGTTTGTGTGTGTGGGTGTGCGAGCGCGTGCGCGCACGTGTCAACGCACGCACATGTGTCTTGATATTCAAGCAGCATTTGAGCAGCCCCTACATCAACCTCTGGTCGTTCTACACAGACAATGTCAGCTCGCCTCGGGGCAGCAGCCTCCACAGTGGTCATATGGACAACCAGATCCCTGTGGTTGAATTAGTGATAAAAAACACACATGGCCACTGAGTGACAGTCAGCACATCAGATTCCTTTGGACAGACAGGGCTGCAAATAGCACAGTGGAGCACTTTCTCCCTCGGACCGCAACTGGTGGTCAGGCCCATGCCAGGCCAAGTCGTGGCTGCCAGATGAGCCCAGATGAAAGGAGACTCAGGGGCAGTTACAGGCACCTAAGTGCCCCCGCAGCACTTTGGCCTCTTTATTACCCTCCAGGTTCTATGCCGATGCTATTATATCTGCGATTTCTTGTCTAAAATCACAAGACAAGTGATACCATTGCTCTTCTGGCTTTTCACAATCTAGCCTGTAATTTTTATCCCATTATGTTCCCTTCTGTCTGGTTGAAGTAGAAAGAAGGACCCTGATTGACATATACAAGTATCACCTAAACCACTGTGTCTCCCCTAAAAAGCTGCTTTGCCCCATAAGGCTATATAGCGATAAAGAACATCCATCTATTATGTTTCCATGTCCTTTCTAGTGTGGCCAGATATGGACTAATACGTGCACCATTCCCCTGGAGGATACTCTGTCCCCAGAGAAGACGCGTGTGTGTCTGTGTGTGTGTGTGTGTGTGTGTGTGTGTGTGTGTGTGTGAGTGTGTATAGGTGGCGGTGTGCAGTTGGAGCTGTTCAGGAGGCAGGGAGGGGAGGCAGGCAGCAGTTGGTGTGCAGAGAGCAGAGGCTCAGGCTGGCTAGTTAAGAGCTTCTCTCTCCTATCCTCCATCTGCCAGGGACCGGGGTTGTGATTTGAGCTCCAGCAGAGCAGAGCAGGGAGGAGATCGAAGGAGGGGTGGAGGGAGGTAGGGGATGGGGTGGAGGGGAGGGGGGTGTTGAGAGGGGTAAAGGGAGGGGGAGCGTTGGTTGGAAGAGACAGAGAAGAGAAAGTGGAAGAAGCGGGGAGTTGGAGGAGGAGAGGGGAAAAAGTGAGGGGAAAAAGACCTGGAGAGAGAAAATAGGGATGGAAATTAAAAAAACAGGATGCGTGGCGGTTGAGACACCTCAAAAATCTATTTATAGGCTTATTCTTGTCATAATTTTTTTTTTATATCTCTTATTAGACATTTTTATTTGGGGTATCGGCATTTAAAAAAACAGTACTGTGGCTTTATATCATCACTGCATGCACATTGTGATATTTCCTTTCCCCCTATAATTGCGAGGCCATGTCCACTGTGTGTTTGTAAATATTTCCAGGATGTCTCACCACCCTCTCACCCACCCACCCATGCTCATGTGACTGGGGTACATGTGACTGGGATACAGCTTTACAGTGCTCCACTCCTCCCTCTGTTCCTCCTCCTCCTCAAACCCCCCTCTCCCTTTCCCACTCCTCTCCTTCATTCTTGCCAGTGTTCAGCCCGTGGTTCCCTTGCACCACAGTGGATCCTGGAAGAGCCTTTCCGCCTCCTCCTCCTCCTTCCTCTCCTTTCTTCGCCTCTCTTCGACTCCTTGCCTCCACCTCTCCTCCGCTCCCTTTCTGGCCATGCTTTTGGAGTGACTGAGAGCTCCCTGTGCGAGACTGAGTGTCACTTGAGGTGACCCAGAAATGATAACTCCAGATGAACCCTGGATGTGTGGTAATCTAACCACCATGCCCTACAGCGGAGAAGGAGCCAGGCAGCCAGGGAGCCAGGCAGGCAGCCAGGCAGCCAGGCAGCCAGGCAGCCAGGCAGCTAGGCATCCCGATCGGTGCTCTATCTGCAGTTTCACTGCCGAACCAAGCTCGCTGCAGAGCCTGTCTGGGTATCATGCGCGGAGAACGCTGTGTGCACTGTACATGTTGTGGCACACAGTGAAATGGATCTCACAGCCATTGCATTATTGATGAGATACATTGTGATGTCAACCCAGGCGGAAGGAGCAAAGCAAAATGACTGTTAGCAGTATGGCACATGATCATTTATGCAAGCAGTACAGAGGTGTAATTAATTGTCACCCTTTGCTCCCAGCCCCAGTGCTCACACACACACAATGTTCCATTCACATGTCAATTGAAATCAGCCCATCTATACCTCACTGCGTTGTACTTCAAGTGGCCAGTGTGAGCAGGTTTGGGACATCCTGGCTCGTGGATGACCTCTCTTTGTCATGCTAACAATAAAAATACAATCCAGGTGGAGCCAAAATGCCCTTTAAACTGTCTGACAGTGTCATCAATTTTATTATTATTCAATGGCTTGTTGTCATATTGTTCAGCCCTCTCAGGTGAATAGTGATCCAACAATGCTCTATGGAATTACAGAGCCAATAACATTTTTTTTAAAATAACTAAATGAATTAACATTATGAATATCTTGTTCATTTTGGTAAACTGAAAATAAGGAAATAATAGTCTCATTAGAGGTCAGGCCAATCAGACCATCTTCAAAAACGAAGACATATCAATATTTACTAAATTCTCGACATTATTAAACACTGCTGAATTTTTCATCAACATTTTCTGTATTCATTAGATGTTGCAACGTGAGGCGAAATGTGTGTAGAATGGTTCCTGGCTAAATGCATTCAATATTGCATTGAATTTATCATGAAGTTTGTCAGCTCGATTCTCCAGGTGACACAGACAGAGAAACGTACGTCACAGTTCAGGGGGGAAACGAAATATGAACCCAAGAATGAAATCATTTTCATATTGTTTTTCGAGAATTAATTGAATATACCTACTTGGGGGGAAAAATACCCAGATAGACCAGAGGCTGTTCGTGGTAATAAACAATACCTACGAATTATTTTACGTCTTTTCTTGTTTTGAGGACAAAAATTAATTATTCGTTCTTTAAAAAAATCGATTATCTTGCGTAAATACCAGGCCTCCACTGTTAAGGGTGTTCTCCCTCATCTGGAGCCAAGTGCAAATTATTAAACTGCGTAAAATTAAAACAAAAAAAGAAAAAACTTATATTTGGAAACATGATCTCCATTTCATATATTTTCCACCACATCCCCCCTTTTTTTCCACCGGCGTGCGTCGTTGTGCTCCACATCTTTGTCAGGTTGATTGATCTGGTTTGACTCTTTATATCTAATCACTCATTCACACTAAACCCCTGCTCTCCAACCAGTGAAACTGGGGCTGCGGCCGCGCTCGTTTGACTCGGCCCTCATACAGTTGTACATGAGCGATAAGTTGCATTTTGTGATTATAATTTTTTTAAGAGCCACGCGTGCTTGGGGCGGCCGGTGGCGTATGGTTTGCGAGATGCGGTTTCCTCGTCTTTCGCTGCTGAAAATCAAACTTCAGGAGCTGAATTCATACATTGGCTGTAATGGCACACGCCACTGCGTTTATAGGGGGGGAATACACAAACGATATTCCTGAAATATTCCTAATTGTTATATATTATGAAAGTTGATGGAACATCGGCGACCACTGGCTCCAGATCTTGTAGATTGTCCTTCTTTAATTTACGAGCTCATCACACATTTTAACCTACATGCTGAGTAGGCCATTGGCTCCCTGCTTTCCAAATTTCTGTGCGTTTTGCGTATGCGTGTGCGTTTCTGCGTGTGCGTGCGTGTGTGTGTGTGTGTGAAAGAGAGAGGGAGAGAGTGTGTGCGCGCGTGATGTGATGTGTTGAGGGCTGCCTGCATATGGGAGAGGAATATTTAAATGTCTTGTGTTTTAATTGACGCTCCAACTGGAACTGTAAGCTCAGAAACGAGGAACAGCCCCCATCTACCGGCAGCGTCTCCTCTGTTTCCTCTGCGCGCTGCGCACAGTCCGGAGCGCCTCAGCCTGCGCGCTGCACAGGGGGATCTCACGCAGCACAGCCTCAGGTAAGACCTTTTCCATGTGTCTTCTTGGGGGAAAAAAAAAAAAATAACGCAGGGCAGGCCTTTTTTTTTTTTTTTTTTAACAAAGAGCGACGGAGGAGAGCGTGTGAAGCAATGCGCGACAGATCTGATGCGTGATAAACACAGTGGCATGGGTAATATTCTCCGCCACAGACATGGAAGTGGTGGAGGCTAAACCCACCTAAACTCATCCTACTTATGTATTTATTTACGGAGTATTGTAAATGAATCCTCTCGGCCTGACAGAAACCTTCATTTTTTAAAATATATGACAAGAGTTTGGCAGCAAATCGTGTAAGTTGAACGGTTCAAGGGTGGGAAATGTAGAAATGACGCTTTTCCTAAAATACAGACTAAATTATTCTGTTTGTGTTGATGGCTGAAATTTTATTCTCTTTATTTATATGACAAAAGTCATTGGCTCATGGTTATCCTGTATTTACTCGCCATTTTGAACATGGCTGTTAATACTTTTCATTATTATTTTCTCCTCTTTTCTGAATGCGTCAAGGTTAAAACAACAAACAGGGAAAGGTAGTGATTATTCATTATTTCGCGTATTTAAAAGCCTTAATTTGGTCGAACAAGATCACGAATCTTAAATTAGGACAAATCATCCTCAGCAGCCAAACGAAAAATGACACATATTCGCCCAGATTAATTTTTTTCACTGTATTTGACGCCAGTAATGAAATATGATGGGTAACATAAATAACTACATTGATTAATTAATAGGACGATTTAGAAAATAGTCCAAATTAGAACTGTTATTTCCAGCAACTTTTATTTTCTCCAGTTTCTTTTTGTGTTTAAAAAGCGTGATTTCGTGCTTGGGTTTAAAAACCTCTGCAAGGTTCCTCCAAATGTGACACTATGAAATAATACAACAAATAACCCAATTACTAGGCAATATATATATATTCGCAGGTAACATCCTAATTAGATACCAAAAAAAAAGGAAACGAAACACAACAATACGACAACACAAAAGACATTATTCCCTCAGCCCCTTGGTGTTCACTGACACATTGTTAAACCCACTTCAGTCAAATGAAATGCCATTGCTGCAGGCAACGGGTCAAAACAGAACTCTCCGTCGACATTAACGGTAAAATAGATGTCTTCATTTTAAAAGAACGGAACACGCACATATAATAAAGGGAACGAGAATCTACTTTGTGAAAAAGTATAGTTTTGGAATCATGTGTCGCCTTTATTTAATTTCCGGGGAAGAACCAGAAGTGTGTGTGTGTGTGTGTGTGTGTGTGTGTGTGTGTGTGTGTGTGTATGTATGGGGGGGGGCAGTTAGATTAAATATCACACAGAGCTGAGTTGATTCATTCCTCTCAGGGTGTCTTTGTCCAGGTGAAATGAAATCCTCGTGTCCTCTTTGAGTCTCTCTCCCCCGGCCCCGTGGCTGGTGCCGAGACACTGACAGAGCGCAAATTAACGTCCCGCGTCTCAGAACAGCTGCAGGTCCGGCCCGTCCAGGAGGGTTCAAGCCTCGTCTCGTGGCTCCGTTATCAGGGGGCCTCCAATTAAAGCCAACACAACTTCGTGGTGGTGGTGGTGGCGGTGGATGTGGGGGAGAGGGGAGGGGGGGGGGAGGAGGAGGAGGAGGAGGAGGAGGAGGATTGGGCGGGGGGGGGGGGGTTGCACATGATAGTGTAACACGTCTTGAGATGAAGCATCCACACCTGCAGCCCCCCCCCCCAACCACCTCCCCCGCGAGCCCCTGTAAAATCTATTAAGCCGGTGTATCTATTGTTTTATGGAGAAAAAAGAAATTCTCAGCCATCGACCCTTTTGGAGACACCAGGGCTCTTTATCCGGACGTCAGCTGTAAAGGCCCGTGTCGTGTTTGTCACAAATACAGACCTCATAGCTGCCTCGTTTTGGTTTCGCTGTCACCAATATTTGCTGCATATACTGCGGACGATAAAGCCTTTTTTTTTTTCTTTGCGTTACAGCTTTCACACCCTTTAAAATTGACGCAGATGTTTATTGTAGCTTTACGGTCTCCTGCATAACGTGGAATATATCAAGTAAAATGTATGGTGCTTAAAACGACACATGGATATCTATCTATCTATCTATCTATCTATCTATCTATCTATCTATCTATCTATCTATCTATCTATCTATCTATCTATCTATCTATCTATCTATCTATATCTATATATCTATATATAGATATATAGATATAGATAGATATATAGATATATATATATATATACATGCAATAACTGGAGGTGGATTACTTGTAGTGACCACTGACGAAGGTTTTTTTTTTCTTTCTTTTTTTGCAACTGCCTGCTTCACAGCCTATAAGATAAATGTTATATGTACAAAACTTCAATCCTGTTTCTGTTGTGATCAAAACAACTCCCCTGCAGGTAAACAAGGTTTTGGCCTAATTCGAGCGACAGAGAGAAGACAAGGGCCGTGTTAATGAATGCTCGGCAGCGCATAATTCTTGTTTCAAATAAGCGTTTGATGGAGAGAAAATTGATTTTTGCACCGTTATAGAAAAGACCAGCCAATGTTTAGCCTTTGTTAAAAAGCAATGTTTGCCTTGTCGCCTTATCAGATTGAATCTGGTATGTATAAATCATCACGAGAGCCTCAGTAAAACAAAACCAAACCAAACAAAACAAAACAAAAAGCTGGTGTGTAATTACCTTTGGAGAAGGTTGTCATGGAGTAGGATGGTTTTTATTCATTATTTATTTTCAACCAAAATGTCAATCATTTGTTTTTGTTTTTGTTTTTTAAATCCTTTTCTTTCAAATTGTTTAATGCAATATGTCCCCGCCCTCTAGCCTATCACTGATCACTGCCCCGCCCCAAACAATACATTATACCACACACACGAGGTTATTATGTTATTTTGGGACGACCGAACACCCGATTAAAAACTGATTAAAACCCTTAAAAGCTGAGGCACTGGTTGTGTAATTTCATAACAAAACCCAGGCCCCAAAATCAAAGCTAATAAACACCCGTTAAATAACACGTCATATAAGAATTATTATTATTCTAGTTCTGACCCTCTTTTTTAAATGAAACTCCAATGGCTTTTATTTTAAGTTAGACGTACATTATTTATTGAAGACGTGTTGAATAGTTTTTTTATGAAAAAAAAAATACTTACACTTGAATTACTCTAACTTTCATTTCAGTTTATGCAAACTTATGACTACACTCCAGTGTCCTCTCCTCTAAACGGGGGAATAAAAGTAATAAAAAATGCCAATACCATAGAGTAGCTAGTGGTTCCTTCGCGCAGCCAGAATCGGGAGATTTTGAGGGAAGAGTGACAGCTCTTTGTTGGTGAATAGAAAATCAGTGGCAATGTAGAGAGAGAGAGAGAGAGAGAGAGAGAGGGAGGGAGACAGACAGACAGACAGACAGACAGAGAGTGAGAGGAGCGAGAGAGAGAGTGAGGGAGAGAGAGAGCGAGAGAGAGAGAGAGGGGAACTCCTCCTACCAAATTATTCAGACTGGGCAGGCTTTGCTCCCTTCACAAATAGGACACGGTTCTCAAATCCAGGCAGTCCCAACCTGACCTCCAAGCACCAAGGAACCCCTGACTGGGAAATCGGGAGAGGGAGAGAGAGAGAGAGAGAGAGAGAGAGAGAAATCACCAGAAAGAAACAACAACAAAAAAAAAACTGTCATTATTTTTGGCGAGTGTTCACATTGTAGCCCCCCTCCCCTCCTCCCTCCCCACCACCACCTCCGCCACCACCACCTCCACCACCACCGCCACCACCACCACCACCACCACCTCCTCCTCCACCACCACCACCACTTCCACACCGGTTTGTCGCATCATTTGGACTATATATTTTTATTTTTTATTTTTTTTTTTTGCTGGAGGAGAGACATTGACGGGAAGAAGGGGGGAAAAAAAGCTGCTGCAGCACCACCACTCCTCCTGTCCCACCCATGCTGTAGTTTTCTTCGTCCCCCCCCCTTTCTTCTAGTTGCCTTTGGCACTCCGGCGAGGAGCTGATCTGAATCTCTGGGGTGGCTGCCGTTGTTCCGTGTGCCTCTCTCAGAGCCTCGGAACCCACTTGGATGCGCTGAGAGAGCGGGGCGCATCGCTGCGGTACGGTATATGGAAGTTGTGGGCTGCAAGACAGAGGCAGGCAGTTGCACGTTGCGTCCAGGACCGGGAGCCATGCTTTTCCACGGGATCTCCGGGGATCACATCCAAGGGATCATGGAGGAGATGGAGAGGAGGTCGAAAACGGAGTCGCGCCTGGCGAAGGGCATGCAGCTCAACGGGAGAGAGTCGGTAAGAGCCAGGTCGACCTGTGATTGCATTCATGTTAAAACTCGGTCTTGACCGTCGTTACTGCTGCGTAAACGGCGACCGTGGCACCGTGAAGGTGCAGGGGAGGGGGAAAAAAGTGCAGTCGCTTCGGGGTAAGTGGGAAACTGGCGAGGAAGATTTCAGATACTTCTTCTTTATGGTGGGTTGGGATAAAGAATATTTTAGTCTAAATCTATATGCAAAACCTTTTTTTGAGGATGATTAATTGCATATTGACAGTTGTAATTTCCTATTATTTCAAAGCTGCTCAATTATCTGCACAAAAATAATTTCTAAAAACAAACTGTTAACTTTACATTGGGTTGATTTAATAATAATATATTTTTAAAAGCACCGTATTACTCGGTTTATCAAATTAAACGTTGGACATTAGAGCAGTAATATTTTGATTTCTGCCTGAAAATTAAAAAAAAAAACTTTAGCTACGGTTATATATATAGAAAAACTTGACAAAACACGGCGAATTAGTATTAATTTTAGTATAATTACTATTGTCATTATTATTATCACTAATATTATTATCATTATTATTATTTCACTATCATTCCTGCCTTCTGGTTTAGATGGGAAAAATATTTTTTTACATGTTCTTAATATATTCAATAATTTAAAGGTATGATTGTCTCCAAAAAAAAAAACTGTTCAAGTGAATTTATTGTTTGCTTTGCGTTTAGTGTCACGAAGATATTAAGGCAATAAAACGTCAGGGTAGCAGCCCTAATGGCTTTCAATTCCTCTCTAAATTTAATTTCATCCCAATTTTAGTAACACGAGTGTTTCATAGATAACGTGTCTATTCTTTCATTTGGGGCCTATGAGAACGTAAAGATAGATAGATACAGATGTGACGACGTTTTATTCCACGTCAGGGAAGCTGCTAAATTGCCCGTTGTTAGTTTTTGTTTGTTTTTGTTTCCTTTGTTAGGTTGTTTTTTGGGGTTTTTTTTTGTTTGTTTGTTTTTTTGCCTAACGTATGTTTCAGTCAGACGGTAGCTGCCATGATCCTTCTCCCCTCCCTCTTGTCTCTCCCTGAAACCAGACCATGCCTTCTATGAGCCCGGAGAAGCCCGCTCTGTGTGCCGGCTGTGGCGGCAAGATTTCGGATAGATACTACCTCCTGGCCGTGGACAAACAGTGGCACCTGCGGTGCCTCAAATGCTGTGAATGTAAACTAGCGCTGGAGTCGGAGCTAACGTGTTTTGCCAAGGATGGCAGTATCTATTGCAAAGAGGATTACTACAGGTAAGAAAAATTAAGGTTAAACATCTCAAGCAATTTTACTTTTCTAAAAAGGAAAAAAAAAAAGATAATAATCTCCCTGTCACGCACACAACACGCACGCGCGTGCAGGCACCCACCAATGCACGCATTGGCCCATTTATGCTCCGAGCTTTATGGGGAAAAAATGCATCTAAAGCTCCTAGACGCACAAGCAAACAGCGATTTTATTTTGATTTTATTTATTTGATAGCAAAAATAGTGTAGTGCCACTGTTAGCACTGATTCAACAGGCTGTGGCTCTTCACCTTGAATTATGTTGAAGCCTTTTGGTCCAATTAGGCCTCATTCTTGTCTGAATAAAATCATAACAGTCTCCCAGGGGCCCCTGAATCCTGTTAATTGGGAATAAGTTATGATATGAAGTTGTGTTTTTTTTATTCGTTTGTGGTTCAGGTGGAATGGCTTCTATAGCTCCGAGTGCGATGTAAACCACAGTAACTTCATGTATGAGCCACTTTATTAGAGACAACGGAGTAGGTCTGCACCAGTATACATTTCTATTGTTTTTGTCAGTTTTGTACGGGGGTCCAGCAATGCCCGAGAAGAACTACTGTAAAATGAAGTTGTGGGTCAGATGTTATCCCATTTTTTAAAAACATAACTTTATAAAGCCGTGCAGAGGCCAGCGTGTTGTTTATATTGCACAACAGTTGTAAAATAATCAATGGAAGAAATGTGTTAAACGTCCAGGCGAAGTGTTTTGGCTGTCTCGCCATTCAAATAGTTCAGTTCAACCTTTAGCCTCCATCCGGCTTTTTGGGCTTCATGTAAAAATTCGCTTGATGAGCAATTACAGTTTTCTTTTTCACCGTGACTCTCCACTGATTAACGGTGCTTATTCAAGAGAGAAAATAATCTTGCGTAGAAAAAAATATTTTTTGCGCCAGACAAATTGTGGCCTATCGACCGGTCGTCACTCTGGCAGTTGTAGGCCAGATGTGGCCATTAGCTCGTAGTGTACATAGTGTGTTGGCCTCATATAGTACAGCTATATACGGGTGTACTGTTTATACACACACACACACACACACACACACACACACATATATGTATATAAATATATATATATAATCCTGCGTAAAATGCGTAAATAAAGCATATGGGACGAAAACCTAGTTTACCTACTTTTAGCCATTGACAGTGCAGCTCATATTTTTGTCGTGGTGTTTGCACCCATCTGGTCTCCATGTATGAGGAGTCTTGACGATTTGTCTGTTCCAGAAGGTTCTCCGTGCAGAGGTGCGCGCGCTGCCACCTCGGGATATCGGCCTCGGAGATGGTGATGCGGGCGCGCGACTCCGTGTACCACCTGAGCTGCTTCACCTGCACCACCTGCAACAAGACGCTGACCACGGGCGACCACTTCGGCATGAAGGACAGCCTGGTTTACTGCCGGCTCCACTTCGAGACGCTGGTGCAGGGACCCGAGTACCACCCCCAGCTCAACTTCGCCGAGCTGGCGGCCAAGGGCGGCGGCCTCGCCCTGCCTTACTTCAACGGCACCGGCACCGCGCAGAAGGGAAGGCCGCGCAAGAGGAAGAGCCCGGCGATGGGGATAGATATACCGAGCTACAACACAGGTGAGACGGCGAGGGGATGCGAGAGGGTGCGAGGGTCCATGTCAGACATAGATATATATATATATATATATATATGTATGTATAAATCACCTGGCAATAGCTATATCTAAATAAGTAACTATGCTGTAGCCTGTAGCCTTTAACCGCCCTCGCCCTCATACGCTGTGTGAGCAGGCCCAGCAGCAGAGGACAGTAAAGTAGCAGCGAGTCTACTACCTAACCGTGCTCATTCAAGGCTAGAAAATAACATCGACTAATCAATGCTGTCTAAACACTGGGACACTCTTCGTGTGGGCTAAAGCCCGTTGGAAGCCACTGAAAGACCCCCAGTTGTCCTCGGACAGTAGTTTGGGAACCTTTTGCTACACTCTGGTTTTGTTGATTCTTCACTAAAAACTAAAAAAAATATATATATATATATATATATATATATATATATATATATATATATATATATATATATACCACAGCAGAAATGACAAAGGTTAAGTCAAACCACTCAGAATTAAATAAACAATTAAGATGGTTTTTCGGTTAATGTTTTTTAATTATTTTAAAAATCAGGAGAGACCCCCCCCCCCCTTCAATAATCCAGACGGTTCCTCATGTCTGAGATGAATCCATCTGTGCTGTGGGCAACGCAAACAGCCGTGGGCTAACTGATGTGGTGCTCCACGCACACGCGTCCCGTACGCACCTTTTTCTGCGCCAGAGAGCCGTCGTTGCGCGTGTCGCGCGGAGAATGATCGAAAACTGACCTCGCCGCCAACCTGCTCTTTCGACCTCTCCAGCTTAGACTGATTTAGGTCAAAATAAAGGGATATTTACGGGCGTGAGTGACGTGGATGTAGTTTAGGATTGATGCGTAAAAGGAAAAAAAAATAATCCCAATCAACCAAACGTCCAAATCATATCGTGGTTTTTGCGTGAGTTTGACCTTTTGTTGGGAAAGAACAAAAATCAGTCACATCGAGCTACTGTTCTAATCCGAGGTTTCATCCAAGAGTCTTGTGTCGAATCGGTGAGTGTTATAACCGGACCCCCACCCCCCTCACCCCCCCCCTCTCCACCCCCCACCCCTGCAGCGTCCCCATTTTGTTGTCGCTTTCTGCGAATTAGTGCGCGGTTGAGAAAGTTCGTCATTGTGCGCCAAGTTTTCCTCTGTTCCCGGTGAATAGGGAGGAATAAGGGTAATCTGCGCGTTAATTGTTCTCCGTTAATTGGAGGTGACGTTGGAATCCCCGGCCTCCTGCGCGGCGGTCAGCGGCGTCCTCATGGACACATCAGCGCCGTGCAGAGGGGGCCTGCTGCAGGGAGAGGCCCGGGGCTCGGGAAGCACAACACGGCGCTGCGAGGCGCTCCGGCTGAGAGGGGGCTTTTGGTTTTTGTCAGTCGTGAACACGAATTCCAAGAGATTGTGCAAATCCCAAAGTCCTGGTGGTTGCTTTTTTCCCCCTTTTTTTTTTTTTTTTTTGCTGGGAAACAGTCACCGTGGTTCTGTTAGGGTTCTCCTCGAGGGGACAGTGCAGCGTTAACCCCCCCCCCCAAAAAAAAAAAAAAATAAAATAAAATAAAATAAAACAAACCAAAAACACAAAAATGTAATGCGACCACAACAGGTATGAGAATCAAACAAAAGAAAATCCTTTACTAATAGGGAAAGACATTCAGGGGAAGCGATGTCCCTGTGAACTCATTATCAAGCACCACAGACACAGTAAAGGCCCCACAGGGAATATTATATTTTTTCATTTGGGATGTTTAAATAGAATAGAATAGAATATATTTTTTTTTCCTTTTTAAAAAGAGGCTTATTGGCCTTAGATGCTCAAACTGACTTTCCCTTTTGGAAATGTTGAATGATCTAATTATATTACGAATTTATGACATTCAAAACAGCCAAGAAACAAACAAACAAAAAAATTTAGAAATAATATAAAATAAATGCAATTTACTGAAATGGGGAACAGCTGAATGGTTTAGTCTTGACATTTTCTCCCTTCCAAAGTGTTTTCACTTTCCTTTGTTGCGCTATAGTTTCCCAAACGCAGCCATTATACCTTTTTTTTCCCCCCTCCACTGTTCATGTTAATATATCGCTCAGCGGATCCGGAGCCTCGCGTTCACGGGCAAACAGGATGAGGTTTTTGTTGGAGTTTTTTTTTGTTTGTTTGTTTGTTTTGGGTTTTTTTTTTGTTTTGTTTTGTTTTGTTTTGTTTCTGCTTTAGCGAAGCTCACTCGTGTTTGTTTCCACCAGGGAAAGGTGTGGGTCTACTGAGTATTCCACAACCACCCTGTAAACTTTGGTCTTGTTTGGATATAGAGACCCCTAGTGGGTAATATCTAGTGAAACACAATCCGGTGAAGGCTGGAACAGAAGAAACACAGACGTCCATGACTTGTCATATTAACGGTTCTTACAAGGGTCACGGGGGGAAGCCTCGTGTAACCAAGGCATAACTCGCACCATAACAAGCGCCACAACACAGTCCCACGCATGAGAAACCTATATCACGTCGTTTATGAAATCATCCTCGTTCAAACACATCTGAAAATTGAACCCAGTGACTAATTTGTGGGAATATCGTTGGCGCTGCATCCTTCATGAGGAGGTGCTGATATAATTCAGTTGGTAATTCATCAGCCACAGAGACAAACAGCTGGTCGGCGTTTTGGTTACGGGGAGACAAAAACTGGCTACAGCTTATTATATGATTTAGAAAATCCTAGTGTTCCCCTGCAACTGCAGTAAAACAAAACCGTTTTAACACCAATACTGAATCCTGTGGTGGAAATCTAAATCAGCTGAGCATCTAATGTCAGTTGGCATTAATGGAATTTTTACTTTATGTTTCACATACCACATAAATGTTCAGCAGTCAGTCACATGCAAGTATTTATTGGACAAAGGAATTTTCTTTGTTAGCATTGTGCGAAGATCTCATTTAAAATACAATATATAACTGAAATAGTGTGTTAGGTTTTTCTTTCCTTTCATAATGCTGTGATAAAGGTTTCAGCGGCCCAGTTGCCATGCATGCATTTAGTTTAGGTCGATTTGTTTTTGCACATCACCATCTTAAAGCATTTTACACACTAAGCTATTGACAAATCAGGCCCATTACGCCTATTGATCTTTGCAAACCCAAGCAAATAATACCCATTAGCCTTGTCTTGCAAACCCAAGCAGAGATAATTTAAATACATCTTTTCCCAGTTTTTTTTTTTTTTTTTTTTTTTTTTTTTTTTTTAGTTTATATTATATTAATCATAATCAAAATTCCCAATGCGTTACATCTATGTAGAGAGCTGAACTGATGTCAGTTCTGTTAGGTCAATTTGTTTCTTGACTGTCACTGATTCACATATTCTAACTACGTAATATAAGTGTATAAAACTTTCATTTTTTATGAAATGACATAAAATATAGAAGGCCCAGGTCAGCGAATGTCACACAGACGAACTTGTTCGCTTAAGGTCATACACTGTGTGAGAGACTTGATCTCCTTTTCTCTGCTAACCTTGACCATTTGACAAAATACTTTATTAGTCGCTTGTGCAAATAATCTCATTAAACAGTTTCTTGATTTCCAGACTCATTATCCTCACAGTAGTGAGGTGTTATTGTTTTACATGAAGTTAGTCGTCCATCAATTGTCTCAGGAAAAATTCTTAAACTGAGTCGAAAAATCATTATGGGAAGGGAATTATATTTGAGAATGTTGAGCTGTTGTTCTTTTGGACCTTGAGCCGACCCTGTGTCCTGCTCTCTGCCCTCTCAGGTTGTAATGAGAACGACACCGATCACTTAGACCGGGACCAGCAGGCCTACCCTCCTACACAGAAGACCAAACGCATGCGGACCTCCTTCAAACACCATCAGCTGCGGACAATGAAATCCTACTTTGCCATCAACCACAACCCAGATGCCAAGGACTTAAAGCAGCTGGCCCAGAAAACGGGCCTCACTAAGAGAGTTCTACAGGTAAGCAGAGCCCATTCTTTTTACTGATCTGATCACCCCATATCTGTGTCTGCACCCCACTCCTCCTCCATGTCCCTCCCATTTCACATCAGAATTATCATTGAAGTCATCTTTTTTTGTTTTTTGTTCGTTTGGTTGGTCCATGTAGTCATTAGATCCAGGGGTTTTTATCTTAAAATTTCTAGATTCTTAAATGTTTTTTTTTTTTTTTTTGGAAAAGAAAGGAGACAAGTAGTCCTTGAGTACAGAAACTTCAGTTTAAAACTGTTGCTAATATTATTAATAACAAGAGTGCACGTCCTTTTTATCTGTGGAACAGAAAAAGGTGTAATTCAACTTCCACAGATAAAAGTTTTAAAAGGAGAGGATTATTTTTTGATTTGCTACTAATATCCACATTTTTGTATTCAGTGTTCAGGAGGTTCATTGTTATATGCCCCTTAAGATCAAAATAATGTTTGAAAATTGCCATTTAACGATTTTTATATATATATATACATATATATATATATATGTATATATATACATATATATATATATATATATATATATATATATATATATATATATATATATATATATATTGATACAATAGCTAGCTGTTATAATATGATAATATATGTAAAACTGTTGTACAAATGAAAAAATTAAAATTACTTACTTAAATACATAAAGTAAAAGCCACATTGGGATTGGTTTGCAGGTTTGGTTCCAAAACGCAAGAGCCAAATTCAGAAGGAACGTTTTGCGACAGGAGAATGGAGGTGTTGATAAGGCTGATGGCACCTCACTCCCTCCACCCTCATCCGACAGTGGGGCCCTGACCCCCCCCTCCAGCGCGGCCACACTAACAGACCTGACAAACCCCTCTATCACTGTAGTGACCTCCGTCACCTCTAGTTTGGACAGCCATGATTCGGGGAGCCCTTCGCAAACTACCTTGACAAACCTTTTCTAACAAGCTATCTCTAGCAGACTGATTTTTATTTTATCTGAATTTTATTTGTTTGTTTTTTGTTTTAATTTTATTTTTCTTTCCTTAATTTACATTTTATTTTTTTAAGTGACACCTTTAAATCAACCAGAGACAGCTCCTTGGAAAAGAAAAGTGCTGTACTGTGTACACAAACAAGAACAACAAGAGCAAGAACAGCAGCGACCACATTAAAACGCAAGGAAATCATTTTAATGTGTAGCATTTGAAACCACATGGCAGCCGTGTCTGTAGTTGACTTACAGTATGCAGAAATTGACTTTGGACAGGACATTTCAAAGTTGAAGGCATTAGAAATTTGTCATGTATTACACAGTGTATTGGAAAAAAAAGAACAAACTAAACTTGAAGCTTGTCTGGAAAAATAGTTTTACTTGATTTGACTTGATTTGTACATTTGTATTGAATAATGATAAAATGAGCCCTTCCTAATTTATGGTTAATTGGTAAATTTTAAAATAGTATGAATATTTTGCCCTCAGAAACATGTATATGTATGCACTGTGTTCGCACTATCCAATTTAAAGATTTTTTTTTCCTGTTTTGGAAATAATTTGGGAAATAAACTTGTAGAATGTTCTGTATATGGATAACTCCAGAAAACAGGCTTTAATTATTTCCGAATGTTTCAGTCCGTAAGACTGAGTTGGATGGAATCAGACATTGGGATAACTCACAGAGCTACATGTAGAACGTCTAAATTGCATTATAAGCACCTAACCATTGCAGCTTCTACGGCAGGTAGATTGCTTAAAAACACACACATTTTTGTCTTGATTCACAACTCTACTGTGATGAAGAGGAAAAGAAAAAAAGCAAATCCCACAACCTGTACAGTGGTAACTGTTTAACATGTAACGCAGTCACATTGGTAGAAATTGCTGGATAATTCGGCAAGAGAAATTAAGATCAGAGAGCAGTTTATGGGCACTGTTGTAATCGGCTGTTTTCATGACAGAGCACTTTTTCCGATTTGTTGGCCTCATAGATTACCCATAGTCAAATGGATAAATCCGAGCAAACATATCCGCAGATCCACAGCTAAACTCAATTGCACAGTGACAATTTACTGCCCAGTGAAAAGTGCATTATTGTTTTTATCATGTTGCTCAGGGTAACAATGTGATTTTAAAAAGGGAAAAAAGGAGCTAGGGGTGAGAAATTAAGAGGTTGTGGACGTTGCAGACCAGATTTGTCGAGCTGACATGAACATTCAAATGACCTCAGATAGGTGGAGTTGTAAGAGGCAGCCAGTGGGAAATCATTGTCCATATGTTCTCTTTTTTGGCCATATTTACACTTTCTTTAATGACACTTGCCACTGAACAGACCAAAAACATGTTTCTTCTGGCTGAAAGATAGAGAGAAAAGAAAGAAAGAGCAAGTCTTCAAATGGAGTTGATACATTTCATTGTGAGCGTCACAGTTTGTTCTATTGTAGAACAAAGTGGTACTCTAGATCTACTTAATGAAGTAGATGCCTAACTCAGTTCTACTATGTGCCTTATGCTATAACTTGGGAGAAAGTTTGTGAAATTCAGGATATATGTGTTCTTTGTTAACTGATTCACATCCTTTTGACGCCTCACTAGTTTTGTACTGTTTTGCATCTTATTTCCGAAGATCTTTTTATGGTGTATCCTGTTAAAAAGGGGGCAGCGATGTCATAGAAAGCATTTGTGCACTCTTTCAGATATAGTTGGGTAATCCAAGAACCTTATATATTGATCTTCGTGTTAATAGTTGAGTACAGTAAGTGTTCTATCAAGATTGTCCATGTTTCCCTGTTTCTTGATAAAGATGGTGTATAGAAACTATTTCCCCTTAAATATTTATGGACCAAACGGTTGTTATATATCTTATTAAATTTGTGTGAATAAAAATACTTTGCTTTAAATGGGTTTTATTTTTCATTACACTTGCCATTTTTGTGTTCTTTCTTGAATACAGTTTTCGTTTATCACATCAACAAGTGAGAAAGCATTCAGTTATTAATGACCAGTTAAACGTCCTCATTTTTGCTTCCATTTTTAATTTCTATTTCCTATTTTTTATGATGTTTATGGTTTTTAACGTAATGCCCCATGGATTTGCATCTAAACCCTGCAGTCAAAAATATGAAATTGCTTTTTAATGCATGAACATGGCTTTAAAATTTAGATCAAAGGAATGCTGCAAAGCATATATTGATATCTATATCTATATCCATATATAGTATATATTTATGCATAACATATTGGTAAACCTAAAATGAAGTAAGAGTAAATGCAGACCCCATAAAGCCAGGTTGCTCTGTAGTTAATATATTCTTACTCTATCATTTCTTTCAGGGAGAACAAATCTTGGGGCATTACAGCCATACATCCCGACGTTTGAAAATTCCCTAAAGTATTAACAGAAGGGGAAAACTTTGATGGGAATTCCTCACCATTGAAGACAAAGACAATATTAGGATAAGATGATAGCAAATTGAAAACAAATAAACAACCACCATAAAATCTGTTTTCAGTTGCAAATGTACAACAGATGATTTTTAAAAAAACAACAAAAGTTTGTCCTGAATGTTTGAATCCATCAGCGGAGGAGATCCCACAATGTATTAAATTTATGATATCAATGTGAAAAAAAATCTTTCTGTATTGGAATGGTAAATGCACAAAAATGATTATAAAATGTATTGTAACATAGTTAAAAAAAAAAAAAATTCACAGAATGGCACAGGATGTGATTAAAAGAACAGCGGGCATCCAACATGAAAAGAGTGTGAAACAGAGAGATGGTATGGATGTTACTGATACAAACACACACACACACACACACACACACACACACATAAAAACACGCACGCACACACAATACAAACACCTTCTTCCCCCACTTCCTTGCTCTTATGTAAGCACAATATATATGTTCCCACAATCCTTGTTCTCTAGCATACACCGTTACACCCTCAAACACACACACACACACACACACACATACACACACACACATACACACACATGCACACACACACTTGCTGCTGCCCCCATGCACCCCGCCCAAGAATCAGCTTGCTAAATAGAAGTTTTCTTTTGTCAAAAGTGTCATTTCATAAACACATGGCCTCCTTGAGACTCGGCAGCAGGATGCCCATCAAATATGATGAGTGTATGAAGGGGACTGCAGAGCCGGAGCTTTGCCATCTGGCTGTACCGAGGGAAGGAAGTGAAAAAAAAACAAAGCAGATAAAGAAGAGATTCTCATTTTGCATGCACC